>JANBXA010000726.1:43130000-43730000 GCA_030556225.1 Cricetiscus sungorus
AATAGATGAGAGAAATGAAAGAGAGAGATACCATAAAAGAGGGAGCCATTATAGGTTTGAGGAGAAAACTCACTCTAGAGAATTGTCCAGATACCTACAAGACTGACCTCAACTAACAATATGAATAACAGTGGAACGGCTACCAAAAATGATTTTTCCTGATAAGGAGATTGATTTCTAACTTATCCCCCATCATAGAGCCCTCATCTAGTAGCTTATGGAAACAGAAGCAGACACCCACAGCTAAACACTGAGCTGAACTGGAATCCAGATGCAGAGAGAGAGGATAAGAGCAGACTACAGAAACCCACAGAGACTGCTGAACTGAACAAGGAGGAGCTAATGGGCTCCCAGACTGATAGATGAGAGTCCAGTATTAAAATGACTCAGACCCCCTGAACATGGGTCTCAGTTGGCCTGGCCAGTGTAAGGGACCTCTGACAGTGGAACCAGGATGTATCCCTGGTACACAAAAGGACTTCAGATGCACATTCCCCATGGAGGGATACTCCCTTAACCAAGAGGCAGGAGGGGAGGCCTAGTCCCTACTCCAAATGACTTGACAGATTTTATTGACCCCTCATGGAAGGCACCACCCTCCCTGTAGAGTGGGGGGCAATGGGATGGGAGGATGGTCAGGTGGCATGGAAGGGATGGGAAGAGGGAGGGAGGGAGGAAGGTAGGGAGGGAGAGGGAACTGGGATCAATATGGTAAAATAATAATAATAATAATAATAATAATAATAATAATAATAATAAAGAAGTATATGGGCCTCTGAGTCTGATACTGCTCTGTGCTACTGGAGCTCATGCCTTTAATCCCAGGATTAGAGAGGTATAAAAATATAGAGGCATTCAGTCTGAGAATTAGTTTCTAGCTTCATTCAAGAGAGCACAGCAGTCTTAGTGAATCTTAGGAGCACTGAACTTTGGAGCAGTTTGAGAATCACCCTTTGGTGTGAACTGAGATAGAGGTAAGAGCTTTTGACTGGCTGCTTTGCTTTTCTGATCTTCTCCTTGAAGCTTGAACCCCAATATTAGTCTCTGGCTCTTTTATTCTTCATGTTACAATGTTAACTGAAATAAGCCATACTATTGAAAACAAGACTTTCCTTATGGCATCAGTCACATGAGAAAACTACAAAAAAACTGGATAATATGCAATTTTAGAGTAGATCTAAGGCTCATGACAGTTTAGCAGAGACAGAAGTGAGAAAAAATATTTATTGATAATTACAATTACAGGTAAATGCAAATTAGAAGTTCTTAGTGGTAACTAAGCTCCAATTAACCTGCCATCATCTTGGTTGTATCTCTTGTTTACATATCAGTGGTCATGCTTCTTTTGCAATGACTAATTGGCAATCTTGACACACATATGCTATTCTGAGCGAATACAATTCATTCTTTAGTTCTTCAGTCATTTTTCAGCAGACCCCTGTCCTAGTTAGTACTGTAACTTCAATGCCTGTTATGTTGAAGCAATGTTTCCCAAAATTTCATATGATCCAATATTACTGAAAAATCTTAATAAAATGGATATTTGAAGGAGTATAATTAAATATAAGTGGTGATAAAAATTATTAAATCTTACACAAATTAGTAAATCAATGTGCATGCTTCCCTATGCATATACAGAGCAGAGAGTACACAAACATACCCATAATATAACTATTTTGGATTATTTTGTCTTAGTATCTTGACCAGTCTGTGATCATTAATACTTAATATGTGCTCCTCTTCCTCCTGCTCCTCATCTACTTCTTCTTCTTTTTGGATTATCATCATGGCATGTGAATACCAGGAACAGGTATTACTAGCTCACTAGGTAGAGAACTGGCATGTGTGTGTATTTTGGAAATATATAGTACTTAATGGTTCTTAATCATGCTAATTTCTCTGTTGGCCCTAGCTTTACTACCATAACAAGTAAAAGGGATACACTAATGAGAAGACTTTGGTAAACTTTTCTTTTTCTTATTTTACATATCAATCCCAGTTCTCTCTTCCTCCCACACACTCTCCCTCTTAAACTCCCTCACATGTACCCCCTCAGTCCACCCTCCCATCCCATCCCCCTCCCCACTCCAGAGAGGGTGGTGCTTTCCAGCAGGGGTCAACAAAATCTGTCAAGTCATTTGGAGTAGGGACTAGGCCCTTCCTCTTGACTCTAGGTTAAGGGAGTATCCCTTCATGGGGAATGTGATCCCAAAGGCCTTTTGTGCTCCAGGGATACACACTGGTTCCACTGTCAGAGGTCACTCAGACTGCCCAGGCCTTCTAACTGATACCCATGTTCAGATGTTCTGAGTCAGTCCAATGCTGGTTTCCTAGCTATCAGTCTGGGGGCCTATTAGCTTCTCCTTGTTCATGTCAGCTGTCTCAATTGGTTTCTATAGCATGGTCTTGTGCACCCTCTCTGCATCTGTATTCCAGTACAGCTCAGTATTTAGCTGTGGGTTTTTGCTCCTGTTCCCATCAGCTACTAGATGAGGGCTCTATGATGATGAATACGTTAGACATCATTCTCATTATCATGGACAGGCATTTAGTGTAGCCTTTCCACTGTTGCTCAAATTGTTAATTGGGGTCAGTCTTGTCTGTAGGTAACTGCATATTGCTCTAGAGTCAGTATTCTCTTTGAACTTATAATGTCTTCCACTTTTATGATCTCTCTCTCTCTTTCTCCCCCCTCTCTCTTTCTTTGTGTGTGTGTGTGTGTGTGTGTGTGTCTTTTCTATCATCTATTCCTCCCCTAACTCAACTTCCTAGTCCCACATGTGCTCCTCTCCTCCCCTTCTCTTTCTCCTAGCCTTCTTTCCACTCACTGCCACCCAACTCCCAAAATACTCAGAATATCCTGTTGCTTTCTCCTTCTAGAAGAGACATTGTATGAATCTCTTAGAATCCTCCTTGTATCCTAGTTTCTCAGGGATGAGAATTATAGGCTGGTGGTCCTTTGTTCTATGTATAAAATACATATATGAGTGAGTACATACCATGTTCCTCTTTTTGTGACTGGGTTACCTCATTCAAGATGGTTGCAGCAAGTTTCATCCATTTGCCTGTGAATTTTAAGAATCCATTTTTTCCCAGTTGAGTAGTATTACATTGTGTAAATATGCCACATATTCTTTATTCATACTTCAGATGTGGGACATCTAGGTTGCTTCCAAGTTCTTGATATTACAAACAATGCTCCTACAAACATAGGTGAACAGATGTCTTTGTTGCATGAATGTAGATTATTTTGTTCTATGCCTAAGTGTGGTTTTGCCGTGTCCTGTGGTATACTGATTCCCATTTTCCCGAGGCATCACCATTTTGACCTCCAAAATGGATAGACAAATTTGAACTCCCACCAGCAGTATGGAATGTCCCCTTTCTCCACATCCTCTCCAGCATAAGTTGTCATTGGTGTTCCTAATTTTAGCCATTCTATCAAGAGTAATATGGTATCTCAGAGTTGTTTTGATTTGCATTTCCCTGATAGCTAAGGACATTGACCACTTTCTTAAGAGTCTTTCAGCCTTTTTGATTTTCTCTATTGAGAATTCATTATTCAGTTCTGTACCCCATTTTTAATAGGGTTATTTGGTGTTTTGTTGACTAGTTTCTTGAGTTCTTTGTATACTTTGGAGATCAGCCCTCTGTCAGAGATTGGTGAAGATATTTTCCCAGACTGTGGGCTGCTGTTTGGTCTTCTCAACTGTGTCCTTTGTCTTAAAGAAGCTTCACAGTTTGAGAAGTTCCCATTTAATAATTGCAGTCTTAGTGTCTGTGCTACTGGAATTATGTTCAGGAAGCAGTCTCCTGTACCAATTTGTTCAAGGGTCCCTCCCAATTTCTCTTTTAAGAGGTTCAGTGTGGCTGGATTTATGTTGAGGTCTTTGATCCATTTGGACTTGAGTTTTGTGCATAGCAATAGACATGGGTCTATCTGCAGTCTTCTACACAGCATCATCCAGTTGTGCCAGCACCATTTGTTGAAGGTGATTTCTTCCTCCCATTGTAAACTTTTAGTTGTTTTGTTAAAAATTATATGTTCGTTGATGCCCAAATTCCCAAATATTTTTTATAAATGTTTGTTTTCATTTTTAAAAAGGCATGTATAATTATGTCCAGCATAAAATAAATAAATGTTTAAAAAATAAAAATTAAAAAAAAGAAAAAGAAACTGGAGAAATGAGAAAAAATTATGTGTTTGTACATTTGTGGATTAATATCAGGATTTTCAATTTGATTCAGTTGGTCTACCTGTGTATTTTTGTGCCAATACAAGGCTGTTTTCAGGTCTATAGCTCAAATAGAGCTTGAAATTGGGGATGGTGATGCCTCCTGACGTTTCTTTATTGTATAGTGTTGTTTTGGCAGTCCTGGGTCTTTTATTTTTCCATATAAATTTTATTATTAACCTTTCCAAGTCAGTGATGAATTGTGCTGAGATTTTGATGGGGATTGCATTGAATTAGTAGATTGCTTTTGTTAAGGTTAAGGTTGTCATTTTTACTATGTTTATTCTACCCATTCAAAAGCATGGCAGATCTTTCCCTTTTCTGGTTTCTTCTTTAATTTTTTTTTCTTTAAAGGCACAAAGTTCTTGATATGTAAGCCTTTCCCTTGTTTGGTAATCATCATCCCAAGGTGTTATGTTGTTTGTACCTATGTAAAGGGTGATTTTCTCTGATTTCTTTCTCAGCCCTTTTTGTCTGTATATAGCAGGGCTACTGGTTTTATTTTTTTGAGTTTATCTTGTATCCTGCCCCTTTGCTGGGGTGTTCCTCAGATGTAGGAGTTCCCTGGTAGAGTTTTTCGGGATGCTTATGTAAACCATCATATCCTCTGCAAATAGTGACAGACATCTTCCTTTCCAATTTGTATTCCCTAGATCTCCTTTTCTTGTCTTATTGCTTTAGCTAGATCTTTAAGTACAATATTGAAGAGTTATGGAGAGAGAGGGAAGCCTTATCTTGTTCCTGATTTTAGAGCCACCAACTTAAGATTCTCTCCATTCAGTTTGATGTTCACTGTTAGTTTTCTGTATATTACTTTTATTATGTTTACGTATGTTCCTGTTGTTCCTGATATCTCCAAGACCTTTATCATGAAAGGGTGTTGAATTTTGTCAAAGGCTTTTTCAGAATCTAGTGAGATGTTCATGTGGTTTCCCTTTTTCAGTTTGTTTATATGGTGGATCACAATGATAGATTTTTGTATGTTGAACCATCCCTGCAACCCCGAGATGAAGCCTACTTGGTCATGGTGGATGATTTCTCTGATCTGTTTTGAATTCCATTTGCCAGTATTATATAGTATATTTTTGCATAAATGTTCATAAAGGACATTGGTCTGTAGTTCTTTTTTTTAGTTGTGTCTTTGTGTGGCTTAGGTCATGAAGTAATTGTGCCCTTGGAAAAAGTGTTTGGTAATGACGCTACTGCTTCTAATGTGTGGAACAATTTGAGGAGTATTGGTATTAGCTCATCTTTTAATTTCTGGTAGAATTCTGCACTGAAGCCATCCAGCCCTTGGCTTTTTTTGTTTGTTTGTTTGTTTTTTGTTTGTTGTTGTTGTTTTGTTTTGTGTTTTAGCTTGAGAGGCTTTATAGGTCTATTTAAGTTGCTTATTTCTTCTTGATTTAATTTTGGTAAGTTATAATTATCCAGAAATTTGTCCTTTTCCTTTGAATTTTCAAATTTTATGGAGTACAGATTTTTAATGTATGACCTGAAGATTATCTGGATTTCCTCAGTGTCCGTTATTTTGTCCCCCTTTTCTGTAGAGAGCCGCGAAGTGCCCCGCCTTAAAGTGGCACTGGCTTCTACCTTACACCTTCCTGCTGGTAAAGACTCTCTGGGTAAACAAGCCCTTAATTGGTTAAGTCTGTTCAGCCTGTCTGCTTCTGCATTAGAGTAGCCTATCTGCAGAGTCCACGTGGCTCACTGGGGTTGGTTAGCTCAAGGGTATTTAAGCCTGTTCAGGGGTCCCCTCACTCTCTCTCTCTCCCTGCAGGCCAGAAGCAACATGTTTAAAGGATCCTGATTAAAACTGCATGAAGAAGATCTACCTGGAGTCGTGTCTTCTTTGCTGGCGAGGGCAGGGGCATATACTTTTTGTCTTTGACTTTGTTAATTTGCATGTTCTCTTTCTGCTTTTTTGTTAGTTGCATTAAAGCTTTGTGTATCATGTTCATTTTCTTGAAAAACCATCTCTTCGTTGTATTGATTTTTTGTATGGTTTCCTGGTTTCTACTTTATTGATTTCAGCCCTCAAATTGATTATTTCCTGGCATCTACTCTTCCACAGTGAGTTTGCTTCTATTTGTTCTAAGTCTTTCAGTTGTGTTGTTAATTCTCTCATGTGACTATCCTCCATTTTCTTCATATGGGCACTTAGTGCGATGAACTGCCTTCCTAGCTCTGCTTTCAAGGTGTCCCAAGTTCGGGTATGTTGTGTCCTCATTCTCATTGAATTCTAGAAAGTCCTCAATTTCTTTCTTTATTTCTTCTTTGACCCAGGTATGGTACAATTGCTCGTTGTTCAGTTTCTATGAGTTTGTAGGGTTTCTGCAATTTGTGTTGTTGTTGAATTTCAACTTTAAAGCATGGTGGTCTCAGAAGATACAGGAGACTATTCCAATTTTTTTAAAAATCTGTTTAGGGTATGTTGCCTAGTGTATGGTCGATTTTAGAGAAGGTTACATGTGGAGCAGAGAAGTTATATTCTATTGGAGTTTTCTATGGAATGTTCTATAGATGTCTGTTATACCAATTGAGATATAACTTCTGTTAGTTATTTTGTTTCTTTGTAAAGTTTCTCTCTGTAAATCCTGTCTAGCAGTGAGAGTGTGGTGTTGAAGTCTCCCACTATGATTGTGTGAGGTATTATGTGAGCATTTGTATTTGGAGCATAGGTGTTCAGAATTGAGACTTTGTGCTGATGGATTTTTCCTGTGATGTATACAAAATGACCGTCTTCAACTCTTTTGATTATTTTGGTTTGAAGTCTAACTTGTTAGATATTATGATAGCTATATATGCTAGCTTCTTGGGTCCATTTGATTAGAATATCTTCTCCAAACATTTGACCCTGAGGTAATATCTGTCTTTGAAGCTTAGATGTGTTTATTGTATGCAGCAGAATGATGGATTCTGTCTTTGTATCCATTCTGTTAGCCTGTGTCTTTTTATAGGCAAGTTAAGACCATTAATGTTGAGGGAAATTAAGTACCATTGATTGTTCACTCTTGTTTGTTTTGGATTTGTTGTGAATAGTATTGTGAATATATATACTATATTCACAATAGTATTGTGAATATATATTGTGGTATTATTGTGAATATATTTTTCCTGTTTTACCCCTGGGTTCTGATGAAGTGGCATTATCTAGTTCATATGTCACTGTGAGCATAATTAACTACATTAGGTTGGAGTTTTCCTTCCAGAATTTTCTGTAAGATTGGATTTGCAGATATGTATTGTGAAAAATCTGGCTTTTCATTAAATATCTTGTTTTCTTCATCCATACTGATGAGACTTCATCTATACTATGCTGGGGTATAGTTGGCTGGGCTGGTATCCGTGGACTCTTAGTACTTGTAGAACATCTATCCAGAACCTTCTGGCCTTGAGGGTTTCCATGGAGAAGTCAGGCATTATTTTGATAGGTCTGCCTTTATATGTTACCTGTTCTTTTTCCTTCACTGCTCTTAATATTCTTTCTTTATTCTGTATGTTAAATGTTTTGATTATTATATGTCGAGGGGTCTTTTTTCTTTGGTCCAGTCTATTTGGTGTCCGGTATGCTTCTTGTGCTTTTATGGGTATGTTGTTCTTCAGATTGGGAAATTTTTCTTCAATAATTTTGTAGAAATGTTTTCTGCACCTTTGAGCTGGGCTTCTTCACCTTCTCCCATGCCTATCATTCTTAGCTTTGGTCTTTTTACATTGTTCCACATTTCCTGGCTGTTTTGTGTTAAGGATTTATGGGATTTAAATTTTTCTTTGGTCGATGAATCTATTTCCTCTAATTTATCTTCAACACCTGAGATTCTCCATTCCATCTCTAGTATTATGTTGGTTTTGTGAGCATCTGTAGTTCCTGATCATGTGCCCAGGTTTGTATATACAGCATTTCCTCAGTTTGTGTTTTATTTATTGTCTCCATTTCAGTTTTCAAGTCTTGAACTGTTTCCTCCCCCTGTTTAATAGTTTTTTCTTGACTTTCCTTACTTTCTTTAAGAGATGTTATTTTCTTGCATTTTTTATTTGGTATTTTCCTCTATTTCTTCTATTTTTGTTTGTTTTTTCTTCCATTTCTTTAAGGTATTTTTTTTAAATATCATCTTTGAGGGCCTCTATCATTTTGTGAATATATTTTTAAGTAGTTCTCTTTTGCTTCATCTGCTTTGTTGTGTTCAGGTCTAGTTCATGTAGAGTTCCTAGATGCTGGTGCTGTCATGCTTGTCTTTCTATTGTTAGGTATTTTCTTGTATTGCTGTCTTCCCATTGCTTCTTCCAGTGAGTGCATGTGGGATGTGGGATCTTTCTCTCTCTCTCTCTCTCTCTCTCTCTCTATATATATATATATATATATATATATATATATATACATCCCCCGGTGGGCTTAGGTAGGTCATGAGTTTGATGTCTATAGCTCTGGGAGATCCAAACTCTCTAGGAGGTGTCTCCTCAGGCAGATACCCGGTGGTTGGGGTCAAAGATCAAGCAGGTTCGGACTCAGGGTAATCACACATAGATAGGCAGTTCTCTGGCAGAGGTGTGGTGCTCAGGCAGAGGTCTGGCAATAGGGGTCTCTGGACTTAAGTAAACTTAATCATGAAATTATTTGTCTATGTAGGATAAGGGAGGAAGGGAAGGAGGGAGAGAAAAGGAGAAATAGAAAGTATTAACCTTATCTTCAAGACATACCTGGTGTTGTTATGCATCCAGTGTAGTATTTTGCACATGATGTGAGCTCTACAGATAGTGTTTGACTCGATGTTGGGTTAAAGGTTTTTTTAAGATATACAACACTTGGCAGGAATGCCAGCACATGCCATTAATACTAGTACTTAAAAAACTGAGGACTGGGGCACAGGGAATATTAATCCAATAGCAGCCCAGAATATTGAAAAGAAAACAAACTTTATAAAAGACTTTATTGCTGAAGACACTGTGCACACTATCAGCATGATGGAGATATCAGGATGGAGGTAAGCTGGAAGTCTGTATCTTCTTTGTAGCCTTCATGTTGCTCGAAGTTGTTATCCAAACTTCTAGAAGAAATTGTTAACAACACTCTGCTGTGAACACTGTGTTGTACTATCAATATGTCAGTCAGGATATGCTCAAAAGTGCAGTAGTGATATGACTATTTTATGAGTAACTGTGAACTTTCTGGTTGGATTTAAGGCTGCTCCACATTTAGTACTGTAATTCTGAATAAAACCTGTGCTCAGGGAAGTTATAATTCTCTTCTGCCCCATTTCTAAATCAAGAGATCTTGAACTGCTATTGTATACACAAAATGAAAAATAAATGGAAAATTAGCTGAAAGAGGGACTCCATGATGTAGTTTGGATGATCATCCAAATAGGGTAGGAATTTGCAAGAGTGAACCCCTCGGGAATCACCAATTCTCCTGTATGTAACTACTCATGTACATTCTTTAAGTAAGCTCAGTAGACTCATTGGTTGATCAAGTTGGAAGAGTTTTTGTGGAACTCTTATTTTTCTGTCATTGGTGCACTACCTGGAATTAATACATAGTTGTTTATACCCTCTCCATAAAAGTTAATTCAACACAGATTAACAAAATGTGAAATGTTCCTTCATTAGAAACTTTGAAACCAAGCTGATATGCTCTAGGGTCATTCAGAGCTGCTTTCATGAAAACCCTACCAGCCCTTGTTTCATTTAAATACAAATAAGATAAAAGATTCCAGAGGTTATTCTCCAGATTAAGTTTTATGCACGTGCCCATAGGCACTGCTGACAGACCTGGATAAACATTCCTGTGGCAAAAGTGGGCAGAACAACAGTGCTGCCAGTGTTCAGCCTCTAATTCACTCTCATTTCATAAGATGATAAAAAATTAAAAGCTGCTCTAAAAGAAGAGGGAATCAGGGCTGGCTCGGCACCAAGCCCTGTAGCTATGCTTATGAATCAGTGTTGCTTCTCCTCTTGGGAGCAAGCCCATTCTGGAATCCATGCCACCTATTGCTGCTCCTGTTTTCTATTTAAGCTTCTCTCTTTTGTAAAGAGTGTTTGCAATTCTGATTGACAAGCATTTTAGGTATTTATTTATTTATTTTTAAGAAAGCTGTCGGGTGCATATCAAATGCAGATCTTGTTTTCCAGTAATGCACCAAGACTTTATTAGGCTATACAATGTTATAGGAGGTGGATTGTACTCTGTATTTAAGTGCAGACTGAAGCTTTTATTAGACAATAATGATAAACAAGTGACACCTTGTCCCAAACACTTTAATGTTCTTTTCAGACTTTTTAAGAACACACCTTCAAATATTTTTGACTAGTTCATAACTTCAAAAATAAAAGTAATTCCTGATTTCATTTTCAACTTTATTTCCTATTCTCCTATTTTTATCATTTGCTACATTCCATTCTTAGTGTGTTAAAATTATTTTTATTTAAAAGACAAGTCTTGTAAAACATGAAAAAGAATAAAATTATATAGTATATACATTTCATGTACATGAAGCAGCACCTTCAGTTTCAAGATTAATTGGTCATCTTTCAAAAAATTGTATAATTAAAATAGCATTTGATAAGATGTGAGAGCTTCTAAAGGTATTTTTGTAGTGTAAATAGCTAACTCTCTAGAGAATCACAAGATAAAATTTTATTATCAGCAAAAAAGGATACACATTAAATTCAGGACATTTGTTGAAACATTGTTGTTATTTCCTTTACCTGGTCTCCTTAACGTAAGCATATGATAGCTAAAAAGCATTAAGCTAAAAGTCCCTGAGATGGGTATTCATTTAATATCCAGGTAACAACTTATTGAGTTCCTTTCTCCATACACAAATAGGAAACATTATTCCCGTTATACAAAACAATGCATTCTTACAACATGCTTTCAGAAGACATTATTTTTAGTCTTCATATGATTTCAATGCAGTAACAGTGTGTCTGCAAAAGATCAAAAGCCACAGTTACTTTCCTCATAATGCTTTGGAAATCTGACAATGAGTTTATTAATTGTGGGTATCAATATGCCCCACTATTATTAGTTACTGCTGTTTATAATGATTTCCTCCTTATTATAGATATTTGAATATTTCTTGTTCTACAAAATCTTCTAGTTGGTACCTGTCAAATGATATCAGACTAACTACAATCTAATCCTTTCATAGAACTTCCTTTTCTGGCTTTAACTTTTAAAAATGTGACAGAAAAAGCAGATAATTATATATCATTCTGTAGACTTTATTACCATTCAGATATCAACATATCAATGCCAGTATTTCTTTTCAAATACAGTGTTTTAACAATATGTAACAATACATAAGCATTCTCTCTCTAATAGCTTTCTCTCTTTGTCTCCATATACCATATATGATATTCTCCACTGAGTGTAAATTGATTTCAGTGTTAAAATAATGTTTTTTCTGTAGCAGAAAATACTGGAAGCTTCCAAAGGCCATGCCTGTCTTAAAGATATCCTCACCAATATGTCAGAAATAGGAAAAAGAGAACACTGAGTTACTATCATAGCATGAACACTCTAATAAGACCTAGGATAGCCAAAACAACCCTGTTCAATAAAGGAACTTCTGGAGGCATCACTGTCCCTGATTTCAAGCTCTATTATAGAGCTATAGCCCTTCAAACAGATTGGTGTTGGCACAAAAATAGATAAATAGACCAATGGAATAGAATTGAAAACCCTGATATTAACCCAAACACCCAAGGACACCTGATTTTGACAAAGAAGCTACATTTATACAGTAGAAAATATAAAGCATTTTCAACAAATTGTGCCAGATTACTGGATGCTAGTGTGTAGAAGAGTGCAGATAGAT
Organism: Cricetiscus sungorus; assembly: GCA_030556225.1. NCBI lineage: Eukaryota > Metazoa > Chordata > Mammalia > Rodentia > Cricetidae > Cricetiscus > Cricetiscus sungorus. Next base: position 43,142,053 of record JANBXA010000726.1, read on the forward strand.
CCTTACCTATTGCCATACAAAAAACTTAAATCCAAATGGATCAAAGACCTCAAAATCAACCCAACCACACTGAACTTCTTAGAAGAGAAAGTGGGAGGTACCCTTCAAAGAATTTGTACAGGAGACAACTTCCTGAACATGATACCAGTAGCACAGACACCGAGATCAACAATTAATAAATGTTACCTCCTGAAACTCTGAAGCTTCTATGAGGCAAAGGACATAGTCAACAACACCAAATGGCAGCCCACAGAGTGGAAAAAGATCTTCACCAACCCCACATCTGACAGAGGGCTGATCTCCAAAATATACAAAGAACTCAAGAATCCAGTCACCAAAACACCAAATAATACAATTAAAAAGTGGGGGTACAGAACTATATAAGGAATTACAAATGGAGGAATCTAAGATGGCTTAAAGACAGTTGAGAAAGTGGTTAACATCCTTAGCTATCAGGGAAATGCAAATCAAAACAACTCTGAGATATCATTTTCCTCCTGTCAGAATGGCTAAAATCCAAAATACCAAAGCCAGTTTATGCTGGAAAGGTTTGGAGAAAGGGGAACACTCCTCCACTGATGATGGGAGTACAAACTCATAGCCACTTTGGAAATCAGTATGGCAGTTCCTCGGGAGAATGGAAAATAGTCTACTTCAATATCCAGTAATTCCATTCTTAAGCATATACCAAAAAAATGTGCATTCATACAACAAGGACATCTGTTTAACTATGTTCATGGCAACATTATTTGTAATAGCCAGAACCTGGAAGCAACCTAGATGCCCCTCAACTGAATAATGGATGGAGAAAATGGGCTCCATTTACACAAGGGAATACTACTCAGAGGAAAAACGCAATGGAATACTGAAATTAGCAGGGAAATGGATGGAAGTAGAAGAAACCATCCTAAGTGAGGTAACCAAGTCACAAATCATAGTATGCACTCACTCATATATGGATTTTAGACATAGAGCAAAGGACAATCAGCTGACAATTCACATGGACAGAATAGCTAGGAAACAAGGAGGACCCTAAAAGAGACATAGATGGTCCCCCAGAGAAGGGGAAAGGGACAAGTTCTCCAGAACAAATTGGTAGCATTGAGGGAGAGGAAAGGGAGTTAGGAGAAAGAGAAAGGGATAATAGGAGGGAACAGGAAGATTGAGACAGAGAAATAATAGAGGAGAACAAGAAAAGAGATTCCACAATAGAGGGAGCCCTTATAGATTTAAGGAGAAATCTGCCACTAGGGAAATGCCCAGAGATCTACAAGGATGAACCCAACTAACAATGTAAGCAATAGTGGAGAGGCTACCTTTAATGCTCTTCCACAATAATGAGATTGACAACTCTATTATATGCCATCCTAGAGCCTTCATCTTATAGCTTATGGAAGCAGAAACAGACACCCACAACTAAACACTAGCCGAACTTGTGGAATCTAGTTATAGAGAGGGAGGAGTGATAAGCAAAGGTGTCAAAACCAGGCTGGAGAAACCCACATAATCAGCTGACCTGAACAAGAGGGAGCACATGTACCTTTGTCTGATAACTGGGAAACCAGCATAGGACTGGCCCAGACCCCCTGAAGGTGGGTATTAGTTAGGAGGACTGGGCAGTCTATGGGGCCTCTAGTAATTCATCAGTATTTAACTATAATATACAAATGGACTTTGGGCGCCCATCCCACATTGAAGGGTACTTTCTCAGCCTAGACAAATGGGGGAGAGCTTAGGCCCTATCCCAAATGATTTTACAGACTTTGAAGACCCCCATGGAAGGCCTTACCTTTCGTTATAGTAGAAAGGGGATGGCCTGGAGTTTAGTGGGGGTGATAAAGAAGGATGGGGTGGTGAGGGAACTGGGGTTGACATGTAAAACAACTTTATTTCAAATTTAAATTAAAAAGGGGAAAAAACAAGAAGAAGAAAAGTACCAAGTAATGTTTTTGTTTTGTTTTGTTTTGTTTTGTCTTTTTAATTCAAAATTGCTCTGGATTAGGCAATAACAGCTCAATAGTGAGCAGTGACATTTTTAAAGACAGTACCTTTCACCATAAATAATGTTTGCTGAGGCTCCTGTGATGGAGCAGGGGGCACATCACCAATAATTCTGAAGTCTAGTATCAACAGACTCAAAACGAAGCCATAACAAATCAGAACAGAAACATCAGGAAGAACCTGCACAGATGACCTCTTTCTTTTATTTTAACAAGAAAATTTCTAGTTATTATATGTGAATACAATAAAAAGCATCTATTAATAGTCACTTTTAGTAGAATAATTTTGAATTTTGATTTTTGTCTCCTGAAATACAATCACAAAAGATAAAAATCAACTGAAGTCCAGAAAGTACATTGTGTAAAGCCCTGCAACCAAATATTCCCTGAATTCTGGGGCCTCACTTTGTCCATCAGGAAAATGAAAAGTTGGAAATAATGAATTGTGGCATTTTTATATTCATTCTATCTGCAGCACACTGTGATCCAATAAGCTTGACAATATTACCTGAAGTTTTACATAATTTTTTCTTGACAATAGATCTGAAAAATTAATGCATGTGTTTATTTTTACCCAGCTCTTCAACACAATTATTGGCAAATGTACCAGGGTAAAGTTTTATACTTCAGTATATTTATAATTTTTTTATGTGAAAAATGATGTTCTGCGTTTCTTATCAGTTAAATGGGAGATTTTGGAGCCTCCCCGATCTGTTTCTCACTCTCTCTTTTAACCTTCATGTTACCAAACCAATAGGAAATAACAAAGCGGATAAGGAGAAGGAAGCTTTGAAAAAAATTGACTACCACTGCTTGACTCTCTTCACTCTTCTGAAAACTTGGATTAAAGGTCATAAAGAAGGAATATTTGATGCAGTACATATTACAGTTTTAAAGGAGTGAGGAATTAACTTTTTCTTTGGGTTTGACAGAAATGAACTGGAGACTAAAAGTCACAACTGTGATTTGAAGAATGTTTTTCTCTTTGTAAAGCTGCATGATGGGTGAAGGAGATGTATTTGATATAATTGCCAGGAAAATGGAGCTTATGTATGTGCTCTTCAGTCTTTTTATTCTGGTCTAGAATTGAATCTTCTATCTTATAAGCTATTAAAATTATATGTCTTTTTTCTTTCCAGTTTTATTTTACTCCACTCTTTTTTTCTTGCCTTCAGTAGTTTTGTGTCCTTCAATCTATAATGTTGCTTCATTTTCTGCAGTCTATACGGTTGCTTGCCTGCTCATTTCTACATTTTCCTACTTCATTATGATGATTATTGCCAATAGGCCATTAAAAGACCCTGTAAGACTCTTCCCAAAACCATTTTATATAGGTAATCCTTGTTTTCTAATTATTCTCAAGTTGTCAACCTTTCTCCAACCCTTCTACCACTGTGAGATGGAAGTTTACAGTGTCACATCTACTAATAGATTTATCCGATAGGAATCATCCTCTTCTTTATTATGTTAAGCCACATGAACACCAAATGTTATGGTTTTCAATACTGACCACTTATCTATTATTTTTAGTTCTTAACATCTACTATAGCCTCATTCTTCAATTCCAGATTCATTACTAAGTATTTATATGACATGTCCTATGGAGAAGTTAACACATAACTAGAATTTAGCATACTGTCTAGTTAGCTTTACTTTTTCTTTCCAATGGCAATTATTGACATGAACATTTCTTCCAGGAACGTGGGATAAATTCCCTGAGACCATCATTGACATAACAGTTTCTTTTAGCATACATCATCTCAGTTATACCTACCAGTTGTAGTTGCAAATATTTGTAAACATTTATTTCTTCTTACCATTTCCACTGTTACTATAAGCTTACATCACTCTTTCATTCTAGCAGGATCTCTGTAAAACAGCCCCAATTTATTTACCAACCTCAAAAATCTGTATCTACCACAGTGCCAAGATTAAACATAAAACTTATGTGTCAATAGTCTCTTCTTTCAATTAGTATTAAAACTGAAAATTTGGCCTGCCATCCCCCCAACCTGTGCCATACCCTGCCCACTGTCCCCACTCTCTGTTTGAACACTGGGACAGAGGGTGGATCCAAAAATACCTTCAGAAACTTCGTGGAGCTTCTCTGAGCACAATAGACCTGCATAACCACAGGGAACCATCCTGAGTCCCAACCAGGCAGATCTTTGACCCCCATCACTGGGACATGGCTAGAGAGGCCTCAGCTGGATACAAGATAAACTCAAAAAATCAGTAGCCCTACTTTATTCAGACGAGAAATGGGCTGAGAAAGAAATCAGAGAAACATCACCCTTTACAATAGCCACAAATAACATAAATTATCTTGAGGTAATGCATACCAAACAAGAGAAAGACTGATATAATAAGAACTTTGTGTCTTTAAAAAATAAATTAAAGAAGATACCAGAAAATGGAAAGATCTTCCATGCTCTTGGATAGGTAGGATAAACATAGTAAATGTGCAGTCTTACCAAAAGCAATCTACAGATTCAATACAATCCCCATTAAAATACAAGCACAATTCTTCGCTGACCTTGAAAGGATAATAATCAACTTTATATGGAAAAAGAAAAGACCCAGGATAGCCAAAAAACCCTGTACAATAAAGTATTAAGGACTACAGAGCTATAGTCCTGAAATCAGCCTGGTATTGGCACAAAAATAGACAAATAGACCAATGGAATTGACGTGAAAACCCTGACATCTTTCCCCACACTTATAAACACCTGATTTTTGACAAAACAACTAAAAGTACACAATGGGAGGAGGAAATCATCTTCAAGAAACTGTGCTGGCACAACTGAATGATGGTGTGTAGAAGACTGCAGCTAGATGCATGACTATAGCCATGCACAAAACTCAAGTCCAAATGGATCAAAGACCTCAACATAAATCCAGCCAGAAGAGAAAGTGGGAGGGACCCTTGAAAAAATTGGTACAGGAGACTGCTTCCTGAACATAACTCCAGTAGCACAGACACTGAGATAGACAATTATTAAATGGGACCTCCTTAAACTGAGAAGCTTTGGAAAGGCAAAGGACACAATTGAGAAGACTAAATGGCAGCCAACAGACTGGGTAAAGATCTTCATCAATTCTACATCTGACAGAGGGCTAATCTCTAAATTATGAAAAGAACTCAAGAAACTAGTCACCAAAACACCAAATAACACTATTAAAAAATGGGGTACAGAACTGAATAGAGAGTTTTCAATAGAGGAAATCCAAAAGGCTGAAAGACAATTAAGAAAGTGCTCAACATCTTTAGCTATCAGGGAGAAGCAAACCAAAACAATTCTGAGATACCATCTTACTCCTGCCAGAATGGCTAAAATTAGGAACACCAATGACATCTCATGCTGGAGAGGATGTGGAGAAAGGGGAACACTTCTCCTATGCTGGTGTGAATGCAAATATGTATAGCCATTTTGGAGATCAGTATAGTTGTTCCTCAGGAAAATGGGAATCAATCTACCACAGGACCTGCAATCTCCCTCCAAATGATCCACATTCATGCAACAACGAGATGTGCTGAACTGTATTCAGAGAAGTATTATTTGTAATAGCAAGAACCGGGAAGCAACCTAGATGCCCTGCAACTGAAGAATGGATAAAGACAATGCAGCACATTTACACAATGAAATACTACTCTGCAGAAAAAAACAATGGAATCTTGAAATTCCCAGGCAAGTGGATGGAATTTGAAGAAACCATCCTGAATAAGGTAACCCACTCACAAAAATAGGAACATGGTATGTACTTGCTCATATATGGATTTTAGACATAGAGCATAGGATCACCAGCCTATAATTCACACTGCCTGAGAAACTAGGATACAAGGAGGATTTTAACAGATTTATATAAGGTCCCTCACAGAATGGGAAAGGTACACAATCTGCAGAGCATATGGCCGAGGGAGGGGCCAGTGAGTGGAAAGGGAACTATTAGAAAGAGAAGGGGAGGAGAGGAAAACACTTGGGACTAGGAATATTGAGTCAGGAGAGGAATAGACAAGAGAAGAGAGGAGGAGAGAGAGAGAGAGAGAGAGAGAGAGAGAGAGAGAGAGAGAGAGAGAGAGAGAGAGGAGCCATTATAGGTTTGAAGAGAAAATGAACCTAGAAAAATGTTTGCAGACCTACAAGACTGACCCCAACTAACAATTTGAGCAATAGTGGAAAGGCTACCATAAATGTCCTTCCCTGATAATGAGATATTTGACTAATTTATCCACCATCATGGATCCCTCATCTAGTAGCTGATGGAAAAAGAGGCAGACACACACAGCTAAACACTGAGCTGAATTGGAATCCAGATGCAGAGCGAGAGGAAAAGAGCGGACTAAAGAAACCCACAGAGACAGCTTAACTGAACAAGGAGGAGCTCATGAGCTCCCAGACTGATAGCTGGTAATCCAGCATGTGACATACTCAGAACCCCTGAACATGGGTTTCAGCTAGAAGGCCTGAGCAGTCTAAGGGACCTCTGACAGTGGAACCAGGATATATTTCTGGTTCACAAAGGACTTTGGGGGCACATCTCCTATGAAGAGTTAGTTCCTTAACCTAGAGACAGGAGAGTAGGCCTAGTCCTTACTCAAAATTACTTGACAGATTTAGATGACCCCTCCTGGAGGGCATTGCTCTACATATGGAGTGGGGGGGTGTGAGGGGTGAGTGGTTGGAGGGCATGAGAGCGTGGGAGGGAGGGAAAGAGGGAAGGAGGGAGGTTTAACTGGAATTGATATGTAAAATAAAAAATAAATTATATATTTAAAAATTGAATATTCATGATTTAACAATAGTCTCCAAGGTGTTGTTGTCATCTCCATTTATTTAATGTTTTATTAAGTTACCCTTCTTTCATTGGAATTCTAGAAATATTGACCTAAAATCTAATTTATCCTTGAGCTATGCCAGAAACTTTCTTCTTTCCCGGGTTTATACTCTCTCTTCTATCTAGCTTAAAGTTGCACTCCTCTAACAGCTTCATATTTCAAATATTAACCTATTTTAGGGGTTTTTTTGCTCTAAACATTTTATGTAAGAAGAAAAAATTCATCACTTCAAATCACAGTTATATTTTCATATCTGAGGACATCTGTTGCAAAAGTTGTTTAAGAAATAAACATACTTAACATTTTCAAGGATACATTTAAGACCAAATGGATAGATACTATAGGTGGTATCAAATTAGGTGAATATCTTCCTTCCTGCAGCAAAACAGAAGAAAATAATCTCTTAAAGAGTAGGTGTATATTTTAAAATGAACAAAAGGAGATAAATAGGTTTTTAATTTATTTTAAATTTCTTTAGAACTTTCATATGTTCACCATAGATAATATTTTGTCTAACATGAATTCAACCTTGCAGCTCAAAAAATTAATGTTTGGGGATACAATTAACTCTCAAAATGAGGAGTTACTCTCCTTAAGGTAAAAATAAGTACTTTAGATATTAATATTATGCTAATCTTTCAGAGGGAATGGGCTTGCATGATTCCTGACAACATACCATATATATTTTGGACAGCTCACATCTTTCTTACAGACATCTTGTTTCTATAAATCATTGTGGGTAAAACAAAATGATTCTAAATAAAATTTCACCTTCCATTGAAAATGAAGAATAAAAGGAGTATAAGACAGATCAGAAGTTATCCCCACGGAGAAAAAAAAAAGAGAAAATATTCCAAGATCATATTTAATTAAAATCTAGAGAGAATTGAAAATTAATCTACTAAAAATGATTGTATAATATATAAAGACCAAATAGGCGTCTATTATTAACATTTTTGTATTTGACATCCGTTAAATTTAGAGGGAGATTTACTTCATCTCCCTTTCAAAAGACCTTTCTTCTTTCAACTGTTCCTTTCTCTGCCTCATGTTGCTGTCAAGAACATTTTAGCCACTGCATATGATGTAGGATACCTGCAATATTTTCTTCACTGAATACTCCACCCAAATTGTCCACACAAAATTAAATCTTCAGGCCTTGATTGGGTTTTACATCTTATGCCAAGTTTCAGTCTGCTGAGATAATTGAACCCTAGCCTGTTAGTACCCTCCCTAATTCCCAGTCTTACCCCAGGGCACACGTACTATATGCAAGCCAAGTATGATCAATCCCACCTACATTTCTTCCAAATTCCACATTTGGCTCAGGTGATATACCCTGTGTTCCAGTCCACTCTAGTGAATCCCTCATACCCTAGTCTGCCTGCCACATATCCAATCTTCAGGCATATCCATGTGTGAACATCTGTTTATGGACATAGGCTGGTGAATCCCTGGTACCTCTCCTGCTACACTATCTCCAACTCCCATGCTTTTCTTTGTACAGACTTTTAATGGACCTACCCCAAAGCAGGCTAGAATCTCATATGAGATACATAACAATGAAATAATTTGACATGCCCAGGTCTCATAAAAGCATAAACAATATGAAAAACAAAGACAATATATCTCCCCATAACTCTGTCAGTCTTACAAAAATATTCTCCCACAAGAATTGCCTAAATGAACTCACATTAACAGAGCTTAAAAGAACAATCATAACCTCTGTCTTCAGTGACTACTAAGGTTTCTTGCTAGTCTCATTCTTGTTTCTGGAGCTAGCAACTGTATATGATTAGAGGTGATTGTCATTTCTTTCTGCTTGCTATGCATCTGTATGAATTTGGATGGTTGAGGGCTACTGAGAGAGGGAAAGTAACTTATCTTTAATGAGAAGACTACTGGAAGGTTGACAGTATGCCAGTACAGGCCCCACTACCAAGTCTAGCTGAACAACAAATTGAAATCTCAGTGAAAGAAAAAGAAAAGATACTTTAAAGTGGTGTAGGACTAGTTGGGGTAAGCGGTTGAATACATTCAAGATAGAATGTATAAATTATTAAAGAATGAATAAAAAATAGTTAAAAAGATGCTTGATTGTATGTAGACAGGAACAATAAAAACCTACAGTTAGACATTATACAGAGAGTGAGAGACCTTAAAACACTGATATCTCTCCCTCAGGGCTGAGGGAACATGTGGAAAAGGAGGAAAAAAAGAATGTAGGAACCAATGGTGTATATAGGACATAAAGAAAGCCAGAATTTCTATATCAACATGATCAATGTTTATAAGAACTCACAAGGACTGACACAGCATACAAAGAGTCTGAACAGGTCTGCACCAGGTCTTCAGCAAATACGTGTTATGACCTCAAATTTAGTGTTTCCTGAATGTGTGTGTGAATGTGTGAATTTGTATGTCTCTGATTCTTGTGTTTTCCCTTGAGCTCTTTTTCTTCTTTTTTTGTCCAATTGTGTTTTATCTTATATTTTATTTTATTCTTACTTTATAGAAGCCTGTATCTTTTCTAATGAGAGACATAAATGTAGTGGATCCAGATGAGAGGGGAGGTGGGAGAAAGAAGTATAAGTCATAGAGTGAGGGGACATTTTAATCATCATACATTATGTGAGAAAAAACTATTTAAATAAAGGGGGGATGAATGAAAGAACCAAAGAGTGGGTAAATATGCAAAAAAAATGAAGTGGTTTTTTTGGCATTGTCATTAAATTTATGAAATCACTTCAGCTATGGTTATCTTCCCAAGGCCTGCACAAGACTGGGTCTAAAAGCATCACAATTTAGGCAGGGGGCGAAGGAAAGGTATGAGAGGGGGATGTGTTGCTGGCACGTTTTCTCGCCAGCCTCCTGGTCCCACTCTTTGTTCCTCTCTGCCGGCCACCGCTGGTCTTATCCCTCCATCATGCCAGCCCAAAGTAACACAGAGACTCTGTATTTGACACAAACCTGTTGGCCAGTTACCATTATTTTTTATGGGCTAGCTCTGTCTTAATGATTAACCCATTTCTACTTATCTAAGTATTTCCACGTGGTCATTTTTTCCAAGCACAACAGGCCGACATCTTGCTTCCTCTCTGCTCTACATGCTGACTCCTCCTAACTATTTCCTCTTTCCTCCTTGTCTCCTGACCTCGCCTATCTTGCTTTCTCATTGGCCATAGTGCTTTATTCATTAACAAGTATGAGAAGCATATTTACAGAATAACATCTCCCATCATCTCCTCTTTTCTGTTTAAAATAAAGAAAATGGGTTTAACCTTAATATAGCAAAATATATCATACAACAGTTATCAAATAAGAATCACAGTTAACAATATTTAGTCCATTACATTTTGTAAGACTTAAAGAAAATATCATCTATCCTATCTTTGTGAGTCTAAAGTCCTGTATGTAACTTATCTTTAATCCTAACTAAAGAAATCTATAACCAAAAGTATTTGTCTTCAACTCCCTCAAAGACCACAGAAGGATAATATATAAACTCTAGAAATTACAGAGACAACTCATTGCCTGGTCAGTCAACTCAAGTTCTTCTGTAATGTTCCATCTTCAGTCCATAGGCAATAGTGTGTCTGGCAGACTCCTCAGCAAAGCAGAAAACTGTCCATCTTTATTGGCAGTTTCTCAGTCATTTTTTCTCTGTGTCTTGTAGACTGTCTGGCAGCCTTTTCCATGAAGCAGGAATCCTGTAGCAATGTCCATCTTGCATCAGCAGTCACCTTTCTGTGGGTCCTGCATGTCCAGTTTATTCAGCATATAGTCAGTCTAGACAAGAGCAGTAGCTTGCCCAAATGACTAGTCTTGCTATATTAGAGGCAAACTCCATAATGTGTTTCTTCAATGTCCATCTTCCTCTCTGATGTAGGTGGTGTTACCAGGAGCAGTTGTGTGTCATTGTCAAGAAAAACCCCAAACCATTTTAAATGCCATATACTGTAGGTCTTTGAAAGGTTTGAAGAATGCCTATTCATCTCAAATACATCTCTGTATATCTACAAATCCTAACTCACTTAACTCTAAGTTTTTACTATCATAGGTAACTATCTATAATCTGTTATAAATTATACATTACATTTTAACTGAACTATATAAACACAATACCTAAACAGGAGGAGAAATATACATATCACAAAATTGACCTTAAATAGTATCAATAAATGAAAATCCATTCCAAAACAAAACATTCATATCTATACCATAATTCCTTTTTTGCCTTTAAAAAATGCTTGTGGCCATTAACCATTTATAACCAAGCCCATTTGAATGAAAACAAACATTTATAAACAATATTTGAGAATTTGGGCATTTTTCTTTCCAAACTACTTCCTGCTTGTAGGGGGCTCTGTCATGGGGGACCCTAAGAAGACCTAGAAATACTGGCTGTAGTGGTCTGCAAGATTGCAATGTCCTATTGAGGTTGCTTCAGGGGGTCTTGCTTGATCAAACCATATTAGTCTGGAAGGAATCCACAGCTTTTCATTTTCTGTGGAAACAAAAATAGAAATCCTTTTCCCCAGTAACTTGTCCTTGTACTTAAATTTTGGAGTCAAAGCATTTTCAAAATATATAAATTGAATTAATCCAGTAGCATTTCTTTTATCAGTTTTTATTTTCTCAGCAGTCAAACAATTTAAAGATAACAGAACAGCATACAATATCCAAAGATTCTCAGTGATTTCCATCTTTACATGGTTTTTTATTACCCTATTTCTTCTACTTCTATTTTTACATATTTTGAGACAGGGTTTCTCTATGTAACTTTTATCTGTTCTGGAATTCATTGCATACCAGGTTTACTTTGAAATCACAGAGATCTGTTCGCCTCTGCCTCCCGAGTGCTGGGATTAATGGCGTGTACCACCACACCCATCCATTTTACTTCCTTTTTTTTTTTAAACCATTGTATCCTGTTTCTTTTTCTCTCCCAAGCCAATGTATTTTTTAAAACACAGTGTAAACCTTCATTGCAGCTCTCGTACACACCAATGAATTGTTAGCAGAGCTCTTTAAAAGCAAGGAGGTTTTTTGCTGCTTATGCTAATTTTCGAAACCTCCCTTAAAGGAGCTGTGCAAATCTCTGTCTACAGCAAAACAAATCCAACCAAGAAAATGCTGCTACCAAAAAGTCTTGCTAGTCTCTGTTCTTTTGTTTCTAAAAATTATTTTTTAAGGTTTTGTTAACTTTTAAGTGGAAGTTCTCAGTTCATTGTGTTGGTGTGTACATTGTGGTTTTCAACTTGTTGCATCCAGGAAGGGGAAGTTCAACTGAGTAATTTCCTCTATCATATTGGACTATGTACATGTTTGTGGGACATTTTCTTGATTGTTGATTATGAGGTTGCAGCTCACTGTTGACCATGACAACAAGGACACCTAGTTCTGCCAAGAGAAGTAAGCCAATAGAGAGTGTTCCTTGATTGTCACTGCTTCTGTTCAGGAACTGTGTTCCTCCCTTGACTTCCCTCAATTATGAACTGTACAACCTGTAACCAAATATATGTTTTCTTGCCCCTCTCCAAAATAATATACCTTGAAATCACCATAGTAGTCAAAGAACTGAAAATGTCTCTGTCACAGGACAAAAACAGAAGGTATAGGAAAATAATTTGATTTATTTATAATTAGTAATTATTGAAATACCTAGCAAACTTCCTGGGCATGATAATGCATGTCATTACTTTGCAATCTAGCACTCTTAGGAGGCAGAAAGAAGGATCGGGAATTTAAATTCATCCTTGTCTATGTAGTAAGCTGCATGGGACTGTGTTTAAAAAAAAAACTCAGAAATACTTCTCTTCATTATCTGGCTTGCTTTACTCATTCAGACTCAGACTGAAGTGGGAGAAATCACTTTTTTTATTGTTGAAAACAGATTCTTCTCTCAGAAATACATCCTGACCATAGTTTCCCCTTCTACTATTCCTATCAACCCCCACCACCTCTTTTCCCCACCCCCTAAAATACACTCCCTTCTGTTTCCCTTCAGAAAAAAGCAGGCATACTATAAACAACAGCCAAGCATGACAAAACAAGGCAAAATCCCTCATATAGAGGCTGAGCAAGGCAAACCAATAGGAGGAAATGAGTCCCAAAAGCAGACAAAAGAGTTAGAAATACACCTGCACCCACTGTTAGGAGTCCCACAAAAGCAACAAGTTAACAGCCATATTATACATGCAGAGGACCTAGTATGGACCCAGACTGGCTCCTTGATTGCAGCTTCAGTTTCTATGAGCCTATGTAAGTCCTGCTTAGCTGATTCAGTGGGTCATGCTCTCTTGGTGACTTCCATCTCTTCTGATTCTTACAGTCCTTCCTTCTGTTCTTCCATGGGTATCCCAGAGCCCTAAGTAGAAGAACTGGAGACTCTCTTTCTACATAATGTCTGGCTGTTGTCCGAGAAAGTCTCTTTTAATGACAACTGGATAAGGAACCTATCTATGAGTTTAGCATATTATTAGGAATCATTTTTAGTGTCTTTGGCTGAGAAATGTACTTTTTGTATGTAGTCTTTGAAAAGAGAAAGCTAGACACAAAATCAGGCACAAAAATCCTTGGCCCACCTTCTGTTGTGCCTGCCAGTTGTGCTGGAGCAATAGTTGCAAAGAACTTGTAGGTATGGCAAACAAATGTATGGTTTAACTTGAGACCCATATTTTGAGAGGGAGCCCATGTATTCATTGCCTTGATAGCCAAGATATAGAGTCTGGATAGCCCAGAGACCAAGGTTAGAACCAAACACAACTGGAAAAAACAGTAAAAGAAAAGAAAATGAATGGAAGAGATCACTTTAAATAAGAAGGGTTTGGAATTACAAGGAGCTGCATCATGTGAGAATTTTACAATCCTAACATGCTAGATTTGTTTCAGCCTTAGCAATGATGAGGGTATCCCTATCCCTTGTCTAGCCCTAGTGACACCGCTTGCTCCTAACATATCAGACAACAGCAGAGATGGTGGCTAGCTTGTCAGCCAGATGGAATAATGCCTAGCTGAAGGGGAACAAAGCTCTACAAAGGGGTGTTCATTATGTTGTGAAATTTAAAAAGAGCCCTTCAGACTCAGCCCTCTGAGGATTTTCCATCCTCAAATGGATGATATGACAAAAAAAGATGAAAAAGGGTGTTTGTTGTTTTATCCTTTTTCCAATACTACAAAGAAGAAACAAGTTCTGTCAGCCAAGGGACACACACATTGGATGAGAATGTTTAGTTAACATCCAAAGGTATGTCAAATGTAGCTGTTTTCTAAGTCCAGTGTTACATTTGCTATAAAATAAGGCAATTTGTCACTGAATTGAGGTGAAGTGCTTCTGACCTTTGAGCAGACAAGAGATGCAAGCACATTCTACACACACACACACACACACACACACACACACACACACACACACACAATTTTTTCAAATACAGGAAACTTATCCAGAATAATGTTTTGGAAAAACAACACTCTGTCTTTTTAAGCATAGAACAAAGCAAATCTCAAAAACATGATTCAAATGAAATACACAACAAAGAAGCTATTGCATTGTTCTAATTTTAGTGATGTTAACAAGATATGAACTCCAAACTGCAGGTGGCTCAGTGATGTTGCTAGGCAACTTCATTTTTTTATATATATAGAAAATTGCAACTTTTGGGTTAATTTCTATATTTTGCTTAAATCTTTATTTTGAGCAAATTGAAGGTGTGTCTACCTAACATAATATTGATAAGAGGATGAGACAGTTACAGGTGTTCATATTGATATTAATTTTTAAGAATACACATAGGCATACAACTGCTTTGTTCCAAATAAAAAATGACAACATGAAATATAACAGCCATTTTTCTCTCAAGAATAGGAGCTTGTAAATTTACTTGGTCCAAAGTATCTCTTGCCTCTGCTATACATCAAACTGTGCAGTCCATCAGTCTGAATCAATTAGAAATTATTCACAAAGTAAATTGCAGCATAGAGATTTGATTTGTTACCAGAGTTTGTTACCTTTCTCTTGAAAAACTGAAAGCAAAAATAAGAAAGTGACAGTGATAGGGAAATGTAACTTTGATTGAGATTGGTGATAGCATATTTGTTATAATATCTGCTTTTAATAATTTAATTTTTCAAACTACAGAAAGGGCTATAAATATTTGATTATGAAGCTTCTACATTTATAGAACTCTGGCTTGTGCTGGTTCTTGATGCTTTGAGTATAACTGTGCCACTCTTTGTAATAGCTTCATTTACAGTGTGGCTTTAGTACTTCATTGATTCCCTCCCTTTGAGTAGCACATATCTTCAGGACCATGTGAACTATATGCTTATGAAACATATTATGGAAAGACAGCTGATTTTTGGAAACAGATCATTGAATAATGGGGCATGAGGCTAAACTATCTTTCACTTAGAGAGAAGTTTGTTGGAAATATTCCTTTAACCAGGTGAATTTGTGATCATTTGACAAATATTATTTGGTGCTACGTGTAGCAAATGAGATGTAACAAGTAAAATAAGAAAGATTCTTGTAGCTAGTGAATAACACCAGGCATCATACATACCACTCAATTTTGACTTACTTTAGGCATTTTAACATCAATATGTTTATAGCATACTACAGTCATTATTCTTTAGGCATTTCTTAAGGATAAAAACACTTCATCCTGAGAGGCTGAAGACAGCTCATAAGACTTGGGAATATACTATACTAACCTTTACAAGGTTAAGGAACCTAGGAAAAAATCAAAAGATTAAGGTAATTTAAAGAGTTATAATTTTCTCAAGGTACATTCCTGCAATTACATGATCTGTAAGCATTTGATGGAGCTACTAGACTCTGGTGGAGACTACAGCTTGTGTAGGGATCTCTGGGAATGAGTCTTCACTATAACTAATATGGGCTTTTCATGCTATTGCAGTTACATTTGTGTCATCCACTCTTTCTTAAGTAACTCCTCACAAATGTTCCAATTAGCAATCCCATTAAACTCATTGGTTCATTAAAATAAACTCAAATGGATTCATTTATTTCATCTACTAGTGGCCTGCATAAGATGAAGAAACATTTGTTTATGTCTCCCCAGGAAAAATAACACAACAATAATCTGAATCAAATGGGACTCTTTTTGGTACTCATATACAGAAAACTAAAAGATTTTAAATTAGCAAACAATGATTTTATTTTCAGTCTACTAGAACCAATTGGATGCATTTATAATTGATTCTGAAATGTCAGTTCCCAAATCGTATGAGTTGATAAAATGTATTGTTGAAATACAAAAAATAGATAAGCAAATAAGCAAGCTTATTCCTTTTATTGGTATCTTGTAGGACTCACCCTTGAGTCATAATGCTTCATGGAGAAAGCCTGAAGAAGGTTTTGTTTTATTTTTGATAAACTTTTATTTGAAATCTTAAAGTGCAAGATGGCCTTCCTTATGAGAGTTTATTTTTCATCTAGGCACTAGGCATCCTGGCTTTCCTTCCCATGTCCATTCCCCACACATGACAATTACAGTCATTGCCATATTCTATCACAGTAATTTTCATTTCAGCACCCCAAAGATCATCTAGTCCCCTTGAGTGCAAGTTCTGCCTTTTCATCTTCATCTTCTTGGTCCTTGCAGCTTACTTGATATGTAGTAAATAATCTATGAGTAAGTGTGAAATATCAGTAAAATCAAAGTACTTCTTGGTCTTTTCAATAGCTTATTTATTTTTTTCTCACAATAAGCTGAGGTATAGAAGAGGTAAACTGTAATTAAATAGTAGCATTTTCCTTTGGTATTAGGGTAATTTGACAGTAAAGTCACTGTTTTTTTATGCATGAGGTCTGAAGAAGGTTTTTTAAAACAATTTTTTTACAACTACTGTATGTTGGTTTTGTTGACTTATTTTGTGTCTAAGCACTGAACTGGATAATCCAAGAAGAAGCTAACTTAGTAATTATCCACATTTTTCTATATCATTTCTATATTGAATACTATTTATTGTATGCTTCTTGACTTTTACAATGAAATCTTGAACTTGCAAGCTATGAACTTCAGCATGGTCAATAGCATAGTTATATTCATTTGGTTTTAAACCTAGTTTGACTTTTTAATTGTATTCAAGTTTTTGTTTGTTACTTGGTTTTTGCAAAGTAGCATGGAGATTTATTAAAAGATAAATCAAACAGGACAAACATTTTGGAAGGGCACATCAAGCCAATGATCAGTGGGTTACTGATTTTCTTTTTGTTGTTATTGTAGTTTTGACAATGATTTTTAAAAATTACTTTTATTTTTGATATTGAAATATAATTACAATATTTCTCTCTTCCCTTTCATCCTTCCAAACCTCATGTTCCCTTTCAAATTCATGTCCATTTTAATTGCTATTAAATGCATATTTTATTTTATATACTTATAAATTCCTAAATATAAAATATTGAGTCCATATATTGTTACTTGTATTCAAATTTTCAGGGTTGACCATTTGTCATTGAGGAACTCATCCATGTGTTCTTTCCTGGTGAAGACCACCTCTCTTGCTCCTAGTTTTTCTCATTCATCTATAGTGCTTTGTGTAGGGCTGAGGTCTCATGGAATTTTCCTGTCCACTTTATCAAATATGAGTTATATCTATGTAATGTGCTTTCTTACCATATAAGGGTAATGAGTTTTGTGGCAAGATACACAGATATAATCAGTATGATTTTGGATAAATAAATAAAAATAAATAGATTGCCATGAAACTGAAGTCAATCAATAGGCTATGGAGTGATTCTTTCTCAAAAATATTTCCTATCATGGTAGTGAAAAGGAAGAAAAGCAGATCTCATGTGTAGTATTGATTTCCACTACCAAATTTTAGAATTTAATTATTATATAGAAGACAGAGATTGCAAGAAACAATATGGACAGATTTAGGAAAAAGTGCATCATATTATGAAGAATATTCTATTTTATATTAATTTAATTTTAAAGATTATATTGAACAATATTTACTATTATGACTTGATGAAAATAATTAGGTACTTGATTATGATCATGTTGATAACTACTCTATTAAAACAATTAATGGATTGCTGTTATTCTGAAGACTTTTAATCTAGAAATGATTCTTCCGTGCTTTGGACTTGACAGAACTCAGTTTAACATTAAAATATTAAAGAATTTGGGGGCTAGAAAAATAGCTCAATATTTAAGAACATTGGTGCCCTTGGAGAGTACCCAGATTTTCTTCCCTTTACTCATATGGTATCTCAAAACAATATATAATTCCAGTTCTAGAGGAGTCAGCATCCTCTTCTAACCTCTGTGGTGCACAGATACATATTCAGGCAAACAGATATACATATAAAATAATATAAACAATTCTAAAACAATGTTAATAAAATAAATACTTAATGCAAAGATCTAAGTTTTTCATATATAGAGAAAGAAAGTATTTCAAAATCAGCATGTATATGGTATATCTTAGAAGTATCCTAAGTATGGTGGAAAATGAGCAATGTGCTGCTGAAAATGGGATGAGGTCTGATGAATTTAAGGAATGGATAAATTAATAAAACACTTTTATTGGGAGAAAGTATCAATAGACACAAGTGCACAAGCCAGAATGTTTTATTTATTTATTTATTTATTTATTTATTTATTTATTTATTTATTTATATTTTGTCTGAGGGATATAACCTAGATAAGTGCATTCTTTGAAGTTGCCTATTATAAAAACACAAGAATAGGAAATGAAAGGCAGTAGGCAAGGAAATTAATGAGGTCAAGGTCTTAAAGTTAGGAAAATAAATAAATACACTTTTAAAAGAGTGCAAAAATAATAAGGCATGAGTATTAGTATACTTCAACAGAAAATATGTCAAAAATTAGCACAAAGTTTCTTGCTTATGCCTAAAAAAGTAGAAGATTAAATTTAAGTGTTGAAACAGAATGCTTGAATATGGAATTCAACTATAAAATAAGGTCCATATGTTTGAATTATTTAATTTTCATTGAACCATTGTTTCATTCCCTATGTATGAGTCATCTTTAGGAATAATGGAGAATTAATATGAAGAAAATTTGGTACACATTGACCTATCTAAAGTATAGACATTCTCATGTATATACAACATCCACATACAAGATACTACATATTTGCTTGAAATATTTTCTAGAAATACACATCAGAACTATAAGAAAAAAATTATGAAGTTTAAGCTACTTTAGTCGCTTAGAGCTGTAAAAACTTGAACTGTTAATTCTGTAATGTCTTAAACTTCATGTGAGCAAATTATTAAACTTCTCTATGTCACTATCCACTGATCTGTGAAATGGGCCTGGCCATTTAGCTCATATCCACAAATTGGAGCTCAATGAATTATTCCATGAAAAGCATTTACTAATTTTCAGACACATGTTAACACTCTAAGTTGTCATTGTCATGATGAAGGTATTATTTTTCCTTGCTCTCATATTGGAATTTTGCCTCCCCATGTCGTTTACCTACATGCTTTCACCTAGTAGACTGGAAAAAATGTCAAATTCTAGAAGGTAAGTTTCTAGATTGGGATTTTCTTCTGAGTATATTTAGTTTCAAATAGAAATATACAAGTTAGAGATTGCAAAGTTCTGTACAAAATATAAAATTGAACATTTTTTGAACTATCATAATTAAAGGTAAAATTCTACAAAGATTTAGAAAAAAATTAATATACAGAGAAATATCAACTCATATATGCACATGTCATACTTCTTGAAGATCAACAATCTCATTAGATTTAAATATATCTGCACTCACAGAGATTGTGGCAACATTCACAGGACCTTTACAGATTCAAGCTGGACAGATCCTGAATACTGAGTTGGAAAAGAGGATTTGATCTCCCATACCTAATAAAGATGCAATCTGAAATTGATGCCCACTGCAAAGGACAACTTAATTTTCTTCATTGGAACTTCAGTGGGTATATTAACTACCATCCAGGGTAGCCTCCATGCCCAAAGTAAACTTTGCCTCAGCAGATACCTTTGGTTAGAATGTTTTTTTTTTTCTTATTGGTCTGTTGTTTGCATATTGTGATTTCCAATTTTGTGGGGTATTTTTGTGTGTGGATGTATGTGTTTCCTTTTCTATTTTGTTTAAATAAATAAATTCTGCTTTGGTTTACAAGAGAGAGAGAGAGAGAGAGAGAGAGAGAGAGAGAGAGAGAGAGAGAGAGAGAGAGAGAGAGAGAGAGAGAAACAGCATAGTTTTGGGCAGGTGAGGAGGTAGAAATGATCTGAGGAAGGTTAGAGATGGAGAAACCATGATCATAATATATTCTATGAAAAAATATTTTCAATTAAAATGTAAAACTATGGCATTATAGGAATCTGCAAAGTAAAAAAAAATAGATTTGAACTCTATTGCTTAAATAAAAAAACACAGTGTAAAAATAAACATGAAAGTTAAGTCGTGTAAATCATATTTTGAGATATATGAAATATTTGTATTCTGCTCCCAGACTCACTTTTCTCATACTGCCCTAGGTGATTGCTTCAGATGTATACTTTGTAACTGGACTAATGAAAATTGACTTGGATTTATTATCTCAGAATCTTGATTATTATTAATGATAGATTAAATTTTATTAGTTAATGGCAGACAAACTGTTAATTTATTATATTTTCCTGGAATCACATCTCATTTTAATAGAGGCCTTTAGGATACATAAACATTATTTGTTAACTATAGTTTATACATCTGTAAAACTGTAAAAATCAATTCTGTCCTATGTTATTGTCATAAAAGTAGGCAATTCATAAAATTTTTTTATAACTATGATGTTCTACAAAATATAAAGAATGAAGTTCATTGTAGATGACAAAGGCATAGGACTTAGTAGGTTAATATAGAAATTTTGATGAAGAAAGGCAGTGTTGAGAGTAAAAGAAAGGAGAATGCATTATCAAAAGATAATGTATAAAAAATATTTTCAAATATAAAATAACTTAAAAGCAGTAATAAAACGTCATCAGAAGCCAGACAGTATTTTTATAAAGACAGATCTAATTGGCCTATATGGCTGGTTATATATTTAAGTACATAAACAAACGATGACTTGAGAAGAACAAAGTTGCCTTTCCCGCCGACCCTGTGGATTGGGAGGGGAATGGGATGGTAGGGTGATCAGGGGGCATTGGAGGGAGGAAGAGGTGGGGGAAAAGAGACGGAACTGGCATCAATATGTAAAATAAGAAAAAAATTGAAAATATAATAATATGAATTTAAAGAAATATGGAAGAGGCTTCACATAGCCACTGATGTCTTCCAGGGGAGGAGGCTGCCTCAGTACCTCCTGTCACTGTGCTGAGCATTCCTTTATATTTCTTTGGAAGCCATTGAATTCCTGTTTATTCCTTGGGGGTTCCAAAATAATGTGAATAATGGTTTATGAGCCCTTGTGTAGCTTGTATGTTTTCCGCCAGCCCGCCTGCCACCAGTCTGGTGTGCTGGACCCAAAAAACTCACAGAGACTCTGTATTTGATACAATCCTGTTGGCCAGTTATCATTATTGTTTATGGGCTACCTTTGTCTTAATTATTAACCCATTTCTACTATTCTAAGTATTTCTACATGGCTCATCTTACCAGAGAGCGGCGGCTCTGGCATCCTGATTCCTCTCGGCTCTACATCCTGACTCCTCCCAACTACTTCTTCATTCCTCCTAGTTTCTTAGTCCCTCCTATCTTCCTTTTCTATTGAACATGGCTTTATTTATTAACCAGTTTGAAAAACATATTTACAAAATAACATATCCCATCACCCTTGCATTTTTCTGAAGGCTAAAAATTAAATAAAAGCCACTGGGGAAAAGAAGACTGAACATGGCCCCCCGAATGTGGGTTTCACTTGAGGGGCTTGGGCAGTTTATGGGGCCTCTGGCAATAGAACCAGTATTTATCACTAGTGCACTAATGCAGGGATAATCTCCCAGCCTAGATACCTGTGGGAGGGCCTAATTCCTGCCCCAAATGATGTGACAGACTTTGATAATCCCCCATGGGAGACCCATGGGGGGAATGGGATAAAGGGAGGGAGAGGGAACAGGGTTGGTATATAAAATAAGATTGTTTTTATTTTAAATAAAATTAATTTAAAAAAGAAAAATGTTGCCTTTAATTGGTGATATAATGACAATTATATTTTAAAAAAATTAAGGGCAGAACATGATAATTTGAATTTGGAAGATGAACTGCATAGTAGACACCAAAATGAAGATGTTTAGTAGGTAGACAGATACATATTAATTGGGACTATAACAGGAAATTAACAGAAGATTTAAAAATATACAATGTATGTTCCTGAAAAGATTAACCAAAGCATAAAAAGGAGTAAATAAAGCATGATGATAGAAATTATCCATCAGAGAAAAGTTGACAACACAAAATTTAGATGTTTAATTGTTGGGGCAAAGTTCCAGAGTATGTGAGAGGGAAATGGATCTAGTGCAAAAGGAGGGATTGACCTTAGATAAAAGTCTAGATAGTTTTCTCATAGTAACATTTGGGACAACAGAATATTAATATTGCAGATGAAAGAATCTGACCTTTGGAACATCAAATTCTTCAGAAAGCTATGCAGTAAATACTTTGGAGCATAGGGTCTTGCAATAATTGTCATAAGTTACAATGCAGAAAAACTAGGCCAGCTGTTCCACCAAGTACTTGGGTCACTTTCCATTTTTATATTTAGCTTCCAGACCTATCTCATCCAAATAAAGGAATGAATCTCTAAGGTGCTTTTCTTCTCTGATAGTTTGTAATGTTACAGTGTCTACTGATTTATGTCTAATAACTAGAGAAAAGTCTTAAGCCTCCTTAAAGGAGACACACACACAAACACACACACACACACACACACACACACACACACACACACACAAGAGAGAGAGAGAGAGAGAGAGAGAGAGAGAGAGAGATCCTCATTTCTACTCATAGCAATATAGTGTAGATACATAAGAATAACTGTTAAATGTATGAGATATATTCTGAGATATTTAATTGATTTAAAACACTGCAACTTTAACTATATGAAATTTGCAGGCCCTCTGTATTTGTCTTTACACACGGTCCAGTCTTAATTCAGATTTGCGTCTTCTTATGCATTTTGGGTCACTGTATTTTGTGTGTGAAATTGACCTAGTTACATTGATGCTTAATTGCTGTCCTGAAGAATTTATTCCACCCTCTAGTGTGCCTTGCACAAAATAGCTTGGCTTTTGTTTGTTACTCTAAGATACCTAGTTTTGCATATAATCCATCTCCACTGAGATAGGGAATACCCTCAATTAAATCCAATATAACTCCATGCCACTTTTATAATCTACCCCATAATTTCAAAATTGTAAGACTTTGCTTTTTTATTTGAAACAAAATTAATTGGCCCAAATTCTAACCCCAAATCTATGGGAAAATTGTTAGGATGTGATCTTGTCTGTTTTCTTATAACTTTTACTTTGAAAACAAACTTGATATGTTAACATCAAGAGCTATCACTTGTCTAAGGTTGGAATTGCTTTCCTTCATATATAATATGACAGACAAGGAGAAAAGAAGAGAAGTCTTTGTTAACTGCTGTCAGAGCAGAGACACATGCTGCAAACACTTGAAGGGCTTTTCAGATCTATTGCTGGGTCCTTCTCAAAGTATACACAGTTGACCTTGAGATTCTTCACCATTAGTCTTCTTGCAGGGAATTCATTAAGTGGTTCCATTAAAACCTGACCACTGTGCTTCTCACCCAGGGCATTCCTTGATGACAGTGGGAATCAGTGCCCTACTGTTCAAAACAAAGTACAGGTGCAGACTTCCTGAAGTCTATGAATGTTTTTGAGTTATCTCAGTCTGTTGGCTTGACAAAATGAAGTGTGAGAATTGTCATTATTAGAAAAGACTGTTACATCTATTTACTTGTAATGAGAGACACAAATAAAATTTACTTGCTGATCTTAGTAAACTGATCTTGGTTTGGGTGGTTTCAGTTATTTCAGATATATCTGAAAATCCAAATGAAAGTATAATGAATAGTTCATCATAACTCCAGAATTCTGTTGTCTTATAAGAAGAAATAACAATCTAAATAATTTATAAAATAATATGATAACATATTAGCCAAAGTTAATTGTTAAAAAAAACTTGTCAACTGATTAATTTTATGTTCAAAAATCCATTTATGGTGGTGGTTGTTTCAAGGCAGGGTTCCTCTGTCTGGCATTGGTTGTCCTGGAACTCGATCTGTGTACAAGGCTCTCTGCGTACTAACAAAGATCAGCCTGATTTTGCCTCCTGAGTGCTGGGATTAAAGGTGTGTGCTATCACAAGGTGGCTCAAAAATCCTTATAAGGTACTCTGCTTTTGGTAAATTGAAATGAATGAAGTATATCTGATACACTAAATTCAGAAAGAATTCACAATAGTTGTGTTTGTGAGGAGACATATTTATGCAACAGCAACATAGTTGAATCACACATCTTATGAGGATATAGATATGGAGACATACATGTACACATTTATGTGTTCACAAGAATAGAAACATTTTCAAGATTTTAAGTACCATTTTGGGAACAAAGATGCAACTAAAAAGGGAGCTAACTTATTTTTAAAATATATTTAAGCAATAATTTATAAAAGACAGTATTTAAATTCATTAGGCTATGTTTTGAACTTTTTAAAAATGAATTATCATCATAATCAAGGAAATAGTAAATGAATTTAAACATAGATAATTTTTGAAAATATTTTGATCTCAGCCATGGAGGTTAAATGATAAAGACAATGTCTTTGTTTGTTTTCTATTGCTGTGACAAACACAATGACCAAAAACAACTTCTACAGAAACAACTACTTATTTCTTCAATTTTCATAGCTTATTCAATCTGCTTTACTATAGTAACCAAGACCAGAGTCCAGGGTGCCACTGCCCACAGTTAAATGAGCCCTCCCATACCAATTTATAATTAAGAAAATGCCCTATGAACATGCTCATAAGCCAAACTGAACTTCCCTATTCCAAAATAATCTTAGATTGTGTCACCTTAATAAAACTGACCAACACAGAAAGCAGATAAAATGAAGTAAAAAAGTGTATCAGTACTATGAATAAATTTGTGGTACAAATATTTGTAATGTTGAGAAAGTATGAATACAAGTCTTCATAGTAGGGAACATGAGTTGGCAACCTCAATATTTTTGTGGAATTAGGGTAAATTAGAAGATAGAAGTATCATTCAGTGTGAAAAGCAGATAATATGTTGTATAATCAGTCATGTTATGAGTAAAATGTCCAAGTTGAAGATAGTTCCATTGTGTTATAAAATTGTCAATATTTGGAAGAAAACTAGAATATATGTAAAATATGAACATACTATTTTTTATGAATTTTCTATGATATATAATCACCGGTTTTTCATAGATAGACTTCAGGAGTCCAGCTGACCAATGCTTATAGAACATTGATTTAAATGTGGAAAAGTTAGCTAGTTTTAATTATTTGCTCATAGAGATCTCTAAAGTGGTTTTGGGTAACATTTTCACTACTGATCTTACTCTTTTACATTTGGATTTTTTTTCTCTAGCTGGGTTACTATCTTTGCAGATAAGACCCAAGATTATGCATTCCCAATGTAAAAATAAGTTATAGCTCCAGAGATAACAATATAATGTAGGAACCCCCCACACACACTTTTTTGAATGCTCAGTTACTTTATTTGGTCTGTTAACCAGAGTTGGAAAGGATATAACTGAAACATTAGAGCCACAGTGAGCACTGTTTTTACACAGGCCAAATTCATATCCTGAAACTTTTGGCACAGCTTCTATTCTTCTGTTACAAGTGACTACATCTGATCGGGGAAATGAGTGGGAACATGTTTCCTCTTGGGAATGAAGCTAACTGAAATGCCCATGAGAAATGAATATTGTATATAGAGTCTGAACATCTCCCAGAAGTCTACAAGGTTTTAAACTCAGAACATAGGATTTATGGAAATTCTCACCTAATCAGTAGCTATAAAGGACAATATATTATTCAAAGGTTTATAATGTTATTTGAAGCTAAAATTTTGAAGAATTCTTTGAAACCCATATTTGACCTAATGTTACATATTAAAAAATTTTCTTCCTTAAATTTCCCTTTTGCAGTAAGCTATATTATGGATATACCTATCTATAGCTATCTCTATCAACACTCTATCTCTATCAATTTATCTCACACAGACATATACAAAAACTTTCATAGCTTTAATTAATGACTTGCATATTAAACCCTTATGAAAGTAGAGTTAATTTATCTCACTGTTAAAATGGGGATGCTTAAAAGTAGAGCAGAATCACAGTGTAGAATATGATGAGGCTTTTCAATTACTTTGTAGCAATGATGTCTCTTTCAATGATATTTCTTGAATAATCTCAGATACAGAATTATTAAAATGAATGTGGTGATGTGAGATATTCAAGTCTAATGCCTTCCAGTTTACTAGATGGAATTGTACATCTTGCCTTGGATTCATGTAAAAGAATATTTGAGTGGTTGCCTTCTTAAGTTATCATTGTCCAAGTTATAATATCAATGTGCTTCCTGCCTGGTGGTACTGAAGTTGTTATGTATTGTTGTTATATTTTTCTTTTTTATTATTTTTTCTTATTTTATATATTGATCCCAGTTCCCTCTCCCTCCATCACTCTTTCCCTCCCTCCCTCCCTCACTCCCATGCCCACTGACACCCTCCCATCTCATTCTCACACACACACAACTGGAAAAAATTAGCAGCAGCAGTAGAAGTTTTATGACAGTGTGTGTGTTGCCTATGCACTATTGGGGTATGAAGAATATATAGAGTTCTACAAGACTCATTAGTAATCCTGATGAAAGTATTGTTTCTTTAGTGTCCTATAGTATGTTAAGAGATGTTCATAATGAACAGTTAGTGATATTTTTATTAAGATATGTTTCAAGTCCATTTGCTTTTTTGGTTAACATAATCTTGTTTATTTCCTTGTGGCTTCACTTGAATTAGAAATGTTTGGATAAATCTATTTTTATCTAGCCTTGCTTCATCTTAGATCAACATATTCACTTTCCCAAAATAAGAATCTGTTACCCAGTAACACTATCTGCTGGAAGTTGGGATATACATGCTCCCCTGCTTGAAGTTATGGATAAGGAACAGACACTAATACATGTTAAAATACTTTTTACTCCAGTCACATAAGTCCATTTTATTTAAAACTTTGTTCTGGTTCGGATTTTTAGGATGTCATGTAGGATAAATGCCACCCTGTGTACTCTACTATTTGTGAGTGAATTTCATTGTTAGCATTGAGAATTTTTCCTACTAAATCTGTTCTTCTCCTTTAAATGTTTTATGCTATTTTACATACTGAATCTGAGTAAAAGGAATACAGCAAAATATTACCCTTGGAGAAACAATGAGGTGAAATTAAAGAAGGCAAAGTTACAACACAATTCATTTACTATGAGATGATAAATTTTTACTCTTTACAGTATTCTGTTTCTATTTTAATATAAATACTTTAATGTAAATATTGATTAACTTGCAGTATATGATCTAAATACATTTAATATATGCTAAATATAGTTAAGTATTATTTCCCATCAAATTGAATTTTTTTCCTTTGCACTTATCTTTTTAAATATTTATTTATTATTTATACAGTGTTCTGTTTATAACTTATACAGTGTTCTGTCTGCATGGCTATACCTGTAGCTCAGAAGGGGGCACCAGATTTCATTACAGATGGTTGTGAGCCACCATGTGGTTGTTGGGAATTAAATGCAGAACATCTAGAAGAACAGTTAGTGTTCTTAACTGCTGAGCCATCACTCCAACCCCTGCACTTATCTTTTTAAGTTATTGTTACATAACTTAATGTAACAATATTGTTGGTGTTTGTTGATACCATTTTGGAAAACAGAGAAACGATTTTATAATGAAAAGTGAAACATTAAAAGAAATAGGCTAATATAAAATTCATATTACAGACAATATTTAATGTTGTCCTACTATCTATTCCTTCTTAAAAATTTTTAATGCTTTAAATAATAGTAGAGAGCATGAATATGTGAACATATTTAACAGTTATCATGCTTATTTTGTAGTTATAATTAGGTAAAATGCTAAAAAGCATATGAGTATAAACAGATATCACATTAGATTGAGAATAAAAACGAAAACCTGATGTCTCAAATTCATTGTGCTTAATGTGGTTCATTAGGATACAAAAATCAAACACCTATTGAGTCATCTCCCGATTAATCTGCAGTGTCATGTTTCAATGATGCTCAGTACTCCTAGCATGAACATTTATTTTCCCCTTTGGTTGGTTATTTATTTATTTATTTATTTATTTATCTTATTTTACATATCAACCCCAGTTTCCACTCCCTCCTTACATCTCCTCCTCTCTCTCACACTCCCATGCCCCCTGACCCTCCCAGTCCCCCCACTCCATATATAGGGTGATTCCTTCCAGGAGGGGTCCTCTAAATCTGTCAACCATTTGGAGTCGGGACTTGGACCTTGCTCCTGACTCTAGTTTAAGGGAGTATCCCAGCATGAGGAATGTGCTCCTAAAGTCCTTTTGTGCACCAGGGATACATCCTGGTTCCACGTTCAGAGGTTCCTTAGACTGCTCAGGCCTTCTAACAGAGACCCATGTTCAGGGAATCTGAATTAGTCCAATGCTGGATTCCCAGCTATCACTCTGGGGGCCCATTAGCTCTTCCTTGTTCAGGTCAGCTGTCTCTGTGGGTTTACGTAGCCTGGTCTTGTATACCCTTTCTGAATCTGGATTCCTGTTTGCCTCAGTGTTTAGTTGTGGTGTCTGCTTCTGTTTTCATCAGCTACTAGATGAGGGCTTTATGATGGTGGATAAGTTAGTTGTTGATCTCATTATCAGGGAAGGGCATTTATGGTAGTCTTTCCACTTTTGCTCAAATTGTTAATTGAGGTCATCCTTGTAGGTCTCTGGACTTTACAGAAAGTTTTCTCTTCAAACCTATAATGGCTCCCTCCCTCCCTCCCTCTCTCTCTCTCTCTCTCTCTCTCTCTCTCTCTCTCTCTCTCTCTCTCTCTCTCTCTCTCTCTTCACTTCTCTTACCTATTTCTTTCCTGACTCGATCTTTATAGTCCAACGCGATTTCCTCTTCTTCCCTTCTCTTTCTCCTAGCTTCCTCTCCACACACTGTCCCTGACCCACTCCTAATATGCTCAGGAGATGTTGTTACTTTCCCCTTCTATGAAGGACCCTGTATGAACCACTTAGGTTCCTCCTTGTATCCTAGTTTCTCTGGCATGTGAATTATAGACTGGTGATTCTTTGCTCTATGTATAAAATCCATATATGAGTGAGTACACACCATGTTTCTCTTTTTGTGACTGGGTTACCTCATTCAGGATGGTTTCTTCAAATTCCATCCATTTGCCTGTGAATTTCAAGATTCCATTGCTTTTTCCATGGAGTAGTATTCCATTGTATAAATGTGCCTTCTTTATCCATTCTTCAGTTGAGGGGCATCTAGGTTGCTTTCAGGTTATTTCTATTACATATAATGCTGCTGTGAACATAGTTGAACAGTTGTCTTTGCTGCATGGTGTAGCATGTTGTTTTCTGCCAGCCTGCCTGCCACTGGTCTGGTGTGCCGGCTCCAAATAACACAGAGAGACTCTGTATTTGATAAAATCCGTTTGGCCAGTTCCTATTGTTGTTTATGGGCTAGCTCTGTCTATGATTCACCCATTTCTACTTATCTAAGTAATTCCACATGGTCATCTTATCCGAGCACAGAGGCCGGCATCTTGCTTCCTCTATGCTCTATATGCTGACTCCTCCTTACTGCTTCCTCTTTCCTCCTCCTAGTCACCTAGCCCCGCCTATCTTGTATCCTATTGGCCACAGTGCTTTATTTATTAACCAGTATGAGAAACATATTTATAGAATAAAATCTCCCATCATCTCCTTTCTGTCTAAAATAAAAAGAAGGGGTTTAACCTTAGCATAACAAAATATATCATACAACAGTTATCAAATAATCACAGTTAACAATATTTAGTCCATTAATATTTTGTAAGACTTAAAGAAAATATCATCTATTTTATCTTTGTGAGTCTAAAGTCCTATATGTAATTTATCTTTAATCCTAACTAAAGAAAACTATAACCAAAATATTTGTCTTCAATTCCCTCAAAGACCAAAGAAGGATAATATATAAACTCTAGAAATGGCAGAGACAACTCACTGCTTGGTCAGTCACCTCAAGTTCTTCTGTAATGTTCCATCTTCAGTCCATAGGCAATAGTGTGTCTCCAGACTCCTCAACAAAGCAGAAAACTGTCCATCTGTATTGGCAGTTTCTCAGTCATTTTTTCTCCGTGTCTTATAGACTGTCTGGCAGCCTTTTCCATGAAGCAGGAATCCTGTAGCAATGTCCATCTTGCATCAGCAGTCACCTTTCTGTGGGTCCTGCATGTCCAGTTTATTCAGCACATAGTCAGTCTAGACAAGAGCAGTATGTTGTCCAAATCGCTAGTCTTGCCATATTAGAAGCAAACTTCATTACGTGTTTCTTCGATGTCCATCTTTCTTTCTGATGCAGGTGGTGTTACCAGGAGCAGTAGTGCCTCACTGTCAAGAAAAACCCTAAACCATTTTAAATTCCATATTCTGTAGGTCTTTGAAAGGTTTGAAAAATACCTATCCATCTCAAATACATCTCTATATATCTAGAAATCCTAACTCCAAGTTTTGAATATCATAGGTAACTCTCTAATCTGTATTAAATTATACATTACATTTTCTAATGAGCTTTATTTTTACATATTTTGAGACAGGGTTTCTCTGTGTAACTTTTATCTGTCCTGGTATTCACTTTGCATACCAGGATTACTTTGAAGTCACAGAGATCTGTTTTCCTCTGCCTCCCTCGTGCTGGGATTAAAGGTGTGTGCCACCACACCCAGCCACAATCTGTCATTTGAAAACCATTTTATTCCTTTTATGTTTCTCTCCCAAGCCTACATATATTTTAAAACACAGTGTAAGCCTTTAGTACTTTTTCTTAATGTGAATCTGTCTTTACTTTAAATCTTTATGTTTTTCTTCTGGCCACGAGTCTTTTATCTGTTATATAACAACATTCCTAAAATGAAAGCCATGGTTTTTTTTTTTTTTTTTTTCGGTCATTTGTGTATATGCCTAAGAGGGGGATTGTCGGGTTCTGTCATAGACTGATACCCATTTTCCTGAGGAACTGCCATACTGAACTCCAAAGTGGCTGTACAAGTTTGCACTTGGACCAACAGTGGAGGAGTTTGCCCTTTTCTCCACATCTTCTCCAGCATAAGTGGTCATTGGTGTTTCTAATTTTAGTACCTTTTAAAGTATAAAGTGTTTTGTCAATTTTAACTCATTTTGCTACCATGAGGTGTGATTGAGTTAATATTTGTATTCCCATTTTACAGAGAAAGGTAAGGAGAGAGTGTATGTTATACAGAGTGGTTGAATCATTTAGAATATGGGAATCAGTCATATCCCTGAATGAAATATCTCTTCCTGTTTCTTTTTTTATTTTTACATGTTTCAATTATGTCAATGCTATAGCAGGTCCCAAACAAGACTTACAAATAACCATAGAGAGAAACCCATGAAACTTTTAACTGAAATAAACTTTCTACATTATTTTTTTAATAATTTGTTACATTAATTGAAGTGTGGTTAACTCATAATACCAATTATATTGTTATTTTTCTGTGCTATTTATTCTAAAACAGAATAATTACTTGAATATGTCATTGTAGTGATATATTACTTATGATGTATTAAAGCTTGATTGAGG
Source organism: Cricetiscus sungorus (assembly GCA_030556225.1). Taxonomy (NCBI): domain Eukaryota; kingdom Metazoa; phylum Chordata; class Mammalia; order Rodentia; family Cricetidae; genus Cricetiscus; species Cricetiscus sungorus. Next base: position 43,173,767 of record JANBXA010000726.1, read on the forward strand.
ATTCAGAAAAGCAATGTCAGCTTCCAGCTATAGAGTTCAGGCATTTTCGGTGATACAAAAGTTTAATCCTGGCAGCCAGAAGCTAAAAGGTGGTGGTACCACCTTTAATTCTAGGACTCAGGATTAAAGTGTGGACAGATCTCTGTAAATCCAAGGCCACCCACATCTACACAAGATTGAAATAGTCTAAAAGAGAATTATATCTCACACCTTTAATCCCTGCACTAGAGGTGCATAAAAGAGAGAAGCAAGTCGTCAGTATAAGGCCTTCATTCTCCAGCCATGCTGAGGATAGGAGCATTTATTCTCCAGTCATGCTGAGAAGAGATAGCAGTTTGAGACTTTATAAAGAGCTCATGCTTGAATCAGCTGTTTCAGCCTGAGGTATCTGTGAAAGCTAGTGGCTTTGCTTTTCTCATTTTCAGCTTTCACCTTAAACTCCAATATCAGTCTTTTTATTTATCATGTCCATTTTATAATTGCAACCAGAATCTCAGTAAGTTCTACAGCATACACAAAGTGTTTTAAAGAAAAAATCAAAGATTGCTCAGCAAAGTAGTTAAGAAAAACATCAAGCAATAAATTTTAAAGATATTTTGCTATAATATAACCACAATAAATTAATTCATGAGTGTAGGTTAAAAATTCAGGAACACTTTCCTACAAATAGGTAGTACCTCTTCTGTTGCATCACAGTCATAATAGTTTATATCTTGTGTGAACCTGTAGAAAACATTGATTTTTTTGGAGAGGTTGAAATTATGTATATAAATGTAATTGCTACAATGGCTGTCATGAAATGAACAACACATTCATATTCTTTATTTTTTAGTTCTAATTTTATATAGTGTTGCTAGTTCTTATAACATAATGTTTTATTAAAGCAAGAATATATCCTTCTTGGGCAAAGGAGATTCTTAATATGACATATGAAACTCTTCTTTCAAAAAGGCACAAAATAGTAAATAGTGGTTCCTTCAGACAAAGCTATTGCTATGAGGGTTTATTTGTGCTCAGGCATCTGATTTTTAATGGAATTGAAAGACTGAATAGAAAGACATACAGAAACATTGCTCAGCATTTATTTCATGGATAATAAGCCACATCTCTTTCCTCTTCCTCTCTGTTCTCCTCACAATTTTTATACAAATATTGCTCACCTTCATGTCCATTGTAAAGTTTTTTACAGTCATGCATGTTATGGTGACAAATTCCTTGTTCTTCTCCATGTTAAATATATTCCAGTCCAGCAATGTCTACATTACATGCATGTCATGTGAGCCAGATTCCACCTGGAAGTATTCTGACAGGGGTTCTCTTCTAAGAATCAACTTTGCATTTTTATTTTTTGTTATATAAAAATAGTTAAATTTGAAAGAAGATACTTGGTTTCCTTGTAGAACTAGATGATGGTAGTTACAAATATCTCCTCCTTTCTCTTATGTTCTTTTAATGTGAATTTGAAATTTGGTGAAAATCTAATGTCCAAGGATGACACAAGATTGGGTTTGTGTTTTCATCTGTGATATTTTAACTATTGTGTTAGTAAAGGCCAGTAAGATGGATGGATTACCAGGTAAAGTACCTGCTGTTAAGCCTCCTGATATAAATTAAATACTCAGGAATTTCATGGCATAAGGAAATAACAGACTCTGCCTGCAAGTTATCCTTACTACATGTGAATCTTGATATATGCTTCTGCACTTGAGTGAGCATATGCATATAAATAATGTCAGTGAGTATCCCCCCAATCTGGAAAATATGACCCAAAATATTTATTTTTAATACATTTATGTAACACAAACAATAAATACCCAGAGACAGATACTGAAGTTCAAGATGAAGATCAGAAAGGCAAAGGAAACAAACCAGTAGCTCTTACCTATACCAAGCTAAGATGGGTGATCCTGTCTCCATGAATTCTCAGAGTGAACTCTCTGTATGGAAACTAAATCTTTCCTAAGATCCTTTGCTTCTTCCTTTTATGCCTTCATAGTGCTGGGATTAAAGGTGTGAGCTCTATTATTCTTCTAGGCAGATTTTCAATTGTGTAGCCCTGTGTAGCCTTGAACTCTCAGAGATCCATTTGCCTTTTTCCTGAGTCCTGAAATAAAGGTTTATATAACCACTGCCTGTTTCTGTGGCTGTGCTTAGCTTTTCATTTTGATCCCCAGTAGCTTTATTAGATCATAAAAATATAACACCATAAATTTATTTACTTTACATCCCATCTGTAGTTTCTTCTCCCTTCCTTCCTTCCAAGCCCTCCCTCCCACTTCCCTCTTTTCTCACCCTGAATCCACTCTCTTGAGTTTCTGTTTAGGAAAAAGGCAGGTCTCCCCTGAGTACCATAAGTATAAACAAAACATGTCATACTGAGTTGCATTAAAACTAAGCACTTCTAGCCAGGTGGTGGTGGTGCAAGCCTTTAATCACAGCACTCAAGAAGCACAGGGAAGCAGATCTCTGTGAGTTCAAGGCCAGCATGTTCTACAGAGTGAGTTCCTAGCTCTGCATCTGTTTCCATCAGTTGCTATATTATACATTTGTGATGTCAACTGGACTAGGCACCAATCTATTTACAATAGATGGCCAGTTCAGGGTACATATCTATACTTTCTAGGAGTCTAAGCCAACTGTAGCATCAATTAAAATTGCATCTGGATGCTTGTCACCATTTAACACTAGAAATCTTTTTTCTGTCGACCAAAGCATACACTCCACTTTTAAATATGTCTTTTCTCTCAAATATATATAAAATTTTTGAATGTTTTCAAAGAATTTTATACGTGGATATATTATTTTAACCTCTCCTTTCTCCAACCTCTCTCATGATCCCAATCCCACTATCTAATTCCTGGCCAGTTCATTTGTATTAACACACACACACACACACACACACACACACACACACACACACACACAGTCAATCATTTAAGCTCTCAGCAATCCTGTTAGGGTGGGAGGGTAAGACATGCTAGGTCAAACATTTTCCACAATAACATGGGTTATGACACCAAAGGTAAAACTAATCAGGAAGGCAATCTGAATATAAAACTGCTATTTACATTCAAAGTTTTAGCAAAACATTTCCTAGGTGTCTGGGTCTATGTAAACCATTGTTTACATTCAACTTGTTCAAGTTGTTTTTGACTGAAAAAAATGTTCCAGTCCAAGCAGAGAACTTCATGGTATTAAGGTGGTGATTTCACAGTGGATTATAAGTTACCAAAAAGATCCTGTAGACAGGTGTTATAATGATCATAATAGTACACAATTTCTTTGTGTACAATTCAGAGTCCTATGAACTTTGTTTATAAAGTGCTCAGGAGTTGAGATGGACAGCGTCAAAAGTCCATGGATTAGAGAAGTAAAGAATGTTTAAAAGGGACTTCTTTGAAGTCCCTCTTGCAGTGACAAAAAATTCTGTTCTGTTATCATTTTAACTTTAATGTAAAAATTCTATGTCTAGTATGATCAGTGGGTAATATTTGCAGCTGTGATTTCCCCTAGGATGAAGATGTATGTTAGGCTGTGATATGACACCTAAGCAAAACAAAATTAGAATAAAAGAAAGAAAGAACTCATTTAAATATGGTGCTAATCATATGAGATACGGGTTTGTTGAGTTTTTGTAATAATACTGGCAATTTTAAGAATTACCTAATATTTTCACTTCAACATAATAATGAAAAGTAAGCACGCACACACACACACACACACACACACCCCACACCCTGTTTCAAAAGTTACAAGCACATATATTTGAAAGTTATTTCCAGTCCATTGAGAAGTGATTCCGTGGTTATAATGAATGCATTGTTCTTGCTTTAATCAAAGCAAAACATCACTTCAATCACTTCTATGAAAATGAGATCTTTTTATACTTCTGCTTATTTAATGTGACTTAGAAATATAGTTTGCACTGAATTTTGCAGAATGAACATGGCAACTTCGTAGAACATTATGTGTTATGATTTCAAACCCCTCCTTTATTCATAATTCCTTTGGAACTATGTGTTATACCAGCACAAATTACCTAAAATATGGGAATAATTTTGGGGAAATAATTTTATTTAAAAGAGGCTATGTAAATTTTCAAACAAGGGTTTATTGATTATTCAGCAATAGTTACATATATATACATATATATGTATATATATATATATATATCAGTTTTAAAATTATATTTTAAATATGCTCTTAGTCACCAGTACCTTTGAATAACAAAATTAATAGCAAACTTTCTATGTTGATGTGTAATCAGATATTCATCTTTTAACAAGTAGTTTAAATCTTGTTATCATGTAAGCTATTCTTTAGTCTCCTATTATGGGTTACATCTTGAAAGTATCCCATTGATTGGTGTTGCAAAAATTCAGAGGAATGATAAACAGCAACGGTAGCCATTAATTAAGAGTAGAAATTAAAGACAGTTATGTCAAGTTTATGACAGTGACAACTAACAAGAAAATGTTCATTTTCAAGGGCATTAGCAGTCATTAACAATTAAACATAACTTGTCAGCAGAATTTGAAGATAAGTATGAATGGAATTAGTATGAAGTTGAATTATCTATATTAAAGGGCAAAAATTTTAAAATATATAAATATGTAGAGAAACACACACATGCACACATAGAAAAAAACAAGCTCTTTCTCACTCAAACACACACACACACACAGACACACTTTAAAGTAATCTAAAAATATTGAGACGGTGACATAGATGTCAGTTTTGTTTCATTTAGCTGTACTTCAAAACACAATGGCATTCAAAGTGCTTTGTATATCTCTAAGCAGCAGTTTTAGATACTATATATATGAGGAAGACTTATTTAGTCAGACCTATGCAGGGTTCCCTCCTGGAAAAAATTTCAACCTTTTATTGCCACTAAAATAGCAAACAATCATAATCAAATCATGTGAAGACCTAGGTTTCGCAATGACCAAAAACAGATCTATTTTAAAGTCACTGGCCACAAGTTTTTCAATGGTTCCATAATCTTGCTATAAAAATGAAGAAATAAAAGTTTTACACTGCACAAAGAAAAAAGTAAACTAATTTTAATAAGATATCCAAATTTAATAAAAAGACATTTCTGGAATATGACAGTACCAGGGGCTTATTTGATCCCTTGCTTTGCAACCTTAGGTGAATTACTTTAGCTGTTCTATGGAAAAAAAAGAGAAAAGATATTTTTGGTGTTAAGTCATAAATGAGCAAAACTATTAATATTTTATAGAAACTCCAACTCTAGTCTCTTGGAATAGGACTAAAACCCATGTTATTGGCTAGATATGGTCTCACCTTTATTGTATGTAGTTACATTTTAAGAAACGTGATTTGTTCATCAGTTAGTGTCTTTCTGAGCTACATGCCTATTTGGGTCAAAACCTCTGGCCTATCAAATATAAGGCTCCGGCTTCATGTATACCACATTGCTGATTCCTAAGCATGGTCTGATTTCTACTTGCTAGTTTAGGAGCTGTCAGCATTCATTTTCTCGGTCATACCAAAGAAAACCAGAAGGAAGTTCTCAGAGAGTAAAATTTGCTTATTTAACATTTTCACCTGACTATAAAGCTACTTCATCAAGTAAAAAGACAGCAGCTAGTATCACTATCCACTGGGATACATTATTCATATCCCACCCCTCAACACCTGTCAGATGTAAATGAGACAATGTACTTGAACTGACTAGATCAATTCCTGGCATTCAATATGCAAAGAATCAGAGACCATCTTCACTGTCCTACTCCCATTTCTATTACTATTATATATGGAAAATTAATTTTCTTTCTCTAAGTTTTCTTTTCTGAAACAATCCACATACACTTGTTTTATTTTTCATATTTTATAAAACACAGATTAAAGGAAGTAATTTGTTCAAAAGTACATACTACCTAGGCCTCAGTAGCAACTGAGTAACTGGATAAATATCATAATTTTAAATTAGTTAGACTCAAAAAATTACATCTGATTTATATTTTATGTTAAAAAACTTATGAGCACATATTATATGGTTGATTTCTTTGATTTATGTAAAACAACAAGTCTTTTTTATAAAAGATGTATATATATTTTAGATTAAGGTTTTACCTGTTATTTGCAGCTGTTCCACCTTTCATTTGTAGTTTTCTTGACTACTTAGCCTAGACAGCAACTGAAAAGACCATCTGAACATGAAGCAATTAGAACAGAATGGTAGTTCTTTAGGGAGATTAATTTTGTATGCACATAGTGTGCTATCAATACCTTCCTTTGTTCAGTTCAACTACAGTGGACACTTTCCAGTTCATGATGAAGAAGCTGCCTAACATATCTTATTGACACAATAGGCTAGTAGAAATATTTAACTATGAGTATTATATTAAAGTTGAAATTTTCTGGTAATGAGAATTACCAGAAATCTGCTGGTAATGAGAATTTTGCCTATATTTCATTTTTGGAAGATGTGGTATATTAATTTAAGTAGGAAGAGTACATAGTTGGACTGCCTTCATTAAGAACTCATGATATGAATTTACTACCTTTGGGAACTAAGAAACAGGGAACTGGGATTGATATGTAAAATAAGAAAAAAAAGAAATTTAATCTTCTATGAATCTCATTGTTCCTTTAATAGTGAATTGGCTAAAATGTTATTAGTTACAATATAGTATATTGGGAAGATTAAATAGATTTTCATACTTATGCAACTTAATATAGAGTAGGAATTACTTATGCTTCTATCATGAAACTATGTTTTCTTTATGTTATACAAACATAAAATAGTTATGTTTTTGTTCTACTAAGTAAAATTTAAATTAAAATTTAAATGATACTGTTAGAAAATGAGGATAAATAAATGAAGGCATTTTCTAAGATACTGGAATTTGACAGTAGAAGGTAATCATGACATTTGCTCTTTAAGTGTTTGGGGTTTGAGATTTAGTGCTTTCATATAATGGAGACAGTCTGCCTTTTAGTCTCTTTAAAACACACATTTGCTCTTTTAATTCAGTGTTCCAATTCCTTGACAATCCGAGCATTTCAAAATAGTATACAGCCCCACTCTTGTAACAGAACATTGTGACAAATTTTAGTGCTTCATTACCAGTGGGAATTGCTGTGTGGTTCATGAGAATATGGCCTTTGCTGGCCTTTTCTCTTTTCCTAAAACACATGGGAATATATAAAATATGAAAACAACTTCCTTACAATAGAGTTAACTTTGAAAAAATATAATTATCTTATTAAAAATCCATTCAGCTAGTATTTTCACACAGAAATTAGGTTTTTTTTCAGCTTAAGAAATGATGTTGAAAATGTACCTACTGAGGTGGCATAAATTAGGCATCTTCCTGGGTTGTGTAAATACCATATTGCCATTCATTTTGTCTCAGGAAACTGAACAATATGATGCTGTTACTAGAATCCCTTCCCAATGCTTAGACACTAAGAAAGTATTTTCATCATCAGAAACCTGATGTCAAACACAGTTCTTAACACTTCCTTCAATATTCTGCCTGTGACCATACCTCCTTCAACCTTTCATCCTTACCTTCACACTGAAAAAGAAACAACAAAACATAATGCTCACTATGCAACTGAACAGGAGACCTGGTGTATAATAAGTACTCAGGAAATGATTAGTAATGTTTTTATAATAATACTTAAATACTCTGTTTCCTAGATTCCTTCTGTAGTTCACCAACCCTTTATTTAACAAGACAAACACATAGAGATATAGATTAATTAATTCCCTTTTCCTGTTTAATATAAATTACATTCTTCTTTGTTTTTTCCTTCAAAAGGGCCACTTACTCACCTTTACTCTGATTCCATAATGCATTTTCATTCAGGTTTACACTTCATTGTAAAATAACATCTTGTTCATTATTGTGACAATTATAGCATTGATTACTATCTGATGAGCTGGTTCATTTGAACTTTCATTATAGTTAAAGATCTTACAATCCTTTAGACTAGAATTCTTGCTTTTTAAATCCAGTTTAATTGTTTATGTAATACATGTTAAACAGTAGATTCAGGCAACATGCATCTACACATATTTTTGCTTCTTCAACCTGAAAATAGATTTTATATTATAGAGATGGTTTCCAATTCAACTACCCAATGACAATTTATTGTCTTTTCCTTTGATCTGTTATTTAGCAAGTACTATACCTATGACTCAGTGTAGAAGCCTCATAGCTCACTTTTATTAGGATGAGAAATATTCAATAGATGCTAAAGGACCTTATATAGTCACAGTAGTTTTTAAAATGCCTTTAGCTCATTCCCTTTCATGGCAGAAATGTAGGCATTTGAATCTCAGCTGAGTGAAATTACAAAGGATCTAATATTAGTCTACCAGCAGTGGGAAATATACATGTTCAGACTATTTGAATGTCTTTCTCAACCATATAAAAACGAACTAAACATCAACAAATAATATCAATATTAACAAGACTATGAATATAATCTCAGAAAAAATACCTGATTTTTGCATTAGTTCAATTGTAGGTTGAGTTTATTCAATTAGATGACTTATCTGATTGGTTCACATGTGCTCAAGTTCAGGATTTTCCACAAGATGACATTTTGCCTGCAGTGCTAGTACTGTCTTCAAAGAAGGCACCAAGGTATCAATGATCTGTTAAAGACTGATGGAAGTACCACCCAAAAGGCTAGGTGCCTTTGCCCTTAGCTTAAACAGTAAATAGTGGCATCTGCAGGGTCTTTCCCCTCCTGCTGACAATAAACACATGCTTAAAAAAAAACCTGCCTAACTCAACACAACAGGGAGTTAAAATAGAGAGGAAAGAATTGCCTCCTATGAACAGTTTTACTTTTGGAGTTCATCTCAGGATTTCTGCTCTTACCATTTACAGACACTGATTTCTATATAAAAAATCTAGTTACCTCTTACCTCTTCTGCTTTAAAATATTTTTACTTATTTCTGTTATTGTTCACATTAAAAATGTAGAGTTTCATAAAAGAAAGTGGTACATGACTCAGTATATTCATAATTTTTGTGAGGTTAAAAAAGTAATGAATCAGTCATAAAATTGGTTTCATTTCAAGCAGATAGGTATCTAGACAGCCTGTTAAATAGTTCACAAAGGCATATCCTCAATTTGAAGGTATATATATACATACATATATATATATGTATATATATATATATATATATGAATTTTTGTCTCTCTTTTAGCAAATACTTTTTATATGCATGAATAAACCCGACTTATTGTAGAAAACTCTTTTGTAGGCAAAAGAGGGATATCTCCATTAATCAGAGTCAATTCTGGGTTACAGTGTCTATAAGACTGATCATTAGAAATTGGCCTCATGTCTCTTTCAGTTTTACCCTAATAGCTAAGACTCAAAGGGATGCTTACTGGATTTCATTTCCCTCAATACTATAAATGCAATGTGCTGAGAAGCAAACAATAGTAAAAAGTGGTCAGTAATGGAACAACCAATGTGTCAAGGCCATATTTAACTATTATGCTTGTTTGCCCATTAAGTGTCTCTAGTCTTCATTTGTTCTTATTTTGGAACACCGTTTCCCTGTGTTGTCCTAGCTACCCTGGAACATTCTCTGTAGACCAAGCTGACCTTTAACTCAGAGTGCTTAGATTAAAGTTGTCACCACCACACAGCTTACTTACGTTTCTTAACTCATATGGCATGGTTTCTAAAATTTGAATGTCAACATACTTTCTTAATTTTATTCTTACTGTTTATAGCCTTTACATGAAATTAACCTCTTATCTAATTGGATCTGCATGTTAATAGCTTGATTGGCTTATTGTATGATACATTGTGAAGCCGTTTAAAAACATTCTGCTTATTGCTCACTAATTGAAATATGTGTTATGTGATCACTCATTAAAATTATTAAAGTAAAATGGAACAACAATGGGTTTTATATTTGTTATTTATATATATTTTGTGGGCACAATTACTAATATTAATAAACAATCAATTATTCTTCAATTTTATATGTTTTTCATGTTATTAGCTTTTTTTAAGTATAGTTCATATAGTTTCATATAGTCAACTTAGACTGTATGAAAGGTCATTGTTGAGACTTGTTTTTATATTTATCAGGATGAGAATAACCAAGGGCATAATAACATTTTGGAGAGCTTTAATATTCAATATACAGTTTAAGGCAGTATTTCTGGATAAGGAGTTATACTATATTTATTTCCAGATCTCTTATAATATACACAAGGCACCACTCTCAGGAGCATATTGCTTAAAGAAGCAAAGAACAAACAACAAATACTTTCAGTTGCCAAACTTTTTGTGGAATACTTTGTAAAACATTTCAATGAACACCAATGTAATACTTCTTGAAGTGAATGTTAGACTATAAAAATGCAAGTTACACTCCATTTACAAACAATCATTGTAGCATGAGCTCTAATAGGTATTAATAATAAAAACCCAGAGTCAGATATTGGGTAAATGTTTAAAGGTCAGAGAAGTAATGGAGCAAGTGACAAAAGAGACCTTTTACCTCTGCTAACACTCAGATCAAAGGGGTGATCCTGTCCCTAGGATTTCTCGTGTTCAATGGTGTCTCTAGAAAACCTCAGACTGAATGCAATGAGCTTCTGTCTCCTCTCCCCTTATATTCCTCCCTCTGCCAAGTCATATCCCTTTCTGTTTCCATCTTCCTAGTGCTAGTATTAAAAGCATGTGACTCCTAATGACTGGCATTCAAGATGAGTGCCACTAATTCTTGTCCTCTATGGCTAACTAGTGGTTGGCACAGCACTCTAATCTTCAGGTGAGATTTATATGTTTAAAGCACAAACAAAATATCACCACAAACTGTTCTTCATTTCTAACAGGAAAATGATTCTAAAATCATAACAAAGGCAATAATGAAATACAGTTAATATATACAAGCACTTTCCAAGACCTGTTTAGAGCTACATTTGATATTTAAATGATGTCAGACCTTAAGGAAAATTATGATACTATTGATGTTACTATACAAAGCTATTGTTGATTATTCAAGGGGGTTAATCTTTTGGCTTCTTAGTAATGTCACCTGCTAAAAATAATAGGATATGAATAAAATAGTTATTTCCATGTCTTTTGTACTGTAACAGTGCTTAAAGAGGATTCACAATTTTCCCTTTATTATTTTTTGTTTATTTGAAATTCTCTAATGTATATCTTACATTAAAGTCAAAACTATAAGCACTAATAAACTTATGAAAATATATGCAAAAACTTTTGGATTCTAATCTCAGGTTTACTTTGGGTCAAGTTTTGTTGTACTTTTAATTGAGCAAACAAGTCCTGAATACTATGAAATTATCTTTCTCAATTAACACTAGTGTTTTATTTTAATTAGGTTATTATTCTTCCCTGGCTCAGAAATAAGAAATATGGTACCTGTCACATGCTGGGTAAGCAAACAATGTTATTTTATTGGAAACAACCCCAAGTACTCAATTGCATTAAATGCAAAAGCTTATTTTTCACTTTCTTGGGGTACTGGATACACAAAAAATAGTGAATTGAAAGTCACTGGGCAAAAAAAGTAACACAAGGGGAAAAGTAAATAAATCCACCATACTTTTAATTTAAAGTACATTTGAAACTGATTATTGGTTAGTTTTTTCCTCAAATTTCAATAATCTAATCAAGCCTCATAGCCAATATTTAACTACAAAGAGATAGAGGGATAATAACCTAATTGAGATTCTGAGATTCTGTCTCATTCTTAGCAAAATGGCTATCACTAAGGAAAAATTACTAATAAAAATTTTGGAAAAAGGAGTTCTTAATTGCTTTTGGTGAAAATGTAAACTTGTACAATCATAAGTGTCAGTATGGCCATTCTCTCAAAAGCTCTCACATGACCAGGCTATATCTCTTAAATGTGTTGCCAATGGACTCAAATATAAAATATTGCAGAGACATTTGAACATCCTTATTTATAGCTATCTTTGTCAAAATATCTCAGTTAAGAAGTGGAACTAGTGTACATATTTATCAACAGATGGCTAAATAAAGAGAATATTTTGCATATAGGCAGAGGAAATTTGTACAATTGTGAAGAATGGGAATAACAGGATATTTGTAGGAAAACAAATGGAAGGAACTGGAAGTCATTGTTACAGAAAATAAGCAAGATTCATATAAAAACACATTTTTTTATCATCTACATAACTTAAATTTAACTCTATTCATGTATATGTATTTACATATGTGCATTTTATTTCACAAATTTCAAATAAAGGATCATTGAATGGGAGGTAAATATCTTAAGGAATATAGGAATAGAGAAAATGATGGAATGTATAATGGAAAAGCAGAAAGGAGACTAACAGGGGTAAGAAAAAAAACTCACTGGAGTAGAGAAAGAAATGAAGGAGGAATGTGGTGTAAGGACCAATAAAGAACCAAGAATAATGACAGCTGTGTATGAAGATACCATGATAAAATCCATTAGTTTGTATTCTAATATAAAAATTAATTCAAAACTATATAAAGGAGCAACATGCCTTTAATCCCAACACTTGCAAGATGGAGTCAGGTGAACAACTGTGACTTTTTGGCTAACCTGGCCTTCATAGAGTCTTCCAAGACAGCTACCTAGTGAAAACTTGTCTCAGAAAAAAATAAACAAAAAACAATATGTAATTTATGGTTCAGTAATCCCTTTCATCTTTAAAGCATAATGATAAATGGATTGTTTCTTTGACTAATATCTATGGAATTTCTCCTGTGCACTCTGGGGTATCCTTAGCCCAGAAATAATGATTTAATTGTTTTTAAAATATATGATGCACATTGAAATTTACCATATCTTGTTGATGGCCTTGGAATTCTTGTATGATTAGATTAGAAAACAATGATGTTTTTCAAATTACTCTTAGTCATAGTGACACAGTTTGGAGAGCCAGGATTCTCAAAGGTCACCATTAATGCCTAGTTCAGGCTATTACTTGATATTTACTAGTTTTCTCTATCAGGTTGACTTATCAAGTAACTTCTGAGTTTTTAAATTCTCATTGCCATCTCCTTCCACTCCTATCTTGTAATCAGCCATCTGCTTAGTAAGTGATAACATCAAGGGCTCAATTGTCAAATTTAAGTGCTTAATTAGATTGCTAACCCACTGCGTAGGACTTGCTTTGAACTATTTCAGATTCTATGGAGTACCTCAAGAAATAGCTTACAGTGTAGTTGTTATTCAAGCCTTTAATTTAATGACCCAGATATTGAGTTGACTATCAGTGTTCCTATTTGTGGAATGAATAGTAGGCTTTTAGTAGCTGGAGAATATTGTGGTACAGGTTGGTCTTGATCAATATAATATCAAAGTTTTAAAGATCTCATACCAGTGAATACATGAGTGTGTGTACTTAATGCCATTTTGTGGTTATAGCATCTTGATATACTTATACTAACTTTGAATTTTGTGGACAACATACCATCATCCACAGAGAAAAAAATATTTATTAGAACAACATTGCTATAAATGTATTTTACAAGCAACTCAAGATAACAATAAACTTTGATAGCAATAAAGACTAGCATGGTATAATCCTGTATAACCTCAACTATAAGTAAAATTTCCACAGAAATGAGAAAATGTGATTCATTCACTTTACCAATTTTTTTTGAATTGTGATCAACATCTTGTTGTATTAAATTGCTGGATACAAATTAAGTATCAATCACCTCATTTTATCTCCCCTAAAACTATATAGGAACAATTTATTTTGAAAGAAAATAAAATGTTAAACAAAAGAACATACAAATAAAACCTAAATTTAAAATGTAGCCACTTTCTGTGGTTTACATGTATGAAAAAATACAACGGACTTTTACTTAGATTAAAGAATCATTAGTGAAATATCTGCTAAGCTGTTTGGCCAGAGTTGTCTCTTTTGCATTTTCTGCACTTTGTCAAATGTAAACTTTATTGGATTTAATTTTTTGTGAATTTGTTTACACTTGAAAATTTTGCCTAATGCTAGAAAGCAACCATTGGCAAAACTTATTAAAACTTTTTCTAATCTGTTAGCTACAGCAGCACAGTATTGTGGTTAGATACCCATGACTGCTTCTTTGATCTTGAGGAAATGGTAGAAGCAATGAGGATAGTGGTGTATATTTATTGATATCTATTATATTAAATGGAAGAATAAGCCTTCTGAGACCATTTAGCTGAAGAAAATCTCAGCTAAGACTGTTAAAGCACTGCAGAGCTGCCATAATCTCTGGATAAAGGGTCAGTGTTATTGGCCTTAGCTAATGGTAAGCCTGATGTACATTACATTAAATATTGGCTGAAGGTATTGCTATAGACAAAGACATCAAATTTCTTTCTTTGCATTATTAAAAATAAGTCTGGAAGGATACAAACAATATTTCACTGGGTTTATTATAGGAAGTAAACAAAACATAAAGTCTGCATTTTCATATCATCCTAATGTGCTTTACAGGGTATATAGAATCATATAGTCTCATTCATTGATTGATGAATGTTGCAAAAGTAATATGTATGTCAATCATATAATTTCACTCTATTCACATAACAGCTCTGTGGAGCATATGTTGTTACTATTCTCTCTTTTACTTTTTGTAAAGAATTTTAATCTTATTGAAATTATTTAAAGTAACCAATATTACACATATAGTAACTAAAGTATGTAGAATTCAACATTGATCTATTTATTCATAAAGTGTTTTTGCTAAACCAGTGTAAATCATGGTTCATCGTTTAAAATATAAAATTGTCACAAATTTCTAATTGGAAATAGGAACTCCTTGAATATTATTAAACTCTGATATATAGTTGGTGCTCAAAAACTGTTAAATGAATTGAGAGTGAATTACATTCCTCAAAAACAGGGCAGATGATTTAAAAATAATACTCACGATTTACTGAACACCATACAAATTTCCTCCAAACCTATCCCATACGATACCTGGAATTTTGGATATTATTAAATTACTGAACTTACTCTAGTATTAGTTTATGCTATTGGATAATTCATGGTTAGATAGGAACATAATGTTTGTGACAAACACAATCACAAAAAAACCTTTCAAGGGTGTAATTTTTAATTAAGTAATTATTTCACCACTTCAATTACATTTTCCTCTCTCTACCTCTTCTTCTCTAAGTTCCAACCTCCCCTTTTCTGCAGCAAAGACACCACAAGAAAACTCACAGAAACAACTAATGGGCTCTTGAGTGCTCAAACGACTCAACTCTCTCAACCAGAGAGTTTGCACTGGACTAACCTAGGCCCTGTTCAAATAAGTTACAGTATTTTAGTTGGTTTTCTTGTGGTGTTCTTAACAAAATCATTATTTGTAAAAAGTAACTTTGGCTTGTTGATGAAATAGATGTCAGAAGTTTGAAATATGGAATTGTATCTAGTTTGATTCTTTTGTTGCAGTTGTGCTTTTTGTAGAAAATGAAGGTAAACTTTAGTAGACTGAGACTGGTACTCAGTTGACAACTAATAAGGCTCCAAGTCTACAATTGGACAGAATTGATTTTGGTGTGCAAGAATTAACTAAGGGATATATATATATATATATATATATATATATATATATATATATATATATAAGTTTTGTGAGACAATAAACCCAGAAGAACCAGTTACATGGTGTCACAGTTCTACCTAAATATGTAATGACTTATTATATAGCAGTAGAAAATTAGTGTATTGGTATTTATTAGGTATTTATACTGCACATTATTTTTATTATGAGGTTACCCTTTTCTGCAAGATGACTGAACTAGTGTTTTATAACTTCATGCTTCAAGAGTAACACAATGTAAGTACACATTTTATTGCTAATCTCTACCATTTGTCAAAATAACTCAGTAATTTTTGGATCAACATCAAATTTCAAGAATTACATTTACGTTTCCCTTTAACTCACCACAATTCAGTAACCAGGGTACTCTCTTTGGTTTTTCTTTTACAACCAACATAGTGTAATTCAGTAATAATAATCATTGTGGTCTAACATATTTGGTATAGATATTTAGAGAAGTTGCAATTACATGTCCATGTATAATATTATTAACTAAAACTTTGGTTTCAATTCCTTTAATTCTTGATTCACAGTTTAAGAATTACTAACATTTAGAGGTATGTGTAATTGTATGTCTTTTAAATTATAAATAGAGCAAATTTTATATAGAAATTCTTTCACGAAAATATATAGAGCTCCTGCATGCCACTTCTTTGAGTTATTGTCCTATCTTAAATACACTTTGTAAAATATGAAAATACATTGGCTTTATTGAATATTTTTGTTGTAGAACTAGCTCAAGACTCTGAGTAGGAAGGAATGGACATACTAACATAGCATGGAATGACTTATTTCATAATCACGATAATGTTTACAAAATAAAAGACATGTTTTCAGTATTTATTAGCCTTAGCAACAACATTATCTTTTCTTCTGAGAAGTTTAGTAATTTTTATGAGTTTGTGTTGCACAAGTTGGAATTTCTGATATTTAAGCTGAACCAAGGGATAGTACACTTCAGTCACATGATCTATATTTTGCAGCCTAAAGGTCACCACATTATTTCAGGAAAATAAATTATTCAGGAAACACTTTAGGCTCTCTGAGAATTCTCAGTGTCTGTATCTCCATTACTGACCTATGTTTTCTGACCTGCATTACTTACAGCTTCAAAATAAGAAGTAGCTTTAATTTGTTATGGAACATTTTCCTACTTAAACAGCCATCTAGAGCTTATAGAAGAAGGTTATGCAATATCTCTGAGATAGGATTTCTCTGAGCCACAATCATTTAAAAATGGAGGAAAACAGGTACATGCATAGAAGAGATTAAATATTATTTTTGCTTATTGGTTCAATCATTTTCTTAGATAATATAATCAGGACTTGGTTATATTTCTCTAATAATTGTAGCAATGAACCACTGTATACAACTAGGAAGTGTCACTAGGGTATTGGGAGTATTCCTTACATTATGACAAGGACATGATTAGAAGTAGAAATGCTGATTCAGATAGCAAGTCCAATTTCTTCCTTAAAATGGGCACAATATTTGTGCTAGTTTTTGCCTTGATTTTCTTAACTTTATTCCCCCTCTCACTTGAAATGATTAAATTCTCTCTACCCACAACATGATTAGCCAATGAAAGCATGGCCACAAATTATTTTTTTTAACATACTCTTAATGAGATTTTAGTATCGAAGAATCCTTTGCTATTTAAATGAATAAAGTAATTGTTTTGGTATTGCTCTCAAGGTTAAAATAGTTGACTTTTTTGATCTATTAAAGCCTTACTGAATTCTGTCTTTAAAAGTTAGATTTTCTTTATTTTTGCACCTCTTTACTTTTATGTCACTCATTAACTCTTCTAGAATCAATTAAAACTAGAAGACAAGTATTTAAGTAGATGGAATTCAATACTTTGCCAAACTTCACTATCTGGGTTTGTGTAGCATTTGTCATCATCACCCTGTTCC
Organism: Cricetiscus sungorus; assembly: GCA_030556225.1. Lineage (NCBI taxonomy): Eukaryota > Metazoa > Chordata > Mammalia > Rodentia > Cricetidae > Cricetiscus > Cricetiscus sungorus. The sequence goes on from JANBXA010000726.1 coordinate 43,191,272, forward strand.
ATTTCCCATGACAAAAACTTAGTATTGATATTTAAGTGGATAATTTACTCAGCAACTTTACTAAATATTTTTATTAATTCCAACAATATCTAGAAATTTTTGATTGTTTATGTATACAGAGAACTACTCTGTGAATGATTCTTTGATTATAATTATAATAATTATTTCATTAGATAAAATATTTTTCAATAACAAATAAGGAAAACAATGATTGCCATATTTATTGATTCATAACCTCATAAATAATTTTATTCACTCATCATGAAAATTGATATTTGTATATTTTATTAGAAAATAATTATATTAAGAAAGATCCTCCATTTTCCTAAATTTCTTGAGAAAGTCACATTCAATTGGTAACAAATATTAAATTTACTGCAAACAATTACATTCTATGTAAAATAAATAAAACTATTATTTTTTTTACATTTTAGTCATGTAATGTTATTTTAACATTTCTGAGATTCTGGACCATTTATAAAGACACATATTCTCACTGTTTTAACAATACCTACCCAACTTCTGCTAAATTACCTTCATAAAAATAATTTTATTGTAATATTTTACTTAAATTTGAAACAAGCTTGTTGAATATGTGAATCCAAGTTTTCTCACCCTCCCCACCTCCCCTGTCTTTTCATAGTAGAGCTTGAAATCAGGGGTGGTGATGACTCTGGAAGGTACTTTAATGTACATGCTTCTTTTGGCCATCCTTGGTATTTTGTTTTTCCATATAGAGTTGAGTATTGTTCCTTCAAGTTCTGTGAAGAATTGTGCTGGAATTTTGATGGGAATTATATTGAATCTATAGATTGCTTTTGATATGACTGCCATTCATCATTTTGTTGATCCTACCTATCCAAAGGTATGGGGGACCTTTCCATTTTCTGGTATCTTCTTTAATTTCTTTCTTCAAAGACTCAAAGTTCTTAATATATAGGCTTTTCACTTTGTTGGTTAATATTACCACAATATATTTTATGTTTGTGGCTATTGTGAAGGGTGATGTTTCTCTGATTTCTTTCTCAGACACTTTTTTATGTATATAGCAGGGCTACTAATATTTTTTTTTTGAGTTAATCTTGTGTCCCAACACATTGCTAAAAGTGTTTATCAGCAACAGAAGTTTCCCGGTAGAGTTTTTTTCTGGTCACTTATGTAAACTGCAAATAGTGAAAGTTTGACTTCTTGCTTTCCAATTTGTATCTCCCTGATATCCTTTTGTTTTCTTGTTGCTCTAGCTAGAATTTCAAGTACAATAATGAAGAGATATGGAGAGAGGGGGCAGCCTTTTCTTATTCCTGATTTTAGAGGAATCACCTTAAGCTTCTCTCCATTTAGTTTAATGTTGGAAGGTGGTTTACTATATATTTCTTTATTATGCCTAGGTATGTTCCTGTTATCCCTGATCTCTTCAAGACCTTTATCATGATAGGTTGTCGAATTTTGTCAAAGGATTTTTCAGCATCTAGTGAGATATTCATATGGTATTTCTTTTTCAGTTTGTTTATATTGTGGATCACATTGATAGATATTCTTATGTTAAACCATCTCTGCAACCCATGGATGAAGCCTACTTGGTCATGGTGGATGATTTCTCTAATGTATTCTTGGATTCAGTTTGCCAGTATTTTATTGAATACTTTTGCATCAATGTTCATGAGGGAGATTGGTTTGCAGTTCTCTTTCTTAGTTCTGTCTTTGTGTGGCTTGGGTACCAAGGTAATTGTAACCTCATAAAAAGTTTGGTAATGAACCTTCTGCTTCTATTGTGTGGAACAATTTGAGGAGTATTATTGGTATTAGCTCTTCTTTGAACTTCTGGTAGAATTCTGCACTGATCTTCTTGCCCTGAGGGTTTTTTTTTTTTTTTTTTTGCGTTTGGGAGAATTTTGATGTTTTGATGACTGCTTCTATTTCCTTAAGGGTTAGAGGTCTATTTAAGTTGCTTATCTGTTCTTGATTTAATTTTGGTATGTGATATGTACCCAGAAAATTAAAAGGTTTTTAATTTTGTGGAGTACAGGTTTTACAAATATGACCTGAAGATTACCAGGATTTTCTATTTTCCCCTTAGTTTATTCATGTGGGCACTTAGTGTTATGGACTTTCCTCTTACTTTCAGAGTATCCCATAAGTTTGGGTATGTTGTGTCTTCATTCTTATTGAATTCTAGGAAGTCTTTAATTTCATTCTTTATTTATTCTTTGACCCTGGAATGCTAAAATTGCACATTATTCAATTTCCATAAGTTTGTTAGGTTTCTGCAATTTGTGTTATTGTTGAATTCTAACTTTAAAGCATGGTGGTCTGATAAGGTACAGAGTTTTATTCCAATTTTTTTGCACCTATTGAAGTTTGTTATATTGCCAAGTATTTTAGAGAAGGGAGTGAGGTTTTGAAATCTCCCATTATATGTATGTGAGATTTTATGTTGAATTTGAGTTTTAGTAATGTTTCTTTAATGAATGTGAGTGCCTTCGTATTTGGGGCATAGATGCTCAGATTTGAGATTTCATCTTAATAGGTTTCTCCTTTGATAAATAAGAAATGTCTTCATCTCTTTTGATTGATATAACTTTAAAATATAATTTGTTAAAATTTTAGGATTGCTACACCTGCTTGATTCTTGGGTTCATATGATTGGAAAATCATTTGCAACCATTAACTCTGAGATAATATCTGTTTTTAAAGTTGAGGTGTGTTTCTTGTATGCAACAGAAGGATGGCTTCTGTCTTCATATCCGTTCTGTTAGTGTGTGTCTTTTTATAAGCAAGTTAAGACCATTAATATTGAGGGATATTAGTTATCACTGATTGTTGAATCATGTTTGTTTGGGATTTGTTGCTGGTTGTGGTATTGTTTGTGGATCTCTCCCTCTTTTTTTTTTAGCTGTTGGTAAAGTGGGATTACCTATTGTCTATGTTTTTGAGGGTGTAATTAACTTCCTTATGTTGGAGTTTTCCTTTGAGAACTTTCTGCATCACTGGATATGTTAATATGTGTTGTTTAAATCTGACTTTGTCATGGAATATCTTGTTTTCTCCATCTATAATGTTTGAAAGCTTTACTAGGTATTGTAGTCTGGGCTGGAATTGGAATCTGTGGTCTCTGAGTGTTGATAGAACATCTATCCAGGACCTTCTGGCCTTCAGAGTTTCCATATAAAATCAGGTTTAATTTTGATAGTTTTGCTTTTATATGTTACTTGGCCTTTTTTCTTTGCTGCTTTTAACATCTTTTCTTTATTCTTTATGTGTGGTACTTTTATTATTTGGTGAGGGTACATTTTTTTGTGGTCCACTCTGTTTGGTGTTCTGTAAGCTTGTTGTACTTCCATTGCATGTCTTTCTTTAGGTTGGCAACGTTTTCTTCTATGATTTGTTGATTTTATTTTCTTCACCATTGAGTTGTGTTTCTTCGCCTTCTTCCATACCTATTATTCTTAGGTTTGGCCTTTTCACATTGTCTCTTATTTCCTGGATATTTTGTGTTAGGAATTTGTTGAAATTAAGATTTTCTTTGGTTGATGAGTCTATTTCTCCCAGTGTATCATCAGTGCCTGAGATTCTCTCTTCCATCTGTTTTGTTCTGTTACTTATGTTTGCATCTGCAATTCCTGATAATTTACCCAACTTTTTTATTTCCAACATTCCCTCAGATTCATTTTTTTTTTCTCTTCTCTAATTCATCTTTCAAATTTGCACTGTTTGAATAGTTGTTTCTTGCAATTTTTGTTTGGACTTTTCTTTCATTTCTTTAAAGCATTTCTCATTTTCTTTTTTGTGTCTGTATCATTCTCATGAAGTTGTTTTTAAGGTTATTCTCTTCTGCTTCATCTGATTTGGGGAGTTCAGGTCTTGTTTGTGTGGAGAATTTTGTGAGAGTCTCTGTTCTCTATATCAAAGATTGATGGCTTAAATTTCATGGAAACATTCACCAGCAATTATCCCATACAGAAAGGCAAGCTGCATTGCTTTTTCATCCAACATGTTTATTTTGGCTACCACCAAAAGTTGCTGCCCATTTTGGTAGCAGGTCTACCCATCTGAATTTGTCCTTTAAGAAAGATATTTTTACAGACTTTCCCAAAGGTGTGCTCTTAGTTAGTTCTAATACTTAAGGTTAACCTTGATACTATCAAATCACAATTATACAAATAGTTATGCTATAGCAACTATACAAATGTTGAGTTGACAATTTCATTTTAGAAATAATGGCTTTGACACAGAACACAAACTTATACATACTGATTTATTTAAGAAAATGTATAAATAGAAACAACACAAATATTTTACGATACATATTTCTGGAAGGAAGTGATATATGATACTATTATATTTTTATTATGTTAATGTAAATCATTAATATCCAAGTTCAGAACCATTTCTTTACACTATAAAGAAAAGTAATCAACTTAAATTAACTTGTTTGGGGATGTAGGCTCCAGAAATGTATGCCCTCTGGTAGTGGTGTAAGACTGTGTTAAGGTGGTTGAATTAGATACTACAAAAATAATTTTCAGTCAATCAGTAGAATGGAAATTCTAACACTGACAATGGTATTTTTCTCTTTGCTAAAACTTTATGAGCCTTGTTTCTGCTTTCTGCATTTCTATTAGCATTGTGAACAACTGAACTAAGACAGGAATTATCCATTAAACTCTTCTTGCAACATTCTAGGGCTTCTTTAACTGGCAATTCAAAACTCATGTTCCCAACCAGTTCCCACTTCCTTTGGTATATCACAGAAACAAAATAATCAGTACCTTTCTCTCTTAGTTGTCCTTCTTATTATCATTACCATATACCTGATAAGAAACAACTTAGGAAAGATGGTTTTATTTGGGGTCACAGTTTGAGTGTGTGTTTATCATGACAAGGAAGGGAAGGCAAAATGAAGGTATCACAGCTGTGGTAGGAAGTACTTTCCTACATCTAGGTGGATTGGGATGAAGAAAAACTGAATGATTCTGCACAACTTATTTCCTTTTGTATTCATTCTTTTTATGAGATGGTATCACCAATATTCATGGCAAGTTTTTTTGAACAGCAGTTATTTCTGATAAAGCTCCAACAGACACGAACAGAGGTATGCTTGCTATATAAATACATTTATTCATATTGATTATGAAGGAACTCCATTTTCACAACCTGAGTATATTTAGTGATGGTCATTTTTGTATGTGTTTGGGGATAATCACTTGAGGATAGATGGTTTTAGGAAACTATGCAGAAGAAGAGATGGGTAGATTGTAATGGCCATAGGACAAGGACACCTGCTTGGATATAATGACTTCTAGACATAACAGAGAAGCCATACACAAGAAATTCTCAAGTATGTATTGCCAAACAAGATTGTATGACAACCAATTTAATATTAAATTGTACTAGGGGATTTATCAAGTCTTTATTAGAATAAGAGCTTCAGGATATTGATATCTTCTAAGAAAGTAAGAATTAGTTTGTTCCTTCAAAAATATGAAGACTAGGATAAGGACTCTATGATGGCATGTAAGTTAGTTATCAATCTCATTATCAGGGAAGGACATTTAAGAGAGCCTTTCCACTGTTGCTCAAATTGTTAGTTTGTTTCATCCATGTAGGTCTTAGGACATTTCCCTAGTGCCAGATTTCTCTTCAAACTTATAATGCCCCCCCTTGCCACAGAGCCCTCATCTAGTAGCTGTTGGAAACAGAAGCAGACACCCACAGCTAAACACTGAGCCAAACTCCTGGAACCCAGTTGCAGAGAGGGAGGAGTGATAAGAAAAGGGGTCAAGAACAGGCTGCAGAAACCCACAGATACAGCTGACCTAAACAAGGAAGAGCTCATGGACCTCCAGACTGATAGCTGGAAAACCAGCATTGTAGTGACTCAGACCCCCTAAACATGGGTCACAGTTAGAAGGCCTGGGCAGTCTAAGAGACCTCTGATAGTGGAACCAAGATGTATCACTAGTACAGAAAAGAACTTTGGGAGCACATTCCCCATGGAGGGATACTCCCTTAGCCAAGAGGCAGGAGAGAGGGCCTAGACCCTACTCCAAATGACTTGACAGATGTTGTTGATCCCTCCAGGAAGGCATCACCCTCCCTGTGGAGTGGGTGAAGAATGGGATGGGAGGAGGGATCAGGTGGCATGGGAGGGAGTGAAGGAGAATGAATTGGGATAAATATGTAAAATAAGAATATATATATATACACACACACATATATATTAGAATAAAATGAGAAAACACCGAGGCAAAGGAGACAAACAGTGAATAGCTAAACAGTAAAGCACTATACTAGAGTAGCTTCTTACATATATTTTTTTTTAATAATAGAGATGAACAGATAGAAGAAATTGTGAGTTGATGTTGGAGGCTTGCATTTCATCCTACTAAACTATTCTCAATCCACTATCTTTTGCTTAATAATGCTTAATTGTCTTAACTTCTTTGCATACCAGGAAGTATTTTTGACAATCATCAGCCTTGCAGTCTTTAAATTCACAGGTTCACATTTACTCCAGAGATTTTCCAATTTGTACATCTTGGGGTAGCTAACATATAAGGCAAGGAATTTCCTCAAACTTTGTTGGGGTGTAGTTAAGACAGATAGAACATTGATATATGATTCTACAGGATTGATTTCAATGGTTTATGTTTTGCCTATCTGTTAAACACAGTGTAGAAAAGAAGAGGCTCTTGAGAGTGTTTCCCAGTCCTGAAATTTAGGTGTTTCATTTCTATTAATAGAAATATCACAAGACAGAGACAAATTCATAGAAGTGGAGGTAATTCATAAATTTGTTTTGGAAGTTTTCAGTTTCCTCCAGTTATGTAGATTATCACTCCTGAAACAGTGGGACTAATAATCATGTGTCCTCTAGATGCTTGCCCTATTCATACAAGAGTATCTCAGCATGACTATAAACCCTTCTTCATAAACAACTGCCTAATTCAGTTGTCTATCCCTCAGGAGCTATGGCTGTGTGTGATCCTGATCCTATATTTGTCATAGTATCTTAATTTCAAATAATCTCTTAAGACAGCACTTGATATGTTGAAAGAAGCAAAACAGATCTCTGATACTATAGTGTTATGAATGAGTCACAATGCCTGTAAATTCCTCATCTTGATTTAAGATTTGTGAGGTCTGCCACATAGTTAGGATTGGTAGCCAGTCTCTTTTAGAGTCAGATTTTCCTGGCTTGTCTTGTGAAAGAGGATTTTGCTTTACTTTATTCCTTGCTTTCTTTTTATATCTTTTACTTTGTTATTGCTGTTCTTTTGCCCTCTTTAAGTTCTATGGATATTTTAGCTGTTGTATAATCCCTTCTGTGACTTCTGTGATCCTTTTGTGCAACATTGTTTGAGGTTTATAATGACATCTTGGGTTAGACAACAATTAAAGAGATTTTATAGCCCAAGTTGCCTGTGTCTTCTTACAATGTGTAATTCTACAAGCGTACATGAAAATAACTGCCTATTGGGTGGTGATGAAGATATTTTAAATAACTTCTTATATATATTTTCCTTTTGTGACACTAAAGAAAGTCTACCATTTTATATGAACTGTTTCATTTATGATAAAGTATAAGAAAAATTTTATCCTTATATTGGGGTTATAATTCTGACCCATATCATTCTCCAAAATAACAAACCTTAATATTGCTATGTGCTTTCAAATTTACCATGTAGTACGTGATTTGTATAAGTACATTATTATTTCTTGAACCTTCTATATACTCCATTTTCTACTTCTTATGTCAATATAACACTTTCAGAATGTCAATAAGGGGTTAACACTCTCATAATATAAAGTGCCCTACTTCATTATTCTAGACTTCCTTAGCTAGCCTTTGTTATTTGCATATCTATGTAAATTTTCCATTCATTTCATCAGACATTTAAAAGAAAAACTTGTTGGGATTTTGACTGATTCCTTTTAAATAGGTTTCTTCATATATGATATTGTACCAATACAAAATTCTCTTACACATGCCTCGCATATATTCACATTTACATAAGATTTTCTCAGTGAAAGTTTACAATTCTCAGTGAAGATATATATCTCTATTTAAAATTTTTGTAAGGTTTCTAATAATATAATGATATTTGAAACATATTTTGCAGCATTGAAAAATTGATATTTATGTTGATATTTATATTCACCAATATTTCTAAATAACTTTATCACTTTAAGCAACTTGTGGGAAAATTCTCAATATTCTATGTATACAAAGAATTCTCTACCAATGATTATGTTATCATAATTTTAACATTTGTTTCATTAGATAAAATTTTTTAAGAAACAAATAATAGTAGTAATGATGGCCATCTTTGACTAGACATAACCCCATGAGGAATTTTTAGCCAGTCGTTATTAAAGTGGATATTTATACATTTTAGTCAAAAGTTATCACATTATGGAAACTTCCTCCTTTTCATAATCTCTATTCTTTTACATTATTAACCATATTTCTCCCTGCCCTGACTCCTCCTCTCCCACATGTTTTCTCTACTCCATATCTACTTCTCAGGAAGGGTACAGCCTCCTATGGGGATTCAACTAAGCCTGGAATAACAAGTTGAGGCAGAAACAAGTCTCTACCCTCTGCATCAATGATGAGCAATGTATCCCACCATAGCTAATGGGTTCCAAAATGCCTGTTTATGCATTACAGATAAGTCCTGGTCACACTACCAGAGGTCCCACATAGAAAACAATGTATAAAACTGCCACCCACACTCAGCAGGCCTAGTTTAGCCCCATGCAGGTTCTCCAGGTGTTGGTACAGAATCCAGGAGCTCCCACTAACTCTGGTAAGCTGTCCCTGTGTGTTTCATCATGATCTTGACGCCAATATTCACATGTAATTCCTCCTCCACCTCTTTGATTGAACTCCAGGAGCTCAGCCCAGTGCTTAAATGTGGATCTCTGCATCTGCTTCTATCAGGTACCAAAGGTTCTATTCTATGATGGCAATTAGGGAAGTCATCAATCTGATTATAGGCAAAGGCTAGTTCAGGGACCCTCTCAATTATTCCTAGGAGTTCCTAATTTTATTGAGACAGTTACCATTAATAAACACTCAATTGTTGAGAAATGATAAATTTATTGTAATCAATTACATTCTATGTGAAAGAAAAATTACTAATTATTTTTGAGATCATTAATTATTTTTAAGATCTTTACTACACTCCTCTGTAATGTTTTTGTAAATTTCTGAGATTCCAAACAATTTATGAAGACATGTATTAATGCCACAACTTTAGAGAGATTTAAAAATCATATTTTCTGCTATTTTGCATGGTAACTAAACTGTGGATATTTGGTCTATGTTTCAAATGGTATCATTCTCTATAGTTTATAGAATATATGTTTTTGAAGCCTATATTCTCTCAATATGAAGATTTAATCCTAAAACTTAATGTAATATGTCTTCTAAAATGTGAAAAAAATCTATTATGAGCTTGATGTGTGTGCTAAGGTATAGTTTATACTTTTCCTTAACCAATATTTTCAAATATACCTATATTAAGGCAATGTCTTCATTCTATATTGAATATATTTTCGACACTGTACATATTTAATAAACTTGGATTCATTATTATATTAAAAATACTTGCATTGATATTTGTCTATTTCTATCACAAATATTGTTTCCATTTTTCAAAAAAAAAAGGAGAGTACCCCTTCATGGCCTATATTACATAGGCAGAGTTTTATGGTTCCAATCAGCACCTCTTTTCTCTTCCTATAGCTCCTTGTTTCTGTTCTTATATCAGCTGATCTCTACCTACAGTAGAGTGTTAATAGCATTAAAGCATGCATGATTCATTATACAACTATAGCTAACATGAAGTCTCTGACATTGTGTTATAAAGTATAGACATATTACACAAATCAGAGTTGCAATGAATAAAACATAACAAGTATCAAAAGAAAAGCTTATGGTTTAAAGCATAACATAATTGAAAGGAAAAAGACAATGTACTTCATTTGACAAAAAAGAAAATGCTTTCAGAGGTGGTGTTACTTATCATAGACCTTAAGAATGTAATCATTTGCATTTAGATGTAAATAAGATAACAGTATCAGTGGGAGATACCCTTGAAGGAATTGGTACAGGAGATGGCTTCCTGAACATAACATCAGTAGCACAGATACTGAGATGGACTATTAATAAATGGGACCTCCTGAAACTGAGAAACTCCTGTAAGGGAAGAACACAGTCAACCAGACAAAATGGCAGGCTACAGAATGGGAAAAGATCTTCAACAACCCAACATCTGAAAGAGGGCTGATCTCCAAAATACACAAAGAACTCAAGAAGCTAGTCACCAAAACACCAAATAAACTATTAAAAAACTGAGATACAGAACTAAATAGAGAATTCTCAATAGAGGGATCTAAAATGGAAGAAGGACACTTAAGAAAGTGCTCAGCATCCTTGTTCATCAGGGAAATGCAAATCAAAACAACTCTGAGATACCATCTTGCTCCAGTCAGAAAGGCTAAGATCAAAATCACCAAGGACAGTTTATGCTGGAGAGGATGTAGAGAAAGGGAAAAACTCCTTCTGTGCTGGTGGGAGTGCAAACTTGTACAGCCACTTTAGAAATCAACATGGTGGTTACTCAGAAAATTGGAATCAGTCTACCACAAGTTTCAGCAATTCTACTTCTAGGCATATACCCAAATGATGCACATTCATACAACAAGGACAACAGTTTCAACTATGTTCATAGCAGCATTATTTTTAATAGCCAGAACCTAGATGCAACCTAGATGCCCATAAACTAAAGAATGGATGTTGTAAATGTGGTACATGTACACAATAGAGTACTACTCAGCAGAAATCAAATCAAAACAAAACAAACACACAAAAGATAGAATCTTGAACTTCTTAGGCAAATGGATGGAACTAAAAGAAACCATCCTGAGTAAGGCAACCAAGTCACACAAAGACAAACATGGCATGTACTCACTCATATATAAATTTTAGACATAGAGCTAAGGATTACCAGCTTACAATCAACACCACCAGAAAAGCTAGGAAACATGGAGAACCCTAAGAGAAATAGATATACATGGTCCCCTGGAGAAGGGGAAAGGGACAAGATCTTCTGAGCAAAGTGGGAGTAGGGGGAGGGGAGAGGGAGTCAGGAGAAAGAGAATGTAGTAAAAGATGGGAGAAGAGGACATGGGGGTGAAGGAAGATTGAGTGGGGGGAGAATAGAGGAGAGAAAGAAGAGATACCATGATAGTGGGAGCCATTATAGATTTAAAGAAAAATCTGTTACTTGGAAAATGAACAGAGACCTACAGAGATAACCCTGACTAACAATCTGAGGAATAGTGGAGAGGCTATAGTAAATATCCTTCCCTGATAATGAGATTGATGACTGCCTTATATGCCATCCTGGAACATTCATCCAGTAGCTAATGGAAGCAGAACCAGACACCTACAGCTAAACACTGAACCAAGCTCCTCAAATCCAGTTGAAGAGAGGGAGGAATGATGAGCAATGGGGTAAAGACCTGCTGGAGAAACCAACAGAAACAGCTGACCTGAACTAGGGGGAGCTGATGGCCCCGAAACTGATAGCTGGGAAAACAGCATGGGACCAACCCCGATCCCCTGAACATGCATGACAGTTAGGAGTCCTGGGCAGTCTATGGGTCCTCTGGTAGTGTATCAGTAGTATTTTTCCCAGTATAAGTATGGACTTTTGGAGCCCATTCCAAATACATGGATATTCTCTCTGCCTAGATACATGGGGGATGGCCTAGGCCCTGCTCCAAATATTAAGATAGACTTTGAAACCCCCCTCCATGCAAGGCTTTACCCTCCTTGAGGAGCAGAAAGGGAATGGGATAGGGTGTTGGTGGGGTGTAGGCAGGACAAGGAGAAGGAACTGGGATTGACATGTAAAAGAAAGCTTGTTTATAATTTAAATACAAATATAAGAGTATATCAAGACACAAGCAATATTTATCAAACTGACCCTTGTGTTACCTTCTTATTTCATTGACAATTCTGAAAAGCTTCAAATCTTAAACAGAACTATCTGTATGCCAAAGGAAATGTAGACAGCCAAACAAAGACACTATGGAAAATGATATTCATGGTCCTGATTACTAACCTTGCATGTAGTTGTGTCTTTCCATGTTGAGTCTCAAGTTTATATCGAATAGAACTCAGGCTACAGTTGCCCTGTCACATCACTTTTCCAGGTGATGATGGTGTGCAGCTCAGAAGCAATTGAGGACCAGCTCTGTTAGAAGCCTTCATGCTGTACCCCATGGTGTGTCCTTTCACTGGTAAAACTCATTGTATAATTTTCACATCTGAGTTGAGTCCCCTTGTCACTCATCTCCAACAGACAGAACCTGCTAAAGCCAGCAAGGTGTCATCTTAGTTCTAGTCAGCCACTTCCCCTGGAGACATTAGGGATGGCAACCCAAGCATCATAGCCACACCAGGACCCGAAGTGTTCATGGTGACTAGAAGGTTTTCCTTCCCAATTGGCTCCCTATTGGTTTCTAACTAGAAGAACAATACCTCCTGCTTCTAAAGAATGTATTCTTGTACAATGCCACAGATTTTTACCTTAAAAACACTACCTGATTTTTTCCTTGTTAAAGATTTAGGGCATGTTGGGGTTCCTCCTGTCAGTATTAGGATATGCATTATCTCAGTGAATGTCAGTCCTCCATCTCCAGGCTGCATAGCCTTGAGGAGCTAGCTGGTTGTCAGTCTTTGCAGTCTTAGTACAAGATATGGTCTACCAAGTTCATGACTGCACACATCTTTCCTCTCAAATGTGCTTCCTTTCTCTGCTACAAACACATTTGTGATTCCTTCCCAGGCTACCGCCCAACCCTAGAACTGCAAACCAGCTACAGAGAATCTTTGGCCTTGAACAGGTAGTCCAGTTCCACATTGTGCAAATAGAGACCTGGATGAAGAGCAGCTCACACAGAGTCTAATGGGCTTAAGAAACACCCTAAGCCTTCCTGAAGAACCAGTGCAGACATTTCTTTTTTCTTTTAGGGTGCAAGGCCCCTTATGCCTTTCCAGCTCCTTGCCCCAAAGCATATCTCAACACAGAAACACGAGCTCTGTAGCACACCTGCTGTGTAGTCTGGGCTGTTGGCATTGGACAAAGCTGGGACAGTTTCTAGGCAGTGGACTTGAGTGTCCTTCAGGTGGTAATACTTCTTAGGAACCTAGGGTAGGAAGCAATACTCCAGAATTGAATGTGTGTAAATAGTTGCTTTGTGTTGCAATTGTTTTTCCTTCTCTGCCCCAGCTCAAATCAGTTTTATACACCTGTATGGTTAAGCACGCATAATTTTATCCTATGCAAATGAACATGGAGCATCAGTTATAAACATTTAAAATGCTTGACAAGCCCCATAGATTGTACACACCTGCGCATGGCTCCCTCCACCCTGGCTTCACTCCTCCGGACTGCATCTGCATGTTCACACATGACCAAAGGCCATGAGAGAGCCAAAGGCAGTGTGCAACCATCACTCAGGATGTACTCACTTGTAGTTCCCAAAGAAAGTTCTGCATTTGAGTTTCTTCATTTTCAAAGTGAGCATTTTTTAATTGGTTGTTTTGAAAATCGCATCATGCCCAGAATCTGAAGTTAAATTAGCAAGAACCGATAATTTGTGTTTCCATGTTTCCTTTGCTCTGCTCTTTTTAAATTGTTACTTTTAAGAATTTCAAAATGCATCCACTGAAAAATGGATATTAAAATATTATAAAACTTAAAAAAAAAGAAACAAAGACATGTTGAGCTTCCAGGAAGAGCCTCACACCAACTGAAGTAACTGGATAGGACACACTCTAACATGTTGAGCTCTCTGCATATTGTATATTGTGCTGCAGGATTCCAGGTTTCATGAGCTGTTATTCATATTAAGGTGGCCTTTGGTTTTGCATATGTCTTTGAGTAATTTCTGTTCCTGAACATAATCCATAACTTATATCCCGAAAGTAACCCCAACAAATCTCAATGGTTCACCAAGCTGAATTTTGTCAGTGTCCAGACAATTGTATGTTCCTGATACCTATCAAGGGCGATTAGATTCCATCCATTCTAAACTTCCTTATATTCACCAAAATACCCTCTTAATTTAATGCCGTCTACCTATATGCATGCATAATTTTATTGTTTCAATTTGTTTTGCATAATTTCATACATTATATGTTGTATTCTATTTACTTTAAATCTTTTCTAACCTTTTTTCTAACCTTGTCAACCTCACATCTTACCTATAAGTTCATTTTAAAAATTCATGTCTTTTGTTTTGTCTTGTATGTTTTGTAACCCAGTGAATTTAACAAGGCTCACTATCCAACAGAAACTTGTTGGTTTCCCTGTGTATACACATCTAAAAATAAAACATTAGGAAAGCAGAGGTTGGGGAGATTGTTTAGTGGTTAAGAATGCTCGATACTCTTCTAGAAGACAGAAGTTCAGTTCCCAACACCCACATCAGTCAGGTCACAACTGCTAGTTGTTCCAAGGTATCTGATACCTCTAATTCATGCTGATACCTGTACACATGTACACGCACTCACAGACTGACTTGCACGCCTACACATAATACAAATAATATTTAAAATCAATAAAATAAACATCCTAATCAAAAAATGGGATAAAAATTTGAGCAGAGAGTTATCAAAGAATGAAATACAAAGGAGAAATAAAACAAAATTAAAAAGTTTTCAACATCATTAGAAATCATGGAAACGCAAATAAAAACTACTTTGAGGGTCTATTGAATCCAAATCATAATGGCTATCATCAAGGAGTCACTGACAACTGTTGTAAAGAAGAACCCTTATTCATTGTTTGTAGGACAATAAACTTTTATTGACCCTTAATATATATAGTAGGACTTTATATCCTACTATAAAAAGTTTTATTTATCCATGATCATGCTGCTCTATTCACAATAGCTGGTAATATGAATCATCCTAGAAGTCCATCATAGATGGATGAATAATTGAATTTTTGATGATATCAAACTATATATTTTAAGATTAGAACCTTTAAATTTACATATATACAGACCTCATAGTACATCATTGTTTTATATTTTCCCCTGTGATATCATTTTGAAGCTTTATAATTTTATGTCTTCTTGTGGTTCATGTTGAGATAAATTTTGTGTATAATACAAAACAAAATTAGGATTTAAATAAATATCTCATTGTTCTAAATTTGTTTAAAAGACCATCATTTATTACAAGAAAGCACTTGTAATAAATGAATATTGTTTGAGTCAGTCTGTCATATACAGTTGCGATAGTTTCTGCTTTGTCTGGATGACAGTAACTTTTTTATATTAATTTGACAGTAACTATAACAAATAACTACGTAATGCAGCACATATCCTCCAATTTTGTTATTTATTAAAACCAATCATATGGGGGAAGAAGAATATCACTTCACTGCTGGTGAAAATGAAATCTGGCACACTGACTATGGGAATGGTATGGAGGTTTTTCAAGAACTTTAATACAGATCTGCTAATCTATGCTATTCCTGGACATATACACAAAGGGATCGCTACTTTACTACAACTATACTCACATGTTCATTGTTCCTCTATTCCAAGTTGCTAGTAAATGGAGTGAGCCTAAAAGCTGTCCATTGAATAATAAAATAATATACATATAGAAACTGGAATTTTATTGAACACTATAGAAAAATAAATATATTTGCATTTATGTGTAGTTTTTGCAGCACTTGAGAGAGGTGTATTGAACATTTACTTATCAGTGCTTCTTTAAAATTTGGCCTTTCAATCTTTAAGTGTTATTGAAATGTACTTTTGATACATTGGTAAGACACTGTGCTTTCTTGGTTAAATTCAATTATAGTCATTAGAAAATTACATTATTATCTCTGATAATATTCCTTCTATAGAAGTTTCCTATGTACTTGTTCCGATGTTAGCATAGACAGTCTTTTATTATTTGGGGTAGTAGTCTAAAAACAGTTCATTTTTGTTGACAATATGTCACTTTATATTTAATATGCACTTTTGTGAATATGTAAGAGGAGACTATTGTTCATTTTTCTTGATGAACATTTATTTCTGTGCTTAAACATTTCTGATTTAATACAATTATCAATACAACTGGGTTTAAGTTTACCAGTTTTAATATGTTTCTACATACTGACCTCTTTGTTTATAATTATTTTAGATCCAAATCTATTAATGTAATTTAATATATTTGAGATCTTGTTTCACTTATCACTTCATTAGGTATATTTAATTCAATGCTAATATTTGATTATTATCTTTTCCGTTTTGTTTGCTGCTATGATTTGTGTTCTTAAAATGCAGAACAATTTTTCACGTAAAATTTCTCACATTCAGAAATTGCTGAGTGAAATATATATATATATATATATATATATATATATATATTGAACATAAATGTAGTCTCTGTGGGTTTTCAGATCTAGAGGCTTTATTTGATGACTGAGTTTTATAACAAGACTTCTATAGGTTCATCTTTTCTACTGTGACAGAAAATCTACATTGCTTATTAAGTTCAAGTTTCTCTTTTACTTAATGCCATGGTCCCTTAAGAAAGTCGATATTAATATAATTATCAATTCAGTACAAATATTAATATTCTATATATGCTCTATTTCATGTTCTTTTGTGTTTAAGTTTTTATTGTTGAGTATTTTCTAGGACAGTTTGTAGATATTTTGTCCTTGTTAAATGAGTCTTTTGTGGTATACTTAGTATAATTTTAAAGATCTGATCTTTCACAAGCTTGTGTGAGCTGAGGTTGTGGCTTTCCCCATTTTGGTCTTGACTCCTTTGCTCATGTTATCACTCCTTCATCACTTCTATTGTACTCCAGGAGTTTGACTCAATGGCTAGTTGTGGATTTCTGCATCTACTTCCATTTGTCTCTGGAAAAGGGTTCTAGCTTCTCTGGGGTTGTGGATTGTAGGCTGGTAATTTTTGTTTTTAAGTCTGATGTCCACTTATGAGTGAGTATGTACTACTATATTTGTCTTTTTTATTCTGGGTTTCCTCACTCAAATGGGGAACTTGCATAAGACCAAACTAGACTCTGTTTAATATAGGTGACAATGGTGCAGCTGCGGCAATGTATGAGGCCAATGACAATGGATCCAAGATCTAACTCTAGCCCATTATATATGGAGAGATACCTTGTTCAGTCTAGACACAGGGGTATGGGAGGTGAGGAGGTGCCTTGGTGCTGACTTAAGGAATGATGGGAGAGACATAGTAGACCTCCTAGAGGAGGCTTTACACTCTCCAAGGAGCAGATGGGAGATGGAGCAAGGAAAAAGTCGGGGGAGTGGGAGAAGAGGAAGGAGGAGGAACTGGAATTGAACTATAGAAAATGAATAATAAAAATAATAATCCTATTTAATTAAAAATGTCTGATCTTTAGGTTTTCTGTATATATACTATAGTTTTCAGATTAATACTACTTTGGGACTCCTGAATGTGTAAATGAGTGTGTTTCTGATTTTTGTATATTCTGTCGGGGTTCTTTTATGTTTCTATTGACTTGGTTTGTCCAACAACAATATAATGATTTTCATTTATATTTTACTTTGTTATGATTTTTTATCTCCTAGACAGCTATTCTTGTATAATGAAAGAGAGATAAAGATTATATGTGGGTGAGTGAGATGGTTGTGAAGTACTGGGAGAAGTATAGGGAGTGGAAACTGTAATCACATTATATTGTATGATAATAGAATCTGCATTTAATAAATGGAAAAATAATAAAAATCTTATCTTTCTACCTTGTACATAACTAAATTTACTTATGGTTTATTCTTCTGCAATATGAGCAAATTTTATTTAAGTAATCCTCTTTTTTTAATATTTAATTTGATTTATAGCATTGAGCTAATGTATATTTATGAAGAACATACATAAACATATATCTTGGTGTGATTTCTAAGCATTTTCTTAGGATTGTGATACTCGATGCAAGAAACTGACAACACAGATTGTAACTAAGCATGTGTCTATTTATATTCTTATTAACTTTATATGAGAATATTTCTAATAAAACACTGTATATCTTTTTGCTTTTCTGACTTTACTTTTCTAATAGAGAACAATATTGGGTATCTGATAAAAAATTTCACCATGTTTTATATATTACTACATGATTATTGCTTTTTACTTCAGACATTTTCTTCACATTATTTTGGACACATTTTGTATATATTTTCCTCATAATTATCTACATTTTTACCAATACACATCTTATTAGCATGTTAATTACATCACATTTTTTGTCTAGTGATGATTCCAAATTCTTTTGGTTGTTATGGCTTTTCATTATATTAACTTGAATAGTTGTTCAATTTATTTAGTTTTATTAAATTTCCTGGCATATCTCATGTGTTTGTTCTTACAGATGGAGTTTAAAATCACTTTGACCATTTCATGAATGATTAAATGTTTACTTTGATGGTGAAAAGATCACATTGCCCAAACTTTATATTATTCCAGTGAGTATAAACATAATTATAATATTGAAACTTTTTCATTCAATTGTTTTCTTTCTAAAAAATTAGGTGCTGGAGGTTAATGTCCATAGTTTGTATTAAAATAAATGAAATGAGGCTTGGCTAGGGACTGTTTTTCAGTGAATTTAGTTCGAATAATTTTAAAGAGCTTTGGGAAATAATGGAGTGTGGGTGGAAGTGCAGCTGCATAATAACTTTGGAAAAAAATGAAATTAAAATCTATTAAAGTTGGAAGCACTCAGGTGTCCACAGACCACACAGATTTTTTAAATAAGTGATAATAAATTAAACTAGAAAACAAAGGAAATCCTATTCATCTATCATGATCAGAATGTTATTGAGTTACATGATGTTTTTCTTAAACATGTTTGAAACCTGTTATTGAATAAATTGGATGATTTTTTTTTTACTTTGAAATGTATGCCTACTTTTCAAAAGTAATTTCCCCTAGAGTAATGGTGCACTTTTTCAGAACTAGTTCATTTTCAAATAAAGAAGTTACTAATTCATTTGGGCAGTCATGAGGAAAAATAATTGAGTGATTTTGGAATGTGACATGTAGAAGTGAAAGATATAGCATATAGAATGAATATTGTTCAGAAGCACACCCAGAGAAAAGCATTTAAACAACTATTTTCATGACATGTAGAAATATATTACTCAGTAAAACTCACTGTTTTTCAAACAGGCATAAGAAGCCATTTCTGTCAATTCCAACTGTTTCAGAGATGTCTGTCTTATTTGTCTTTATAATATCCAGGCTTCCAACATAAAATATACATTTACATAATTTTTGCCTTTTGAAAATAAGTACTATCTTTTCTTATAAAGAGAGCTGTGAGAAAGAAATAAATTCTTTTGTAATCATTTTTGTGTTGAGACCAATATTCAGAGAGAAGTCTCCAAATTGCATCTAAAACTTTGGTTTTTCACGATATTCATTTCCTTTAGGATTAGACTATACGTTATAAACCCCCTTTATTTTGTGACAATTGGTGTAAAAACTTCTTAGACTATTATAAGGAATATTGGAAAGGTATTAGAAAAGAGGTTTGCATATCTCTGATGAATTTACAAAAGGAAAAATTACTGAGGCTTTCCTCATTAGAAGATGCATTAGAAAACTGATACAGAGAATGGAAAGAAGACCCTTCAAGGGACTATCCACCAAGTAAATGAATATT
The DNA here is from genome assembly GCA_030556225.1 of Cricetiscus sungorus. NCBI lineage: Eukaryota > Metazoa > Chordata > Mammalia > Rodentia > Cricetidae > Cricetiscus > Cricetiscus sungorus. The sequence continues at coordinate 43,211,025 of JANBXA010000726.1, forward strand.
TGAAATGTAAAATATCTCAATTTAAGCTTTTAAATACAAATTTTGCAACTTTTATTATTAAATAAAAAATGTTACCTGTATTGAAGCACATTAATCCATTTTACAATTTGTGGTGATCAAATATATTTACTCTATTTTAAAATGCTTCAAAATGTATTGCAAACATAACGTCTGTCATATTTGACACAGATATATTCATCAAATCTTACTACACTCTTTTATTTTGAAAGTCTCTTTACAGATTTATTTATATTTTTAAAACAACCTTATTTTACATAACTATACCAGTTGCCTCTTATTATAGCAACAAAACAACTTCTAGTAAATTATTGCTATATCCATAGATCAGTACACACCTCAACTCTCATCAGAGTAATTTCTTCATGCAGGTGATGGCAATTAACCCAGAGACCCTCAATTACTGAAAATGCAGAGAAAAAGAAGAACTTTCAGAGTACTAACCTCTGAATTAGATATTTTTTCTACATACTCCTTCTGTCATGGCTCAGATTTCTATATGGAAGAGGTTGGAGAAAATTTCTAAGAGCCAGAGGTTATGGATGACTTAAAAAAAACTGTCTTCCAGTCACAAAATGGAAAATATGCATGTGATCTCACAATTGTAATGACATGGACAAGACCTGCACAATTCCTAACCAAACAAAATTCTAACATGGAAAAGGAGAAGTAGGCACTAAGGCCTATTTTTTGACAAGGAGCTATTAGCATTTCATTGGTGCAGGTAGAGAAAAATCAGTTATCTTTAATAGTGTGATGCCAGAAGTGGTCAGCCAATATTACCATACTGAATTTAGAAAGAACTAAGTATATAGATAGATAGACAGACACACAAATAGATACAGAGAGACAGAGGCAAAGAAAGACTGACAGAGAGAGAAAATGAAATTGGGGAGTTAATGAGGTATGGTGGAGAGGAGCCAGAGATCAAAATATTCAAAATATGAAAGTATATTATATATATTAAGCATAAAACATAATTCATTTAACATAAACATATTATTGACTATAATAACATATATATACATATATATGTGTGTGTGTGTGTGTGTGTGTGTGCACTTTATTATCTAGTGTAACAATGATGCCATGAACAATATTGTACATATTCTCTGGTATACATGTATGTTTTTATACTTATTAGACATGAACTTGATTTTGGAGATATGAGATATGTTATGTTGTTTTCTAGAAATGAATACTTTGCTGGTTTTAGTGTGAAAAACCTTGTTCTATAACTTTTTATGCTAATAATGGCAGGTTTTGAAGAAAAAAAATTTATATTCTTTAGTGAAATATTTATTTTTTCTCTTATTAATCAGTGTTTTTGTCTTTGTAGTGTGTTTGTATTTCCACTTCTTTCTACTAATGTGAATATTTTTGTGTGGGGTCCTGGTGGTAGAAGTAAGCATTCTGTACCATTTGGTGTTCCATTGACAAAGAATTGGCATAAAAGTATATATGGTATGGATGAGTCTCTTTCTGAACTTTCTATTTTGCTCTATAGCATTATATGTCCTTCAGATCATTGCCACTTTATGCTAATGTTCATGTCTAGAGTATAACCATCCAGCCTTCTTATTTAAGTTTTTCCTCGTCTGTTTTCTTTTTGTATGGGTTGTGTGAGGAATTGAATATAGAGTCCAATGCAGACTAAGCAAGAATTCTACAAGCATGATATACTCAATCTCCAACCTTTTTTTTGTTTGTAATTTCTTTATAATCTTTACATTTAAATTTGAAACAAGCTTGTTTTACATGGCAATCACAGTTCTCTCACCCTCCCATCCTCCCTCCCCACCCCCCACAACCCTCATTCCATCCCCTTTCTTTTCCCCAGGGAGTGTGAAGCCTTCCATGAGGAGTCTTCAAAGTCTGTCATATCATTTGGAGCAGGGCCCTCCCACATGTGTCTAGGCTGAGAGAGTATCCCTCTATGTGGAATGGGCTCCCAAAGTCCATTCCTATACTAGGGATAAATACTGGTCCTCCTTTTTAAGTTTGTACTTTGAGGTGGAGTCTAACTAAAATTTCTAGATTGGCTTAGAATATTTTGTATTCAAGGAAAGCCTTAAATCTGTGATATTCCTACTTTAGTATCCCAAGTAACCATGTTACCAGAGCCTGTTCTCCTATGTTTATTCTTAACATCTCAGAATTCTATGAATATTGAGAATGAACCTGACAATTTAAAATTCTTGAATATCACTACAGTTGTATTGTATGTGTTCTTTTTTATTTGTAAGATTTATTTTGAAGTGTGTGTGGTGTGCACACATACACATGTGCATGCCATGACATATGGGTGCAAGTGTGTATAGAGGCTATAGATTTTGGAAATTCTGGAATAGAATTGCCACTGGTTATGTGCTGTCTGATGTGGGTATTGGGAAATGAATCCTATTTAATTGTTGGCAATTAATCATAGATTTCAGCAGCAATTTTGGTTAATTTCTTTTCTTTCACTTCTATGTTAAGTGATTTTTCATTTTATCAGAGAGTATTTTCTTTATTTTGAAGTACAATATTTTCATTAGTATGGTTTTTATACTATATTGTATGAAGTCAGTTTTCTCTTATAAAGACAATTACTTCATTCTTATGTACGAATTAACTATTTTATTTATGTAATGTATTTCAATGAAACATCCCTTTGCTCTATTATTTAACATTTTTCAGTGATTGCCTTGAAAGTGACAGCTCTTCTCTGGTATGAAATGCATATCCAGAAAATATGAAATTTTCCCTATAATCATTCTTGCTTTCTATAAACCTGATCAAAACCAGAACCTTTTACCTTCTCATGCATGATTCATTGTGAGGAACTTTTTTGTTTTGATACTCTTGTAGCATGAATTTATTTATTTTTTCAAATCAAGGTTTAACTGTGTAGCCTTGGCTTGTGCTATAACTAGCTCTGTTGACCAGGCTGACTTCAAACTCACAGAGATCCTTTTGCTTCTGCCTCACAAGTGCTGGGAGCTGGGATTAAAGACATGTACCACTACTGTCTGGCATATGTATTTACTTTTAGGATTCACTGTATGTTTGCCAAGAAGAATATGATTAGGCACAGTATGACTTGTTTTGTTTTCAATGATGAAGGTATTGATACATCCTGTAACATTTTCTTAGTTGTGTAAGTATAGATACATCTGTTATGGATACTATGCATTTTGATGGCCCCTAAACTACTTAATCTGTAAAGAACTCAAGTTTCTGGCAGAATCCTAACCTATTATGAGTTCTCCTTCCCATCCAATGGCAGATAGGTACTGTAGTAGGTCATCCAGAATATTTTAAACTTCACATTCACTACTGCTATAACAATATAATGGACAAGTGAAATATTTCTACAGAATGTCAAGGAAATTGAAATTTCCATGTATGATATGTGACAGAAATATGGAAAGTTAGCATAGCCTTGAGGCAAGAAAATTAATGTATAATGCTGTACTTGACATGTGAATTTGAACTCTTTTGATAAGTTCTACCGATGAAGATCAAGAAAAACATATTCTACAAGATGATAGGCAGAAAACAAGTGCCGGAAGCTGTGTGTATATGCTCCAGTAAAGTTACTATACCTGGCATATCAGCTTCACTTAGAGGTATGACTTTCTTAAGCTTATAGTAATCTCTTGTTAGTTTTCAAGATGCATTTGTTTTTTTTTTCCCACCCAGGCAAGTGAATTGAATGGGCCTATGGCAGTGAATCATACAGACATTTGACAGTAACATCAAATTCTGAAAACACTTCTAGGATGAAGTATCATAAATTGATTATACAAAGAAATATTGTATATGATATGTATGGGTTATTTTTCAAGCATATGCTTACAGACATGTATATACACAACGTAGTTGCCATTGCTCTTTCTAACAGTTTCTTGAAAGCTTATGCCTAACAGGTCTAAAAAATTCTGAGTATTTGCCTTTCTGCAGGAATATTATAAATGTGTTATATGTGTTTGGTGTAGTGGTACACCAAAATTCCTCTTTTAATAGGTGCTTTATATAACTGTGACCTTTCTAGGATTGTAAAACTGAATAAAAGAGGCATTATTACATTTGGAGTGCTCTGTCTCTCTCCTGTCACAGTATGTGTGCGTCCATCTATCTCTCCCTGTGTTTCTTGGTATCTCTGTCTCTCTATTTTTTTGTATCCTCTTTTAACACACATTCCTTTTTCATTCTTACCCATTTTTCTTCTCCCTCATCTTCTATGTAAATTAAAACAATCTCTTCAATTTCTCATCAATTTACTCCTGAAAACACATCAATATTTATATTAATCATTATCAAAGAAGACTGTGGCTCCAGTCACCCAAACAAGTAGCAAAGGCTTCCATTATATGGGCCTCATGGATAGGGTTACTTTCCTTCTGCTTTGCAAAGATTCTTTCATCCCTAAATACACTTGGAACCTCATCTATGACTGCATATTACAATGCTAACTGGCACCTTATATGAAATCATCACTGACTTCAAAGACACTAAAGTTATTTTGAATCATTGACTTTTGATAAAGCTTTTAGCTTTCTATTTCCCCATAAAGTGGTATGAGATATCACATGATGGATTAATTTCAAGATTCACAAATTGTTAAAATTTAAAAGCCAAACCCTATACACCTTCATTTATCTTCCTCATATCATGTCCACATTTCAAGGAGCTATTAACTCAGCACATAGTTCTGACTGATTTCAAGTGCTTTTGAAAGACCATTTAATCTCAACTTCTGATCACATGCCTGAAAGTGCAGCAAGTCAACAAATATCATCTTGTCTAATTTCATATCCTTCCCACTTTGGTCCATTATAAAGGCTCCCTTTGCCATGAGTCCTGCATTTTCTCTTGGTACATGATATCAGAGCTTGACATTATCTGTAATCTTTCTTCTCCTTGGAATGAATAGTATGCCTGAATTTGGTTACTTGACTAAAAACAATAAAGTACAAAAGAAAGGGAAAATTTGGAGGCTGTAAAACCTTCTCTTGCTAGACACTGTATCAAATGAGTTAATGATTCTAAAGGCAAGGGTAGGCTGTTCTTATAGGACAAAATTGGAAGGCTCAAGGAAACCTGGATAAATTGTGAAGCTTTGTGCTTTGTGCACTCAGTTTCTTATATCCTAACTCTCCTTGTAACTTTTCAGAAGAACTCCTGAATTTACCACAGACATACAATTGGGGTTATATTTACACTTTCTTTTGGAGCACTTATAGTATTATAGCCAAATATTAGCATTTTGTCAGTTTTTCTATTTTATTTTGCATGTTTAGTTGGGAGGCATTTATGTGTCACTGCACAAATGTGGAGTTCAAAAGGCAACTTGCTACAGTTGGTTTTTCCTTTAACCATGTGCTTCTAGTGATAAAACACAGGGTTCTTTTGGCTGGGAGACAGATGCCTGTACCCACAGAACCTTCTCACTGTAGCAGGCCAAGTATTTAATAGTTTGTTTTATAAATTCAGGATATAAATTTCCATTTCATGTCTTCTGTGGGTAGCATATGAATTTCACACAATTTGCTAAGTTGTGAGTTGGTAATCTTCACATAGTGATTGTGATTTGGAATATTTCCAAACCTTTTGACACATGTCAGGACATTCCACATCTTTAAAAATTACCATCTCCCTTGCACCTTTCATATGGTACTTGTATTCAAGTTTCAATGGCATCTTAAATTGCACCTTGTAATAGACAACCATAAGTGGAAGGGTTAAAAATCTATGGGATACTGCCTGATAGGTCTAATGTACTCTCCATATATGAGAAGAATTTTTTATATTGTTGTCTTCCTGGATAATAATCCATCCCAAAGCTTGCTTCCTAGAGAAAGGTGTGATTTCAATATAGATGCACTTAACCCTGCTCCCTATAAATAAGAATGTTATTAAGCAGTGCAATTCCAGATAGCAAAAGTGAGAGATGGGAGAACTGAGATGGCGGAGAGGAAGAGTTATAGCAGGACTAATTTATCAAGTTAGTTGTAATTGTCTGTGAAAGAGTTTTCTATATTCAAGGGCCTTCTGAAAAGCTTTATTGAATGCATCTCAGATTATTTTTTTAATGTTGGATAAGATTTGGTCTCTGGCATCTCTTTTTTATAGTTCAAATACTGACCCTAAATATAAATGGTGTCTACTCTTTTATATTTACATGTTGTACAATTTACATGGCAGAGTAAAAAATCTTGTAAAGTCACATTTTTTTTTTGATATTCCTGTGGGTCTAAAAATTGATTGTGAGAACTTTTTTTATACTTTTGAAACTCTATGCTCACATATAACACCAATTTTTCAAATGGGTCATTTGTTTATTTGACTCATTTATATACATATATATATATATATATATATAATCCTTCATCAGATATATACCTGGCAAAGATTGTTTCCCATTCTGTGGACCTTCGATTCACCCAGTTGAGTGTTTCTTGAGCTGTGCAGAAGCTTTTTAATTTTATGAACATCAACTTGTCAAATGCTGGACTTAATTCTTAAGCAAAATGAGTCCCATTCAAAAAGTTCTTTCCTACACTTCTATCATATACAGTAGTGCCTACATTTCCTTCTAACAGTTTCTGTGTTTCAGATTTCAATTTTAGGTTTTTGAACCAATGTTCAAGGTGATGTATGTGGATTTGATTTCATTCTTCTAATGAATGTCTGTTACAATTTATTCTTTTGACATATTTTCTGATCTTAAAACAATGCATGCTCTCATGTCTATAACATGACAATATCACACAGAATATTTTCAACCTTCTGAAAGAATACCATCAATATATTTCCAAGTGCAATAAATTAAAATCATAGCTTCTAGAGATTTTCATAACCCCAAGTCATTAGTAATTAATTTAATATAAAACAATATAGTTATTGTATGTTAAAATTATTTTCATGGATTTTCAAGACTTCATATTTAATTGCAATTCAACAAAGCTCTAATTACTAACTTTTCTCAGTTTATCTTTTGTACATACAAGTCATTATTGGATTTTATAGCTCTGATTACACTGCTTAATTGGAAGATTTAAATAATTTCCACATTTTGCTTTTTTTGCTTCTAAGTTAAACTTAGAAGCAAAAAGTTAAACCATCCATGTCAATTATCATTTTATCAGTATAAAAATTAACCTGAGATGATCAAATTCAAAGGTGGAAAATTTTATTTTGTCTCACAATTTCAGAGGTTCATTCAGTCTTATAGCAAAGCAGTATACCATGGTTTGATCACACCATGAACCAAGGTGATTAACTTAGTGATGATGAGAAAGAAAGAAGAAGATGTTTCATAAAATGACAAATACTTAGGTACTTAACTTCTATCACAAGACACTTCCCCAATAACACCATAGAATGGTGTTGAAGCCTTTATGACATGGGTCATTATGTGATACATATTTAGTCCATCTCATGATCAGTGTTTTACTGATCCTATTTTATTTAGTAATTTGTAATATTATTAATATTTTAGTTTCCTTGAAAATATTATATTATTCTTCTTCATCCTGTTCCATAATTTTTTTTTGATTCACGAGGAGAAAAAATGCTTAGTAAGTTTCAGAAGTTTTAACTTAAAATGTTTCTGTATACTTTTTATTGTACCTAATAAGGTAAGGGTTTGATAGCATTGATAATGGTTAACTAGAAGATCACTGAGTTCATTCATTGGGATTGACAAAGAATTGAATGTCTGAGAAAGACAGAATATATATCAACAGATAAAGTGAAAGTTACAGCTTTATTCATTCACAATGAGAGCAGTCCCCTAGGGCTGGAAGCCCACTAAACAGATTCTATCTTAAGAATTTTATATTGGCCTTGTTCTTTCTCATCCCCATCAGTACCTTCCCTATTTTTCTTGTCACAAGTCCTCTGGAAACAGTTTCAGGGGACCTGTTCTCCCTCTGTCTATTTGTCTATATCCCTCTAACCTTAATGAGGTTTTGAATATGAAACAATTATATTTTGTGTATATTATTATTTGTTTTTCTATTAGAGTTTTGGTTGAATTAATTGCAAACTTTCAACATATATAATATGCTTCCTCTCTAACCATCTTTTAACATCAAAACATTTACTAAATAATAATTTAGAACAGTAATTTAGTAACTTCACTTGTGCATGCATTTCTGTCAACATGTATGCTTAAACTTAAACATCAAAATGCAAGAGTAGGTAAGTAGTGATATAATGCTTAGCAAAGCCCAAATGTGAGCAGTACAAGAAGCTGGTTACTTGGAGGTACTCTAAACTAGAGCCACACATTATGTTCACAAGACTGAAGAGCATAAAATTTGGTATTCAAGATACTTATAACTCTTTTTGTTTTAAAGTGATATTTAGTCCCCTGTAATGTTTAATCCATCAAAAAATGAATAAAAGACATAGAATATAATTAAAGTATATTGTTGAAAAAACAGTAACTGAGTTTTCTCTGTCAACCTGTCAAGAAAGATACTAAGGTATCCTGTTTTAGATGTAAAAAAGACATTTTGTATTTAATTATAAATCTTCATGATGTACTTCTAAAATTTTGTTTGGTAGATTAAAATATTCTCAGCAAGAGAAAGTGGCACACTACTTTACTCAAACATCTCACTTGAAATATTAAAGAATACTTTAGAAGCTATAGATTATTATTCCTATAAAATTTAAAATCAAATGATTTATTTAAGCATAATTTATATCTATAAAAACTAAAACTACTGCCACAGTTGTAGTAAAGGACAGAATATTCATATTTTAAAAATAAATTAATCATTTTCTTAGTTAAGTTTTTATGTGCACAGGTGTGATATCAATCACTGGGGCATATGTGTAACACTAATTGAATTAAATGGGTTTAAATACAACTAATAAAAATGGGGACATAATATTCAAAGAAAGATATTTTGGTTGACCATAGTAGGAGTTGATGCAAATGAACGAGTGATGGTTATGTTCACAAGATTAATTGCATAAATATATAAAATTTTCAAAAATAAAATATTATTAAAAAGAAAATTACTATCAATAAATACATAAATATCAGTACTAGCCATAAAATGTAGAAAGTAGAACTAAAATTTTTTGAATAAATTATGTCACTTCTCTGGGTAATTTCATAAAATTTATTTTATTTTTATTATATAATCTGAACATATACAATGAACATTTTATAATTTTTTACAAATCAAGGTAATATGATACATATTAGCACTCCTTATGTGACATATTACATTCTGTTTTTATCTTACTTTTTCTTGTTTTTTCTTCTTGGCCACTTCTAATTCTTTGCTGAAATGTCTTTATATATGAAATCAAAATATATTGCAACTGCAAGAGTTTTATCTTATTTTACCACACTCTTTCTTGTAGCATTTGATGAATTCTCACACCCAGTTATGTGACAAAAATGTGTCTCCTCATTTCCCCTAATATTTACATTTAACACTGCTATTTTTCTTCTTCTCATATTTAATCAGTCTTCAATTAACTTTTGCAATTAAGGAAACTAACTCGAGATGACAGGCTTAAAAATACCAATTTATTATCCTGACTTCTGCATAGACTATTATTCTGGTATTTTCTTCTTACATCTGCAATTGTAGTAACAGTTATATAGAAATGTCACTTATAATAGCTGTAGTAACAGTTATATAGAAGTATCAATTATAATAGCTGTAAGGCATACTCATGACAAATAATATTTCTATTTGGTTGTATCAGTTTAATTTTCCTTCATGATTTCTTTCAGCCTCCAACAGAGCACACTACTTTACGTACATATCAATATCACAGTACCATTCCAAGTGTTCAAGAGAAAAACCATAAGGTCACTATATAGTAACATGAACTTTTGCATTTTCACCAATTTAAGTAACATTAATATTATAATGAGTTTGAATTTCTGTATCCTTAACAACTTATACTATATACATGTGAAAGAAGTTTGGTAATTTTTGTATTACCATCATCTTCAGGAAATACTTAATGCTTAAAATATACTTATGATGGTTATCAGCACATTCCTACTTTTTGACAACTTAAAAAATACTACTGCAGCTTCTTAAAATATATACATAAATGAAAGAAATCTTAATGAACTTACCAATTAATAGGAGAAAAAATGTTTCAGCATGATATCATACAACACAAGTATTCTTGTAGTGCTTGCAGCAATTGTGACTTAATGAATCATTGGCCAAAGAGTTCTATGGAACATATGGAAAGCAATTAAATCAACATGCAACAGCCCTAATGTACATTCATGTACATTACTGCACTATCTCTTGTACCTAGGAAATAGAATCAGCCAAGATACCAATCAGTAAGTGAATAGTAAAGAAGCTGTGGTACATATACACAATAGAGTGCTAATCTTACATAAAGTAGAATGAAATCAGGTGATGTGAAGTCAATTAAAGCAAGGGCAGTGTTGATGGGTCCTAATGGCTCCATTGGGGGAGGGGGTGAGAAAGTGTGGAGTCACCAGCACAGACACCAGTACTCAGTAAAAAGCAAACAGCAGATAGATTTATTTAGCCAAGGGAGAGTGTTATATGCCCTCCTCCCAGCACCTGTGCTGATTTCTGATCCATTGCCTTTGCATGGTCACCACTAATTAGGTAGGCACAACAAGGACCTCTCACAGACTCTGCTGCTAGGGCCTCAGGAAGACTTCCAGTTGGCTCAACTCTGAGCCTTGTAGGCCTTACCTTCCTACAGGGAAATTTCTTTCCCCACATGGCTAGATTTTGCCACAAAGAGAACAATCTCCATGCAGAGTTTCATGGATACCCACCATATTTTCCAGAGTATATTGGTGCTGTAAGGAGCAGAAGTGTGCCATTATCATGAAAAGACTAAGTTATTAGAATATTTTAAGTGCCATATTTTGTAGGTCTTTGAAATGTTAGAAAAATACCTATCTATCTGATATATATATCTTTGTATACAAGGAAACCTAACATTACTGTATGATTGACTATTATAGATGACTAACTGTAATTTTGTAAATCTGTATTTCTTAATTATAGATTACATTTACAATTGAACTGTACAAACACAATATCTTAGGTAAGAGTAAAAATATAAATACAATATAATAAAAATAACCAAAATTTATATCCAAAAATGTAATTTGTACCAATATAAATATTTTGAGATTAACAGCTATTTTAAAGACACTGAGAAAATTCAGCACCATTGTTGAATCAGCACCTCCAATCAGCAAGAGGCAGTCTAGAGAATACTCCCAAATACCCCAAATATTGTTTATGGATGTTTGTTTTTATTTAAGGGGGTTGGTTATAATTTGTTATTGGTCATACTCAATCTATCATTTTTTATTGTTTTCATTTATTTTTCTTATTTTACCTATTGTTCCCAGTTCCCTCTCTGTACCTCCCTCCCTCTCTTCCCCCTCCCATGCCCCCCAATCAAACTCCCACCCCATCTCTGCACATTCCACATGTAGGGTGATGCCTTGCTGAAGGGGTCATCTAAATCTGTCAAGTCATTTGGAATAGGGACTAGGCCCTCCCTCCTGCCTCTTGGTTAAGGGAGTATCCCTCCATTGGGAACATGCTCCAAAAGTCTTTTTATGAACCAGGGATACATCCTGGTTCCACTGTTGCGGTCCCTTAGATAGCCCAGGCCTTCTAATTGAGACCCACATTCAGGGGGTCTGAGGAGGTCCAATGCTGATTTCCCAGGTAACAGTCTCAGGGCTCATTAGATCCTCCCTGTTCAGGTCAGGTGTCTGTGGGATTCTGTATCCTGATCTTGTCCTCCCTCTCTGCATATGGATTCCAGTTTGGCTCAGGGTTTTGCTGTAGATGTCTGCTTCTGCTTCCAACAGCTACTGTATGAGGGTGCTAACATGGTGGATAAGTTAGGCATCAGGGAAGGGCGTTTATGGTAGCCTTTCCACTACTGCTCAAATTGTTGTTTGGGGTCAGTCTTGTAGGTCTCTGGACATTTCTCTAGAGCCAGTTTTTTCTTGAAACCTATAAAGGCTCCTCTCTCTCTGTCTCTCTGTTTCTCTGTCTCTCTAGTTCTCTCATCTATTCCTCCCCTGAATCAATCTTCCTAGTCCCACATGCTTTCCTCTCCATCCCTTCTTTTTCTCCTAGCCCCACTCCAATCACTGCCCCCCAACTGTCAATATAATCAACTATGACCAAGATTCAACAGGGACACTGAGAAAATTCAGCACTATTGTTGAATCTTGGTCATAGTTGTCTATGATGCTGTGTTGTCTCAAACAGTTGCCTCGAAACGCTTCTGGTGGGCCTATGCCTCAATTGAGGACCTCTTAAGTAGATGTTCCTTGATGAAACTATATTAGCCTGGAAAAAAATGTATAGCTTTTTAAGTTCTGTGAACAATAAAGCATAACCTGTTTTCCTAAGCAACATATCCTTAGGCCCAAATTTTGAAGTCAAGATATTATTAAAACAGGTTCATTTAATTTTACAGCCCACAAAATCAAACATCTCTTTTGAGTTAGCTCCTTAATAGTCAAAAATCCAAAGAAAGCATAATAATATACATAATCCAGACTCTGTTTATTTTCTATCTTTATATATATATATGTATATATATGTATATATATATATTACTGTATTGCCTTAAAAACTTCATTGTTTTAAATCCTTCTTATAATCTATGACTATCTTTGTCTTGTGTTTTTTTTCTTTGTTACTTTAAAGGCTATGTACATATATTTTAAACACATTGTGACCCATCAGGTGTTTCTTTTGTCTGAATCTGTCTTTACTGTGTATCTTTAATTCCCTTTTGACTATGAGGAGAGTTTTAAACTGCTAAGTCACCATGGCTCTGATCAAAGCAGAGGCAGCTTTGTCTGGTCCTGCTCAGCTTATCAACATGACAGAGGTACCAATGAGAGTCAAGCTTACATCTCAAACTCTGGAAAAGTGTGATGTCCATGCTGCCACCAAGTAGTGTGCATCCATGCTCTCAAGCCCATAGACAGCAGTAGGGAGAAATCTCTTTACAGTGGTCTGTGAAAGAAGTTGTGGGAGCCTGACATGCAACATGTGGCTGTGTTCTTAAAGGCTGGGGACCTGCTCTCAAGCAAGTATGTAGCAGCTGTGTGGAGCCTCATTGCACAATGGACAGTGTGAGGCTGTGGGAATCTACCATGCTACAGCAGAAGCCTGTTGTACTGAGAGGACATGGTTCTGTACCACATCCTTCAATGAGAGACATGATCTATGAAGCTGCTCTTTGCTCCATTTTTATATCTAGAACCATTCCAAAGCATTTTTATATCTTATACTGATCTGTGCTCCACCTTGTGTTCCATTAATAAATGAAGGTTTCTCTGTCCTGCCTTGTCTCCTAGTCACTTCTAAATAATTGTCCAGAGGCTTAATGTTAAGTACAAACAGTTTTAATAGCTAGCTCTTACATTTAAATTAACCTACTTCTATTAATTTGTCATTGCCATGTGGCTGTGGCATTGCTGGTCTGTTGGCATCTTGAATCTTGGGCACCTGGATGGTGTCTCTCCCAGACATTGGCCTTCTTCTTTCTCTATTTTCAGTTTGGCTTTCCATCCTGATCTTTTACTTGCAAAACAGCTTCTTTATTAACCAATAAGAGGAATGCTTATTCACAGCATCCAGAATGGTTATTTCACAGCAAGGGTGCAGAAAGATTATAGGAACCAAAGATCTGGGATTATTGTAGTGAAATAGTATCTGCTGCTCATGATAGCATCATAATGCTCATGAACTCATAGAAAATATGATTATCTCCAGGAGACTATAAGCAAGTCATAATTCTAACAAGAGTTAGGGATAGGACAATGAAGCCACATTGGTAGTTGAGGAACTATTGGCAGTTCATTATTGCTAGGACAGGATGTGCTACTTTCTATCAGAGTGCTACCCATTTGTCAATGACCCTTTTGATGATTTATACCCATGTACATACAGGCAGCATTAAATTCATTTAGCAGATTATGAAAAGTAGACTTGAGTTGGCAGACACATGTGGTAGGTAAGGTCTGGGTAGAGTAGGCAGGGAGTGAAGTGTGAATATAAAATACATTATACAACCTATAGATGCACGATGTTGTCAAATAATTAAATGACAAGATAATATAAAATACCATATACATTGCATGAAAAGCAGAGAAGAAATAATTTTATATGTGTATATATGTTGAGAATATACATGCATGTATATAATGAATCTGTGTGTGAGAGAGAGAGACAGAGACAGAGAGAGAAACAAAGAGAGAGAGGTGTCATCAGCTGCTAAGAAAAAGCAGACGTTTTTACTACAGTTGAACATGAAGTTAATGTCAGTAAATGGATACATTAAATATTTCATTCAGAGGGAGGGTGATAAAGGACTGAAGCAATTTGGTGACAAAAATATTCAAAGTTTGTGGAGGCTAAAATGTTAATTGACAAGGTCTTGGCTCAAAAAGTGGAAAAGTGTCATTTGCCAAGGTTTGTCAGTTTTGAGGTTGTTAAAATTCCGTCCCCTTTGCCAGTGGGAAAGAAAGATGAAACCCAGAAGAACATTTGGTTGGCTAATGTATGAGTTTATCAAATATGGGATAAATTTGTTTATTTCAGTTTGCTTTCCTTCTAAAAAGTTGAGTATTTCCCACCCAGTAAATGTTCCTAGTAAACACTCTTGGGCAATTGGTAGTGATATGATGCCAACATGTAAGTGTTGCTTTGCATTTTCTTAAGGAAACAACTGGGAAATGTAGCAACATAATTATCAACCATTATGATTTGATGAATATTCTATTTCTAAGCAGTCAGTGTTTCCTCTGGGACGCCCCTGTGTTTAACAGTGTGAACATTGGCAGTAGCTGTGAAACGGTGCTCTTTGATACACTTAAACCTTCTGAATAGATTTTTTTCTACACTTTAGAAGACTGCAAACCATTTGTGTATGGTGGAATTAATAGTCTTAAATGACTGCTACACTGACAGTTCAGTTTCACCTCCATTGTTTGTATTTAGAAGCTTTCAAAAACTGTTTTCCACAGTACCAATTATGTCACAAAATATTATACTCATCTCTAGTGAGGGAGGGATATGTTGTAGAATCCTATGATGTATGCAAAATTTGTGTCCTCTTTCCATCTAAGTGTGTATTCAAATAAATCCATCTAAATATGTAACATAATAATTATCTCTTTGAGATCGGGTTATGTTTTCTGTTTAGGATGGAGAGAAGGTCTTTTTTTTCTTTAAGAATCTAAATAAGGTTCAGCACAACCTTCTTGAGGTTTCCTTACTCATCAGGCTGGAAAGTTCAAAGATTCTTTTTGTGCCATGAAAAAAAAATCAATACACAAAAGCATTAGATGAAAAATCTTTGGGATAAGCAACATAAAAATGTGACCTAAATACTAAAGTACACTTTTAGATGAAATTGAACTTTTATCTTTTATTTATATGTAGTTTTGTTTTGTGAGTATATTCGCAGATGTTTTGGAGGAAAGATGGTAACACTGGAGCCCTTGGACCTGAACATCATATATGTATGTGTGTGTATGTATGTATGTATGTATGTATGTATACATATATATATATACATATATACATGTATATATGTATACATATGTATATATAT
This sequence comes from Cricetiscus sungorus, assembly GCA_030556225.1. Classification (NCBI taxonomy): domain Eukaryota; kingdom Metazoa; phylum Chordata; class Mammalia; order Rodentia; family Cricetidae; genus Cricetiscus; species Cricetiscus sungorus. The sequence goes on from JANBXA010000726.1 coordinate 43,226,673, forward strand.
AAAGAAATTGTTTGGACAGCAGGTAAAACCTCTGTAAAACATAATGAAAAGTCATTTAGAAGTGGGTACCTCAGGACTATATTTTAATGTAACTGGATTTTTTCCAAACATTGGAAAGAAATAAAAAGACTGCTAGAATCAAATAATAAAAATGAACAATGGCCATTGATCTATTTTTTTCTGTGTAGACAAAATCAGTACAAAGTACTGGATTTCAATGCCAAGACTTCCAAAGAACAAATATCAATAGAAGATAAAGTTTTATTCTACAATTACGATTTCTCTCAAATCTTACATTTGGAAAGTCTGAAAATAATCTAAATAGTGATTAATTGGTAGATAAAAGTGTCTTGGTTTAAGCTTTTTGATTCAGGAGTTCTTTTTTTCTAATAGAGGGAAACCAACAAAGTGTTTCAAACATGTGTTTTTTTTTTCCTTAAACACAAATTTCTTTAAAGTGTTTTTATTTGCCTAAACATTTCCAATGACAACAAAGAAGATAGTAAAATTGCTCACAGCCTAAAATTTTCTTGTCAATTCAGGAACTTATTTTTCTTAAGGCACATTTTAAATTTTTTGTTCATTCTTTGAATATGGTATTTTAATCATATCCAGCCACAACTACTTCCATTCAGTTCTCCCAAGTACCTCCGAACACATTTCCCTCCCTTCATTGTATCCTTCCATCACTATTTTTAGTTAATAGCCTATATAATACAGTTAAAAATGTCAATATGTGCACAGGTGTGAAGCCATCCATTGCAGCATGGACAACAAATTTGTGGCCACACTCTTAAAGAAAAGTGATTCTCCAACACTCATCATCCTTCATATGCCAACAGCTTCTTCACTAGGTGTGTGACCTTTGATGCCACTCCCATCTAGTGCAGGTTATCTAAAGGCAAATTTAGCTGCTTTAGATTCATTTGTGCAACAGCATGCAGTATCTAGAAGACTTTACAAAATTTCTTTCTCACCCTTTCTCATTTTTATAATTATTATAAAATACTACCTGCTATAGAAGTTTACTTTATGTGGAAGTATAAGAAACAAAGTTCAAAGGGAAAATTTTTCAAAATTCTTCCTAATTAATGATGTTTTACATTTAAATTAGGCTTACAAAGTAGTTGCTGCTGACTTTATTAATGACTACTTGCATGTAGACTTTTCTATGGCTTCATTGAGATTATTTATGTGTATTATTTGACACACATAGCACATGTTGGAACCAACATGAAAACTGTGATATATTTGCCCTTTAGTCTACCCAATGTTTCATTTGTGGAAGTTGGCTCTGTGTGTATGTACAGTGAGTGAGATAATTCACAAAAGAAAAAAATCTGAGGAGAAGTAGTCTTTCATTGCTAAAAAAAACAATTGTCCAGTTTTTGGAAATCTGAGGGAGAATAATTGTGAACTTACAAACCAGTAAGGCCTACATGCGAAAGTTTCCCAAAATACTAAAAATACTGGATATTTCTTCCAATATCTAAATGGATTCTTAAGTAGAATATGTAGAAAGAATAAGTAGGGATATTATAAAACATTGCAGAGAGCAATAATTTTTGAATTATTGTTGATGACCAACCAAGGGATAGTTAAATCAAATGTTAAGTAGTAGTTAGTAATGCCTAATACAACAGAACACAAACTAAAAACTACCAAGTATTTTCAGGAAATTGGCATAAGTACTTCTGTAAAACTTATTTTTTTTTAGAATTCTCTCTTTCTCTCTCTCTCTCTCTCCTCTCTCTCTCTCTCTCTCTCTCTCTCTCTCTCTCTCTCTCTCTTTCTCTCTCTCTCTCTCTCTCTCTCTCTCTCTCTCTCTCTCTCTCTCTCTCTCTGTATATATATTTGTGGATTTTCTTTAAATAGCTTTGGAAAAACTTGAGGAAAAATGGCTCACATTTTATTTTGGAAATTTAAATTGATTTCAAAAATTACTCTCATTTTTAAAAATGGAGATGAATTATTTTTGTTTTCATTTATTAATTATTTAATTTAAAGCTATAGAGATTAGTATAGTTTGAAAGCCCCCTTTTGAGTCTTTGGCTACTCTTGAAATCACATATTTGAGCACACTAAATAGTATTAAAATCTCAAGACCAGTTCTGATAATTTGAACCAAAAACTGAATTTAGGTGATAGGCATATTCTAAGAATGAACTGAAATAATGCTTGCAAAAGTTTTACAATACTTAGTGAAGTAATTGATACTTAGTAACTCATAAATCTTTGGAAAACAATGCTAAATATTTTCTGCATTTAAGGGATTTTTTTTCTATCCTAATAAGGAAGGGAAATTTTTTGTTCAAATATGTAATCATTATAAATGAATTACTCCAGCCCCAAGAGGAATTCTAAATATTTTAAACATTCAGTAGGTATATGTATAGTGCTGAGTGTTTCCAACAAGTTAAATAATTATCACAATATCATGAATGTTGCAAAAGTTTTGTGTCCATTTACAGATCAAGCAAATGTTAGAACTTGACTTTTCAATGTAAATTTGTAAAACAACTATACCTGAAATGGACCCTTTCCTTCTCAACGTATTGACCAATGGTACTTAGAGTAATGTATATGACTAGTGAATAATTTTTGAAAATTTTTAGTTACATAGTTATATAAACAAATTAGAGCTAATATTATAAAACACAATAAAAATTTTGTCACTTATGTAAAATTTCCTTTGAGGACTCCACTCCTGTTTTCCCTTTTTATCCATGCTGAAGAGTATCGTACAATTTTAATTTGTCATGAACATGTATATGTCAAGTCTTCACTAAGTTTTACATACTGTAGAACTGTGCCCAATATTGATATTAAGAAATTAGAAGGCCTGGGCTGTCTAAGAGACCTTTGACAGTGGAACCAGGATGTATTCCTGGACATTGGGAGCTCATTCCCAATGGAGGGATACTCCCTTAACCTAGAGGCAGGAGGGAGGGCCTAGTCCCTACTCCAAATGACTTGACAGATTTAGATGACCCCCCTGCAAGGCCTCACCCTACATGTAGAGTGGGAATAGGATGGGATGGGAGGGTGGTACTGGGGCAGGGGAGGGAGGAAAAGAGGGAGGGAGGGATAGGGAACTGGGATTGATATGTAAAATAAGAAAAATAAAGAAAGAGAAAAAAATAAAAATGTTCATAATAATCATGAATAATAAAAAAAGAATTAGGGGAGAAAATGACTGTGGCAGAGCAGTCTCAAACTGACAATCTTGATACTTAAATCTTGACTTTTTACTCCTTTAATACCCTTCCTATACTTTCTAATTACCTCACATGATGCACAATTACTACTACTAAACTTAAAAGGTTCAGATATTTTATTGTTAGCACTTCAGTGAAAGACAGAGATACACAAATAAAATAAAAATAAAAGTAGTTATGGAAGCATCAAAATAAACCTAAAATTTGAAGTCATGAATATGTGGTGAATTTAGGGTGAATATAATCTTAAATCCTCCTTATTGATATTGAGAAATTGGGTATCTCACCTCTGGGGACATTCAAAAATAAATAATGGAAAATAAAGTAGCTTGGGGAAAATCCCTCAGCAGGAAAACTATAAGAGAAAATGTTTTTATAAAATTAAAGGAGCTTAATTCTATTTTTAATTTCATATGAATATTTATCTTATTTTACAAACTAATAATTTCTTAGAGTCATAAATTTTGAAAAGCTCTTTCATTTAGTGAATTTCTAGGTGTTGTTAAATTAATAGAAAGATAAGTAGATAGACAGATAATAGATAAATAGATGTATGTACACAAATAGGTAATTCATATATAATTTTATTACTATGTTAGATATTTTGTTGAATATGGAAATCTAGGTTCTATAATGATGAATAAGAGAGAAGTTGGAATTTATAAGGTCCCTCACTATCAACAGTATGTTCCTAAGCACTGTTCCACTTGTTATTTTACAGATAATACTATAATACCAATAGTCAATGTTAATGTTACATTTCAAACCATCTTTGTAGCAAAAGAATGCTCTTTGTATAGAGGGTGGATTGTTTTTGTTCCCATCACCATCGTCTCCCTCCCATATTCTTTACATACTCTTTTGATTCCATGTATCTCTCTGTCTTAGCCTCTATCTCTCTTTTTCTCTCTCTTCAACATCACACATATACAGACAGACACACACACCACCCACCACACACACACACACACACACACACACACACACATGCACACACACACACACATGCACACACACACACACGCACACACTAATTGAATGTATTCAGAATGGTAAAAAGCATTGGAAAATAAAATCACTTTCACTTTTAAAAATATAGGCTGTTTTGTTTCAAGGAACTGATCCCAGTGTTTGTTTGGACCTTGAGTCCCTTTTGGGCACTTTTTTTTTATTACTATAACATTGAGAGTGTCAAATTGTTAAAGAACAGCATACTTTAGTAAAACTATGGCCACAAACATTGCGCTGAAATAAGAGACTTATTGAGCTATTGAACAAAGCAAGAAGCTCAGATCTAGTACTAAGGAGAGAAAACAACAGGGAGCAATTTATTAGAGGGTGTCCTGGAATAACAACTATAGCAGCACTGGGTTTGTTATTCTCTTTTAAGATTTCTGTCCTTAGGAAAAGCAGACAGCTTTCCACTTACAAAATCCAAACTGGCAGTTCTTGTTTCTCAAGTTCTTTTGGTACAATTGTAATTTATTCATCCAAGTATCCATTTATGTATCTGCTATTATTTTTGCTATCTTAATTACTAGCATCATGGTTTTGTAAGTTGCTATTTTCACTTTGAGGAAAAGAGACAAAAAGTGAGTAGGGAAGAATATTAGTGTAGGAGAAAGGGAATAAGGAAAGAAGCAAAGAAGTGAATCCAATGGATACTATCATAAAGTGGAGCAACTTATCATTGCTACATATACTACAGAATTGATAACAGTGTATTTTGCAATGCCAGGAAAGTATATCTAATGTAATTAAACTAACAAGCCAAAAATATTTTCTGAAGAACCACATATTACTATTACTGAGATTTAAGTATTTTATTCTATTTTAATAAGTGGATACTATTTTGGCTTTTGTTTATTTCTGCAGGAATATCATACATCACTCACTGTCTAGTTGAAATTATTGTAACTTTAAATACATTTCTTCTATAGAAAAGACATTGTGTTGATGAGCCAATATTTTTTCATAATCCTTCCAGCTCAATAATGCACCAGCCATTCTTTATGTTCCTTTTTGACCATTAAAACACTGAAGTAACTACAGAAACTTAGTATTTTGCCTTGCCTAAAAGCGAATTTCATACTATAAAAATAAAAGTGGTAAAATATTCTATTCATTTTTCTTTGTTGTGCTCGAATGAGAAATATACTATAGTTTAAAATTATTCCTAGTGGGGCAGGCAAGATGCCTCAAAGGGTAAAGATACTTGGTGCCAAACTTGATGAGTCCCAGAACAGAACCCACATGGTGCAGAGAAAAACTATTTATACACAAACTGTTTTCTGACCTTTCCAAGTGTTATGCAGAGTATATAACACCTCCAAACACACACACACATACACACACACATACTCACACACACACACACACACACACACACACACACACACACACACACACACTCACACACTCACACATGCACACAGACACCCTTATAAAAATTATGAACTGTTCAGAAAATATTTTTATAAACTTCTTCTAGCAAAGAATTTACTATAGAAGTGTCAATTATGAGGATGTTCCAGAATAAAGAACCCCTGTTATATTGTCTACAAGAGAAATTATGTCTTCATGGGGCTGTTGCTGTATAGTCCCTTCATTTGACAAAAGAGAAGGGAATAAATAATAAAAAATTATTCTCACAATATAATTTCAAGGACACATACATCTTTCCACCCTGTTTATTACTTTTGAACAAGGGTTTTCCATGTTCAACACCATTGTTTCAGGTATTTGTGTTCTGTTACTGCTGGTTAGCAAGTACTTTTTATAGCCTGGCAGAAAGAAAGACCATTTATTAGAAACAATTCATCCTTCCAAATCTATTTTTTGTGTTTTATTTTAAAATGTTTAATGTGTCATACAGTATATTATCAATGACTTTTCGTAACATCCACATCACTTTGAGCAATAGACAAAATTTAATGTTAATGATTCTAAATAATACCAATTTAAATGCTGCAGTCAAAAGAACTTGCTCTAGTTTAAATAGTATGATGTAATAGTACAAAAAAAGCCTGCCAAACAAAAAATATATACTGTATTTTTAAACACTTTGTCTATGTACTGTTGACTCATACCTACATAATGATTAAAGCATATAGAAGTTAGGAAAGACTGAGTCAGTCATTACAGAATTGTGCTTTTATTAAGGTGATTACCTATAGTAGGGAAGATAATGATACAATAACATATATAGTCATAATGAGACAGGTAACATGGGAAGTTTAAAGTCTAATCAAATGTCAATATTGGTAAATATCTTAGTGTATATGTTTCTTTACTTGTAAACATAATGTTAAGGAAATCATCTTCTGCAAAATATGCTGAAGATAAAAATATATATATTGAGAAAACACTAATATCCCAACTCACTTACAATGTAAGATATCCCTTTTAAATACCTCAAGACAAGATGTAGAACTTTATAGTATGTTGTGCAGCTGGATGAAAGAAAATTCTAAAGGGGTTCATTAGACATTCTCTGCAAGAAATACACATGAATTAAAGCATCAGAAAAACTGTTTAGAGTCTGCTTGAAGATGACATAATGAGATGTTATGGAAATAATATGTTTTTGTTCTTTGAACAAAACAGATATTAAGACTAATATAAAACTAGAAGTTTTATGATCATCTGAAGTATCATTTATTTGTGAGAAATCCAAAGAGCTCAATTAAATAGATTGAACCCTTTTTATATTACCACGCACTGGGAGAATGAAGGGGTGGAATTTGAGTAAGGCTACAAAATGAACACCTGAAACTCTACTTCAGGAAAACTTTAATCTTCTTGAGATTTTCAGGGAGATAAATATATTAGTAAGTGGCCAGATGCTCATACTGAAAGCCAGAATGTCTTTTCTATCCAAGTAATCTGTCTTTATTTGAATAACTGGAAAATACTTTCCTGAAAACTATGAAGGTACTTCTGGAAGTGTTTATGAATGGCATATTTGATTTATTAAGAAATTAATGGTTGATGATATGACCTCAAAGCTATGATTATAATCAAAATGCCACAAATAAAGAAAAAGAATGTTTATGTTGTGTTTTTCATTTTTTTCTGTAAACATTCTCCATCTTCTTCCCATGACTTTCTTTTGTTGTGGTAATGCAGAATTCAATATGCCATGTAAAAAGAGCTAATAAGGGAATTGGGGATTAGTTCACATAAAGAAAAAAAATGTAGAAAATCCTGAAGGTGACAATGTAAGTAATAAGACACTGGAAATTTATTATTTTTCTTTCATTCAATTTCTTAAATTGTGTGTTGTGCACATAATAATAAATGTTTTAGATGAGACAGCAAACTCCCTCTATGGGAAAAAATAATTTTTGAACAGTGCTTTGATGATTAAAGACTTACATATTTAAGAAGTTTTGGACAATGAAATAGTTTGTTTGATTAATTTAGTTTAAAATTATTATATCCTATATTATTTAATTTTCATTTAAGGAAATACTTGGAAAATTGAAGGGTGGCATGATTTGTATTTGAAATGCCAAGTCTTTTGAAATCCCTTAGCTACCATTACAGAAAGAAGTGGTGTCTTGCCTAATAGAAATAATGAAGTGCTCAGACATAAGTAAACTTCTGTATTACAAGAAAATTTTCATTCTCTGAAAAACAAAAGGCTGATTTTTCAGTGTTTGGACAAGGAATGTGCAAGATGAGCATTGACACTTTTACTGTGTAAGAGTTGTAGTGAGATATTCACTTTGTCTGCTTCTGTGGCACTGACCACGCCCATTGGGGGTGGAGCCAGGGTCGGATGTCACCTGTGGAACTAGGTCTGAGGAAGAGCCAGGAATGCTCTTTTGCTGGTAGAACATGGAAAGCATCCGGTGGAACTTGCTGGTGTTCATCTGTCTAGGTTGTAAGTTATTTCTCCCTGAATAAACACCCTTTAGGCCTATTTGCTTATCCTGATCCTTATTAAACAGCAATACAAAGTAGGAAATATTCAACAATAGTAATTTGCTGAAATGACAAGTGAGTCAGTTTGAAAGATATTCCAGTGATCACCTTGAATAGTGATAGTACTCAGTTTTGTTTGGGTACCTGAGTGATTGTGTTCTCATGAAATGAATTTGTGAATTTTCCTTCAGTTTTTATTTTGTGGAATAATTTGAGGAGTATGCGTGTTATCTCTTCTTTAAAAATATATTAGAATTCTGCACTATATCCATCTGGCTCTGGGCTTCTTTTGTATGGGAGATTTTTAATAACTGCTCTTGTTTCATTAGGATTTATAGGTCTGTTGAAATTGTTTATCTGAACTTGGCTTAATTTTGGTAAAGTTATCTGTTGAGAAAGTTTTCCATTTCTTTTAGATTTTCCAATTTTGTAGAGTGTAGGATTCATAATTCGACCTAATGATGCTACTGTTACCTCCTCCGTTTCATTTCTAATTTTGTTAATTTGGGTATTCTCTGTCAGCCTCTGAGTTATTTTGGATAAAGGTTTGCCTATCTTGTTGATTTAGTTAAGGAAACATATATGTGTTTCATTGATTCTTTGTGTTGTTCTTTTTGTTTCTATTTTATTGATTTTAGTCCTCAGTATCATTCTGCACAAAACCAAGCCTAAGTGGATGAAAGATCTCAAAAGAAAACCATATACACTGAACCTGATAGAAGAGAAAGTAGAAAATACCCTTGAATGTATTGGCGTAAGAGACAACCTCTTGACCAGAACATTGATAGCACAGACACTAAGATAAAAAATTAATAAATGGAACCTTATGAAATTGAAAAACTTCTTTAAGGCAAAGGACACTTTCAATAAGAACAAAGTGGTAGCTTAAATAATGAGCAAAGATTTTCATCAACCCCACATGTGACAGATGGCAAATATCCAAAATTTATAAAGAACCAAGAAACTAGAAAACAAGAAAACTAGTGATTCTATTTAAAAATGGGTTACAGATCTAAACAGAGAATTCTCAATATAAGAAACTCAAATGGCTGAGAAACACTTAAATGTTCAATATCCATAGTCATCAGGGAAACCACTCTGAGATTGCATCTTACACTTGTCAGAATGGCTAATATCAAAACCACAAGTAATAGTTCATGCTGAGCAGGATGTGGAGAAAGAAAACATACCTCCATGTCTAGTGGAAGGGCAAAATTTTATACCCACAATGGAAATCAATTTAGTCATTCTTCAGAAAACTGGGAATTGATCAAGATTCAGCTGTGGCACTCTTAGGCATACAGCCCAAGGTACTCCATCCTACCACAAGGGCACTTGATCAATGACATTCAAAGTGGCTTTATTTATAATGGAAACTGAAAACAACCTAAATGTCCCTCAACAAAAGAATTTATAAAGAAGATGTGGCACATTTACAAATAGGAGTACTATTAAGCTGTCAAAAATGAAATTTTCAGGCAAACAGATGAGACTAGAAATACATCAATCTGAGTGAGGTAACCCAGAACCAGAAAGACAAACATAGCAATGAACTCAATTATAAGTGGATAGTAGCTGTTAAATAAAGGATAATCATATTGAACAGACTTAGAAAGGCTAATAAACAAGGACAACAAAGAGGATATATAGATCTTGGGAAGGAGAAATAGATTTTTCTGAGTGGACTGGGGCAGGAATCAATGGAACTGGAAACAAGAGAGATCAGGTTGGGGGAAGAATGAAGGGATAGCATGGGGAGAGGTGCCTGGAACTGGACAGTATGTTGGGGGAACATGTGTAAACTCAGTGCAGTAGAAACTCCCACGGTTCTCCAAGGAGCACTTTTATTAATGAAGGGTTCCAATCCTGAGCTATTCGTCCTCTATAACAAGGGAAGCCTTCCAATGGTGGGATTGGGACACAAACCCAGCCATAAAACCTTTGACCCACACCTGTCTCTTCTGCAAAATATTCTGCAGCAACGGAAGCACATATTTTGTAGGAGTGTCCATCTGATGAGTGGCCAACTGGTCTAATGTGAGGCTCATGCAGGGAGCCCATGCTCGACACTGCCTGAATGGCCCAGGACTGGAGTCTAGATAACACAAAGACCTATTCTTGAAAAAAAATCAATGGAATTCTTATGACTGCTATTCTTCAGTACTCAAAGAACAGTGGGTACATAGTATAATAATCATCACATAGGTTTCTGACAGCAGCTGAGAGGAACATATCCAGAGACCCATAGCCAAATATTAGGCAGAAAGAGAATCCAAATTTGAGATCTCCATAGGTTCTCTCTCCATGAAACTTGAGGAATCCCATGGAGTAGGGGGAAGAATAATTTTATGAACCTGAGGGATAGAGAATGTGGCCCACAGGCATCAACTAAATAGGACTCATAGTGGCTCACAGAGACTGAATTGGTAATCATCAAGCCTGCATTGATCTGAGCTAGGTCCTCTGCATCTATGTTATAGTTGTTAACCTGGTGCACTTGTGGAACTCCTGACAGTTTGTGAGTGGGTGTCTTTGACTCTTTTGCCTGCTATTGGAACACCTTTCCTCCTAATGGGCTGCCTCACCCAGTCTTGATAAATGAGTTTGTGCCTAGTCTTATTGAAACATTTTATGCCTTTTTCAATGGATACTGTGATAGGTCTGAGTTTTCTGAAGAAAAACAGAGGAGGTATGGATCTAGAGGAAAGGGGAGATATGTATTAGGGCATACTGGAAGGAGAGGAATGAGAGGAAACTGTGCTTATGATGAACTGAAAAAATACATAAATAAATAAATATATTAAATTAAACTATAAAATAATAATCTGTACAATAATATAAATAACCAGAAGTAACACACACATATCTATATATCTCTATCTCTATCTATATCATATTTGGGAAAATGACAAAGATCTTTCTTGATGGTATTTCAGTTGATTATGATAAAAAAATTATGAACCTGGAAATGCATCATTTGTTGTTATATAATAGCCATAACTAAGAATTCAGGAAAATCTAAACATAGTATAGAAAAGTACGATAAAGGAGTTATTTGCCAGTGAGGAAATGAAAAGAACCATTTTACAGAAGATGAATCTTAAGGCACCATTTAATAATCCTATCCATATATGTATGGTAGTTAGTCTTGTCAAGTTCAGAATATAGAACCTGAGGGCATGTCTCTACAGAAACTAATTAATTAATTAATTTTTTAATTAATATAAGAGTGTATAACTCACGTTTTGATGTTCCATGTTTGGGTAGGTAGGCCTTAGTTATATAAGTACTCTGAGAAAGCCCTTGATAGCAGGCCAATAAGCAGTGTTTCTTTATGGTCTTTGATAGGTTTCTTGCTGTGGTTTCCCTCAGAAATGAACTCTGACCTAGAATGTAAGCCAAATAATCCATTTGCCACTTTCAAGTTAGTTTTGATCAATATTATTATTTTTTATTTCTTGTAGGCTTTCTAATTAATTAAATTTATACATTAATTTTACATAATGACTGGTTTTCCCTCCTTATATAACTGATAACTTTATAAAAGGTGATGATATAGTGCCAGAACAGGGCATAGAGGAAACAAGGTGTAGACAAACTTCAACAAGTTGTACAAAAGATCATTTATAGAATAAGAGGAAAAGTTTAGGAAATGTTTCTACCTTTTTTCTTTGTTTCCTTTCTCCTTTCTTCCTTCCTTTCTTCCTTCCTTCCTTCTTCTCCTTCTTCTCCTTCTTCTTCTCCTCCTCCTCCTCCTCCTCCTCCTCCTCCTCTTCCTCCTCCTCCTCCTCCTCCTCCTCCTCCTCCTCCTCCTCCTCCTCCTCCTCCTCCTCCTCCTTCTTCTTCTTCTTCTTCTTCTTCTTCTTCTTCTTCTGCTTCTTCTTCTTGAGACAGAGTTTCTCTGTATAGCTTTGTAGTAGTCCATCCTAAAACTTGCATGTAGACCAGGTTGGCTTTGGACTCACAGATATAGATCCATCTGCCTCTGCCTCCCAAGTATTGGGATTAAAGTTGTGTGCCACCATCGCCTGGCGTATTATAAGTGTCTGATACCTGTATCTCAGTGTTCTGGACTCCAGAACTTTCACAGAATGTTTTTTGTAATACGTAGCCTATGGTCATTTAGCATAATATCTCTAATAATCTAACATTGTCCTGTAATACAAAGATAAATTGAAGGCTTACCTCATATTCAGAAAACTAAAGAGACATGAAAACCAAATGCATTGTGGGATCCTTAAGCATATAACAGGATCCAATTGGCAATATTTGAATGAGTTCTATAGATAAAATAATTATTTCAAAATTACTATACTAATTTTGATCAATGTACTACTGTTATTTAAAATGTTAAATTGAGAGAAAATGCTTGGAGGGCATATAGGGAACTTCATATTAGCAATTTTTAATGTTATTATATAAATTTGAAACAAGCTTGTTTTACATGTCAATCCCAGTTTTCTCACACTCTTGTCCTCCCCTGTTCCCCCCTACCAACCCTCATCCTGTCCTATTTCTATTTCCCAGAGAAGAGGAGGTCTTCCATGGGAAGTCTTCAAAGTCTGGCATATCATTTGCAGCAGGGCCCAGGCCCTCCCCTGTGTGTCTAGGCTGAGAGAGTATTCCTCTATGTATATAGGCTGAAAGAGTATTCCTCATGTACTAGGAATAAATACTGATCCATTTCCAGAGGCCCTATAGACTGCCTAGTCTTCCCAACTAACACCCACATTCAGGGGCCTGGTTTCCCAGCTCTCAGGCTAGAGTCCATAAGTTCCCCTTGTTCACATCATCAGTTTCTGTGTATTTCTCTAGCTTGGTCTTGACCATTTTGCTCATCACCCCATCCTGTCTGCAGCTGGATTCCAGGTGTTCAGCTCAGTGTTTACTTGTGTGTCTGCTTCTGCTTCCATCAGCTACTCAGTGAAGGCTTGGACACAGGGTCTGGCATTTTGCTCTCTCCGTATTTCAAGTTATATCTCCTCCTCTCTGTTCCCGAATTTATAGAATAGGATTCTTTATACATAACTCAATTACTCAATTGTAATTTCAGTAAAATTTAAGTTAAACCAATTAATGGAAAGCAAAAAACAGTAATGTGAATAAGGTTTATACACAATTAAGTAATAATTATTGATTACTAAATGTACTTTGGAGCTTTTCACTTAGCAATATGTATTGGATATTTACTATGTGAAGAAATTTGTGTATACAGTGAAAAAACAAATACATTATTTTTCTTCTAGAAATTTATAACTTGAAATAAGTTAGAGTCATTTGAAAGGAAACTCAATGAGAAAATACCTTCATAAAACCTAGCTGCAGAACAGTTTTTAATTGATGAGAACGAGCCCAGACCATTGTGGGTATTGCTAACCATGGGCTGCTGTTCCTGGTATCTATAAGAAAGCAGACTAATTAAGCCATAGGGAGCAAGTCAGTAAGCAGCACCCCTCCACAGCCTCTGAGTCATCTCCTGTCTAGGTTTCCTGCAATGAGTTCCTGCTCTGAGTTCTTCAGTAATGGACTACTTACACTTGTCATTATTCCTTCCTCTGACCATCCCTTTCAACCCCATACCAATATAACATTCCTATTCCATTATTTCCTGTTAACCCTTGAAGAGATTTTTATTTTGTTATTTCAAAAGTAGAGACAGGCAGGGACTCAATGCCTTTAATTGTGTATCTGCTAGTGAGACCCCAGTCTTTAATTCAACTGTCACACAGATGGCCCTAATTACCAAAACCAAAAGTAATGAATCTTGGAAAAAATATGTGAAGACAGGATGTTGGTACAGTATGAATTTAGATATCAAAGGGTGGAGGAATAAAGTAACTATAATCAAATATAGAGACATAGGATTTTGTCAATTAACTAATTTCATAAAATAAAAAAAAACTTTAAAGTGCTAATGACTATAAAAATTTTATATTTATATTTCTAGGCATGGTTTAAAACTCTATTAATTATTATTTGGTCAACTGACACATAATAATTTTGTATATATTTGGTAAAAAGATTAATAACCCAATGTATCTAACATGCAGAGATAAAATCAGAATAATTAGCATTTTTACATTAAATGTTTAACATTACTTTTTATTGAGAAATTTCAAATTTTTGCAGGTCTTTAATATTTTAAATCATTATGACTATAATTACTCCATCATACTAAGGATCATGGGACTGTATTCATTTTAGGTTGCTATACTTTAGGAACACTAATTAATCTTATCCTAACTCACTCAACATTTATTTCTAGTAACATTCATTTTTCTTTGTTTCTATAAGTTACACACATTCCAAGCTATCACATAGAAAGAAAAAGTGCAGCATTTAAAGTTCTGTCTCTGGAAAATTTCATGTAAAATAATGCCCTCTAGTTTCAACTACGTGGGAAAAATTACAGGATTTCACTGATTTTTCTTAAAAATGATATTCAAATGACTATATACAATATTTTCTTTCTCCATTTTTTTCTATTGTTGAAAACTTTGGTTGGTTCTACATTACCTTGATAATTATGAATAATACTTCAAGAATCATGGCGAAGACAGAAGATTACAAGCTTTTTCCATATGACCATTTATATATAAGAAAACCATATTCTGGGGAAAGAAAGAGACATGAGAAGATTAAGAAGCATTTGGTAGCAAAAGGGCAGAAAGAAAGTTAAAGTTAGTTCATTGAAAAGTGGAAGCAGTCGAAGTTTCTCAAGCTGGATGGGGAAAGGAGAAAAAACTCAATGTCTAAACCACAAGTTAATTCTCTTAACCACAAACTGACAAAGATAGTTGTAGAATAAACCCATGGTTTCAATAGCTTCAACACCAGTGTGGGAATTTGCTATGACAGGGATTTCTATGGCACGGTAGGCTATCACTGGATAAGAAATCTGTTCTTTAATTCTTTATGTCACAGAATACTTTATCTCACCATCAGCTTGAGGGGAGATCTTAATCTGAACACAAAGTACAACTGCAAAGTAGGCAAGCAGTGGTAAATTTTGTCACAGTAATAAGGTTGATGAGAGCCACAAGAAGCAGTACTGGAGATGGGCAGGTTCAGTAGAAGACAATGAAGTTGATAAACAGCATGTATCTTAGGCTATGGACAGCTCAGTTGTTTGTGGCCCAACCTCTGCATGTGGGATAGAAGCCCTATTACATGTAGATAACTGAATGAATTTACAGCTACAAGTCCATGGCTTGCTGTTTCTTTGGCCTACAGAACTTCCTCTATAGCATGTGTGGTCTGTTTTGCACTGTCCTGGGATTTCTGACCTTGGGTTTTAAGATCCCACACATTCTCCAGTTTCATATGTTCTTTGGAAAGGTTTAATTCTTTACTAGGTCTGAAAGCACAGAGATAGGTCAGCTGAGTACTGGGTACCCTTAAGTCTCTCATTTCTCAAAATATGATGTTAATTTGTCAAGGCAGCTAAAGTTTACATCTGCCTTCATAGGGATATGTGTATCCTTATGCACATTCTGAGATACCTATCACCAAACAAACACAAACATGTACATGCTCGAATACCAAATATAGACATGACAATATATTTTGCTTTTATCTTTATTTTCCTCCAATTATCTTCTTGTATATCTTATTTTGAAATAAAATTTTGTATATTATACTGACCATCTGACAACTTATTGTACTCATATATTAGTGCATCCATAAGCATCTACTCATAGATCACTAAATCTTGACCATCATAAGAGATTGTATTCACCTCTAAATAGGATATATTTATCATACACACCACACACAGATACCCCCTCACCCATACTCAATTCAGTAATTCAGGAATCATCGCATTGTAAGAAACAGGTTGAAAGAAAACTCTTTTCCACATATTACACAAATGGTGCACACATGAACTCACAGCAGCTGTTATTGCATGTTCAAGCCCTGCATAACTTCAAATAAACAAAAATTCCAGTTCATATAGTCCCCAGTTTTAGCTGAGCAACTGATACTTACTCAGGAGAGTGTTTTACTCTTTGCTTTTTTGGGGGAGCCTGCCACCCAGTTCCCAAATAAATACATACTTTTATTTATAAATGCCCTGCTTTTAGCTTGGCTTGTTTCTTGCCAGCTTTTCTTAAATTATCCAATCTACATTTTCCCCTGGGATTTTATCATTCTCTATTCTATATACCTTTCTTTACTTCTTACTACATGACTCATTGTGTAGCTGGGTGGCTGACCCTGACCTCTTCACCCTCCTTCTCTGGCTCCTCTGATCCTTCTTCCCAGATTTCTCCTTCTATTTATTTTCTCTGCTCATAAGACCTGCCTATCCTCTCTCTTGCCCACCTGTTGACCATTTAGCTTGTTATTAGACCAATCACGTGTTTTATAAAGGCAAAGTAACACAGCTTCACAGACTTAAATGCAACATAAAAGCATGCAGCACATTTTTATATCATTGAACATATGTTTGACAGCATGAACAAATATAATACATCTATAATCTTCCACAACAAGGACTTATGTTCTTCAAATAGCAGAAGAAGTTGAGAAGGAAAAGTGGTAGGATGAAGGACAAATTCGACGGGAGGGACTGACAACAAATTTGGTCAAATCATAGATGGATGCATGAAATTTTCAAAGACTGAAAACAAAAAAGGTAAAACCTATTATTCTTATATTAGCTGAAAATACTAAAAATGACAAATGGCCAATATGTAGCTAAATTATTTTCAATATCTTTTCCCTTAGGTGAGTGAAAACTACTGAAATTTTCATTTACCCAAATCCAAATGGCTATCATTAAGCAAAAACTGTTGAAAATAGAAGAAAATATCACTTATATATGGTTTGTGGAAATAAAATTAGTTTTAACATTATGGCAGCAGGGGTTTCCAATAAAGTCCTCCTCAGAGCAGAGAATGGTTTTTAGTTTTGCTTAATCTGCTCAGAATAGATACTTCTATTATTTTGATAGGTTAGTTTTTTAAAATTGTTTTGTAGAGTGTGTAGAAATGTCTTGGTGGTTAAGAGCATTGTAGAGGACTGGGATTCAGCTCTCAGAACTCTCATGATGGACATTTTATTCTTATATGTTACTCTAATCTTAGCAACATACTAAACAGTATTTATTAATATGACTTGTGGGAAGATTGAGGTATTTTGCTCTTGTAATGTTGAAAATTACTCAATTAAAATAAATAATGAATTGTTGTTCACCTATAAGTCGAAATATTGAAATGATTCCTTAATACCTCCTATTTTAACATTATAAGTTAAACATTAGACAACAGACGCTTTGGGTGCTAGAAAGATGACTTAGTGTTTAAGAGTTCTTTTTGCTCTTACAGAGGGCCCTGTTTTGGTTCCTAATACCAGTAGGTATCTTATAACTATACATAATCCTGGATACAGGATATTAGACACCGTTTTTTGACCTTCACAAGTACCAGACATGCACATGGTACACATACACACATTGAGGCACAGCACCCATACACATAAAATGACCAATATAAAATAAAGGGTTTTTTTTGTAGTCTAGCATTTGACCTATTTTAGAGATAGTTAGATATGCAAATAGAAGAATGAGTATTCTTTAGTTGTTAGAAGAAATATTCTGTGACTGTTTCAGCCCATTTTTCAAAACTGTAGACAAAAATTTCCTGGTTTATTTTCATTACATACCTCCAGGAAACAGTGACACACAGTAAAGATTTCCATGCTGTGTTAGTCAGCTTTCTACATTGTTGCAAAATATCTTAGAAAATCTATTGTAATCAAATTATCAAGACAGGGACAAATTTTGACTCACTCTTTTTTTTTCTTTTTATTATTATTATTATTATTATTATTATTATTTTATTTTACATATTGATCCCACTTCCCTCTCCCTCAGTCCCACAACCCCTCAGAAGACCCTCCCATCCTATTCCCCCACTCCAAAGGGAGGGTAATGCCTTCCAAGAGGGATCAACAAAATCTGTGGAATCATTTGCAGTAGGGACTAGGCCCTCCCTCCTGCATATAGGTTAAGGGAGTATCCCTCCATGGGGAATGTGCTTCTACTCTTTTAATGCTTTAATTTATAGTTGGCTTGGCTGTCTTGCATATGGTCCTGTGACAAGGTGGTGCGACATGACAGCTCATATAGGACAGAGAGAAATGCCATGACCTAGTACCTAGAATTTGATAAAAGAAAGAGAGAAACAGAAAGTTTATCTATATTTTAAGCTAAGTCTCCAGTGATCTAAGTAATCCACTAGATCTCATCTCTTATGATTTCCATTAGCTCCTAATAATACTTACTATAACAGAGAGTAAGTCTTAGAAATATAATCTAAACTCTATTAAATTCTATTATTTTATCACTCAGTGCAATTATTGATATGTGGGAATATCATCTTGTCATTATGTTAATTATTTTCCTGATTATTGGAATGAATTTGATGCTGTCTTATTCATATTTATGGTTTTGTGGTTTCTGTACAGACAGTATTTGACTCTTTTCTCTTGCATTAATGTATTTGTTCTCCTAATTAGTTGAATGGACTCCTATTTTCATTACTATTTAGATAGGCATATTTCAGCATTTCTTATAAAAACAGTCTGTTGATTTTTTTTTTCTGTTTATGTTAGGAAATGTTTATTTTTCTTTTCTTTTAAAAGAACAGCTTTAGGGCATAGAAATTTTGACTAATAGGATTATTTTATTGGAAGTCAAAATTGTACTCTCACCTGACCTATGAGATTTCTGCTGAGTCATCTGCTATCAGTCTAATGGGGACCCCTTTATGTAAGATGTGAGCCTTTTATGCTATCCTGAGATTTTAACATTTTGAGCATTCTGTCCAGAGATTTTTAACATTTTGATCATGATTTCAATTTGAGAACATTGTTGTGATGAAATTTAGTAGTTGTCTTTTAAAATTACTCATCCTGGACATTTATTTCTTTACAAGGATTTGAGAAATTTATAGTTGTTATTTATTTGTGCAGCATTTCTATGACATTCCTACTCATTCTCTTTTAATTTCATACATAAATCAAATATGTGTTTATTTCATGATTCCCCTTGCATATCATTTTTCCACTCCTCTTAGTAGTATTTATGTCTGACTATGTTATTTGAGAAGTGTTCCCTTGAACTTCAAAAAATCTTTACTTGAAAAATTTATAGTGTTTTAGACTTAGAATAGTATGCATACACATAATTTATATAGCTCTTTACTTTGAACATTTCTGTTTGTGTTGTTAATATTATCTCTATATCATTGCTAAATTTACCTGCAATCATATTTTGTTTCCCTAATATTATCATTTACTTGTCAGAAATCCTGTGTAATTTCATTGTATCTCATTAAAACATTATTTTATAGTTTTCTGCAATTTGTCTGTGATCTTTTCAGAATAACTGTTAATAGACAGTTACTGTGATCCTTGGAAAGCCTAATATGTCATTGTTTCCATGTTTCTTATTTTGCAATCTGGTATATTAGCTGACTATGCAATATTTATACTGTGAACTATGTAGTAAATATTTTCCTGGTTATAAACTGTGTGGTATCATGTAATTGGTTGTGTTAGCTTTATTTCCAAGTAAGTAACTTGTTATAGTATCCATTTAACATATATAGATGCAATTAGATTCAGTAGATATGACAATGCCATTTGGCTGGGTAGGGGTGTTATTAGCTAGTAATCATTTTTCTTTGAGAGCCTGGGTTTATCAGTAGTCTTATGAACAATGGTCCTACCTGGAATTTTGAGACACAAATTGATTCCTGTGGGCCACGAGGGAAATGTGGCTGATCTAGCAGACAAAAGTAGGAAAACTATGGATGATATGTCAGTGGCTACAAGACCTTAGTGACTTTCTGAATGCTAATTGCATGCAAGGGTATTTTTATTCATTTTTCTTATTGTATATATCGATCCCAGTTCCCTCTCCATCCCTCTGTCCCTCCTTATCTCTCTCCCTCTCTCCCTCTTTCCCACCCTTTCCATCCCCACTCCACAAGGAGGGTGGTGACTTCTAGGAGTGGTCAACAAAATCTCTCAAGTCATTTGGAGTAGGATTAGGCCCTCCCTCCATGCAAGGGCATTTTAATGGACCTAGAAAAGCACACTGAAGAACATGTGGTTCCATGGTCGGAGTATGATAGATGCTTCAGAATACTGCTGAAGAACTTGGGAACTGAGCTCTTCATATTGGGTTATCAAGGTGCTTAAAAGTTTCTTAAATGGGTGATTCATGGTATCTTGGTACATTCTGGGAACAGAGATGGCAATATGAAGATAATGGAATATCCAGTTATTTCTTGGGAAGGTGGGTGAGCAGGCATGTCATTTTTTTTTCTTTTTTTTCTTTTTTTTTTTCTTTTTTTTTTTTTTTTTTTTTTTTTTTTTTGCAAGACTGAGACACGCTCGCTCATCTCCTCACGGTAACATGCTGTTTTGGTATCATGAAAAGATGGATGTGGCTATCAATTTTATCAAAAATGCTAGATTGACGAAACTAGGAGGTGCTTCATTGAAATCTTAAAAAACAAGATGTCAAAGATCTCTGTCATTGACTTGAATAAGAGAGGGAAGAATATGAATGGAAATTTTTCTGGGGAAAATTTTCTTGAATTACACAGCTTTTTCCCAAAATAAATTTTGGACTCATGAGGACTGCAAGATTTTCCAGAAGAAAATATTTCAGGCGTATGAACGTTAGAAAGGATTGAGAAAGACATGCTGCTTACTATTTTCCATATCATATGAAGTCCCTCTAGGTACAATGTTGAACTTTTCTTGAGAGTTTTAAGATGGTAGATGCTCTATATGCAATTATCTTCTCTATCAGGCTGGGCTGTAGGATATTTCTTATTTCTATGTCATTTCCCTAGCATGTTCTTTTGCTTTTGTCAAACATTCTTATGAAATGTTAATTACTGTACCTTCATTCTCACACTTTTCTGGTGGAAGAAAACTTATGAAGCATCCCTAGGAAATAATTCTGGCATCACCCTGCTATCAATTCTAACTGTCTGTTTGAATTTTTACATGGTATAACAAATATATATATATATATATATGTATACATATATACATATATTATATATATATGTATACATATATACATATATATATATATATATATAAAACTAAGAGTCTAGGATCATAAGTTGCTTATAATTTTACAATGAAATATACAACATGCTAAAATATATATGACTTGTAACATATAATGACAAATACAATGGATAATGATGTGGACAATATGCATACATTTGTGAAATGTAGCATACATAGGATAATCACAAACTATTAAGTTGGTTGTTTGAAAATCATGCTTGTGGATGAATAGGATATAATGAAAAAGCTATAAATAATGAGTTTGATTATCTATACACAAATAATAAAAGTAAATGTATTAGAGTAGGAGAAATTATTTAAGACTGAATGATGAGGTCTGGAGAGCTGGTTCAGTGGATAAAATATGTAATAATAATAATAATATGCAACAATAATTAAAGAAGAGATCTTGAATTTAAAATCAGTTAGGAATAAAACACAAGATGAATTAAATCAAGGATAGGATGTGGTAGAAATTATATAAATACATATTCTTGTATTAAATCTTAAATAAGAAATCATTGTAAAACTGTGATATAAAGAATCTTAAAACAAACAAAAATGTATACTATGGTGTAGAACTCCTGAGTCAAATCATGTTTGGCACTTCACAACTTCGTGTACACCAGTTTCAGAACAGTTCAAAATTACTGGCCTGTGAGTACCCACACATATGTGTATATACCTACACACAAACATAAACATTTAAAAATTGTGTAAAATATGTAATTGAGAAAGAATGAGTAAAAATTAGAAAGCAATGTATCCTTATGTGTTCTAAATTGGTAACATAATAAAAGTTAAGCTCTTAAATATACATTTAATGACAGATTTGTTGATATACTTTTTTTGTAAAATATTCTATCTTATTTTTAATCGTATGTGTGTGTGTGTGTGTGTGTGTGTGTGTGTGTGTGTGTGTGTGTGTGCATATGTGCACTTGAGTTCAAATACCCATGGAGACATTCTAGAATTGGTTGAAGGATTCCTCTGAAGCTAGAGACTTATATTTGCTTATGAGTTACCTGATTTGTATCCTAGGAATCCTCTGAAAAACCAATATAGGCTTAACTCAGGATGGAAATGAACTATAAAAGAAATTTGAATTAACTCAAATGCTTTTTTATTTATTATAGGTAGAAGATAGAGCGGGTGACCTAAGTTAACTTTGTATGTAAGTGCATGCTTTTTAGGTGTAATATTTTAATCTTTGCTATGAATCAAAGAGTCATAAATATGTGATACATGAGAGCAAGAATTATGTGAGTATAGAATAAAATAGATAGTAATCATTATTTCTTAGTTCTGGCATATAAAATGACATAGAATTAATACATTCCTATCTTGCTCCCCAAATCTTAATGAATACTTCTAGTAATATAGTTCTTTGGATAAATTCTGATTTCATGGAGTAGAGTTACAAATCAATAGCTACATATTAAACATAATAATTTTAATCTCATTCTTTGATGTTTTACTTGCAATATTCTAATAATAGCTGGCAAAACAGTGTCATGTCATTAGCATTAATGTTGCTGTAATCTTTTTTCTTTATTTTAGATTATAGCTCCTTCTCTAACATTTCTGGAGATCATGCTTGTGATGGTTATTCTTGGTTGTCAACTTAGCTACATCTCAAACTAAAACCTCCAAATTGAGGCTCACACCTATGAAGGATTCTTACTTAATTTGAAGTGTGGAGATACACTTCTTTATTCAGATCTTTGTGTGTTTAACCCAGATATTTTAAACTGAGAACAATTAATTCTAATTTGGGCCAAACCTGTTGGAAAGTCATGGAAGAAGGGGCACTTGTTTTTTCCTTCAATGTTCTTGGAGCCTACATTTTCAAGATTCCAGTGTATACTGAAATACAGCTAAGACATGCAGCCTCATGGACTGAAAAACAACTGTTGGGTTCTTTGATCCTCAATTCATAGGCAGCTATTATTGGATTAGCCAGACCACAGCATATAAGTCATCCTAATAATTACCATATATGTATGTGTGTATATATTAGTGCTATATGATATAGTTATAGATATAGATATTATGAGAGAGATTTATTCTGTAATTTCATTACTCTAGAGAATCCTAACACAATACAAAAACACATAAAGTAGGAAGAGTTGAGTCCACTCTATCACCTTGTACTTAACAATCCCATGTAGCTATTCTTTTCTCTTGTCCACACTCAATGTACTAAAAGTATGGGGAAATATGTACTTTTCTGTGACTATCTAGACTTGGTTTCAAGTATATCTGTTTCAACTCAACAATTATCCACTTCCAAATTGAATCTCTAAGTGACCCAGAATGTCCCTGAATACTCACGTGTAATTCAACAAGTTGCTAATTTGCTGAAGTCTCTATGATTTATTTAATGCATTATTAATACCCATGGGGTTTTTGAATCAACCACAAAAAAATGGTGCAAAATTTTAGATTTCAGGTTTTAAATTCCATCTCCTTTTTTGTTTTGTTTAGAGCTTATTTCATTTGGCATTGAATATTCCCTCTTTCTCTAAGGAGTCATTAGGAAACTCCAGGTATATATGATTAAAGCAGTAATCTCTCTTCCCATCTCTTTTAAGTTTGTAAGTATCTATGGCATATTGGATAGTTTCAACTGTGATTTTCATTTATTCTAGCCACCTATATATGCCTTCCTATTTTCTTTTGCTCCCTCTTACCATTCATTGTTGGAATAGGCTTCTTTTCATTTTTTTATACAATGTATATTAAATAGCAGTGATATTACATTGTATCAAGAATGATATTTCCCACATGTTTACTCGGTTTGTAGACTTTTATTTTTGCTTCTTGATAATTTTAAGTCCCTAATTAGGAAGTGATTAATCCAAATGCCTAATTGACTAATTAGTGTAAAAATTTGGAGAAATTCATTACATTTCTTTCATTTATATTAAATTTCAGGTGTTTTCTTAACAGGTCATGGCTCTATTATATATAAAACTTTGCATATTAGGCAGATAAAAAAAGAACCATGAAGAATGAAATGGTATAATATAGCTCCTTTTAATCTCAATGTTTCTATATTAGTTGTTTTTTTCTCCTTTTGCTCTAATGAAATATGCCAATGAAAGAAACTCAAGGGAGAAAGATTTATTTTTGCTCAAAATTCAAGGATATGGTTATTATCATAATGGCAGTAACATGAAGCAACTGTTGTCATTTTATCCCAATCAGGAAGTAGAGAATGAATGTTTTTACTCCCTTTATTTCTTCCCTCTTATTTGGACCAGGACCACATTCCATAGTAAAGAAGTGCAAACTTTCTTAAATATTGATAACATCTTACAGACATATAGAGACTTGTCTCTTTAGGGATTTACAATCCTGTCAGGTTGACATTCAATACTAACCATCTTAATAGTGCATCTCACACTGTATTAATCAGTCTTCATAATTTGAAAGTGTTCAGCATATGGATGAAAGATATTAAATTAACTCATTGTGATGTTATCACACTCTAAGGGAATTTATGTGGCAGGAACTGAACAAACTTATATTTTATAATTTCAATGCCCAGCTAGAACATCAGACTCTTGGCTTCTTCATGGAAGAACTGACTTTTGGATGAAATACTAAACTATGCAATATGGAAACTTTCCCTAGCACTTTATATGGACATGGTGATATTTGTCCCAGTTAGCTGACAACTGGAATGCCAGATTCTCAAATAGGAGAATACACCATCTCCCTTCATTTAGAAGTGTAAATTTTAATACTTTTAGCAAAATACTGTAGGATTTTTTCAGTTTGAAGTATCAGTGGCTCAAAATCTTGTCCTTAGTTTACATTTGAACTGACCAGCTTGCAGTTTGGGCAACCAAGCAGGCCTGGATGACTGCCAATTCTCCTGCTGCATGTTCACACTGTGGATGATTGGGTCGACACAAATCTCCGGGAATGCCATATTGCTGTTTCGTGTACATTTCAAATATCCACAGTAGATATTGATATCTAAAATCCTTAGAAGTCCTATTGCTTTAGCACTAAAAGGGCAATAGCCAATGAACATATATGAGGATGAGAAAGCATGATATTGTTTGAACAGCTCTAATGCTTTCTGTAATAGAATGAAACCTCCAGTAATTTGCCACTTTGCCCAAATGCCATTATTTTAATATCTTCATAAGAATTCTCAAAAGCAAATTTCTGAAATTTTTCTGGTTTGCCTGAATACCAACAGAGAAAAAGACATATATTTTTATACTGGATAAAAGTTCATTATTTTCTTCTAGTATTTTACTTTAGGGCGAGATTTTGATGGCATTAACAATAACTAATTTGTTATCTTTAGTATACAAGGAATGAGGTGTTTAAACTGGATATTTTGCTCTCTACCAGATAACAAAGAAATGTGTTTTCATTTTTCTTGATTACTATCCATACAGGTAATTATATTACTTTACACATAAAGTGAATGTTGATTTAGTTCATTTTTCAGTAATAAAATTAGCACGTTAATTCTGAACTAATTATATGTCTTTAGTATAGCACAGTTTCAGATCCCTGACATATTCCATTTAGCAAGCAAACCATAGTTTTGCATGAGAGTTATCACAGACTAGGACTTTTATTCGATTAATTTGTAGAGAAAAAAATCTTTACATGAATGATATCAAAGCTGATGAATTCTTTTAGAAGAATTCATTTGCTTTTTGTTTTTCATCATCTTGTTCTAAAATCTCTTGCCCTTTCACAACCTCTGTTGGTATTGGGTTTTTCTCTTTTTAATTTAAACTTGTTTAATTTGTTCTATTTGAATAGAAAGTTGTCTTATCAGGGAAGTTGAACAATTTATCATTACTCTTCATCTGAACTGCCTAGTTTTGTAAGTGTATCCATATGAGATGCTTATTTTTCAAATAAGAAAAACTTTGGCTAATGTTGCTCAGTCAAAATACGTGCACAGTTATAAAAACAATTGATCAAGAAAAATTGTTGAATTTCCCTTCATAAAGTACCTCATGATTCGACTTGGTCCACAAGGTACAGAATCCATTATAAGATTATTTGCATGACAAAAAGCCAATCCCAATGAATTTTCTTAGGTGACACACATTGATAGCACATCGTAAGCATCCACACTTTAGTATTAGGTTCCATAGAGTAATAGGTTATCCTACATTATTTTTCTTTGTATATGTATGTGACTATTTTAGTTTATGTGCGCCACTTAAGCACAGGAGCAAACAAGTAGCAGAAGAGGGCATCCATCTCTGAAACAGGAATTAGATGCTGTTGTGAGCTGCCACAAAATACCAGGAACTGAAGTTTGGTCTCCAACAAGAGCTATAAATGGTCTTCATATCTGGGCCAGCTTGTCAGCAACTGCTCCAGGATTCCATTAAAACATATGCAAGATTAAAGTTTAATAAGACCTTAAAGAAAATTGATTTGGAATATAAAATATCTCCTCATTTTAATTGATATCATTGATATGAATTTATTTTATTTTGTTATATTATTATGGGCTTGAATGTGTGTATAATAAAATGTGTTTATGTGTATTCTCACGTTACAGAAGCACTTAGAAGTCAGCAAACAACTTTTTGAAGACTGTTCTCTCCTTTATTTTGGATATCAAAGATACTACCTTTCTTAGCTTGTGATTTTTCCTGCTGAGCCATCACTGTGGCTCTGACCCTGGATATTAATTTAGCCTGCCACTGCTGATTGATTCAATTAATGGTACATAGTGATTTGTTGTTAGGAGTCCCTCAAAAATATATGTTGATATTGATCTTTTATATACTTACTTCTCTGTGAGAGAGACATTATTATTTTATTTATTCATACATATTGAATAATTTGGCAAATGCTTTCTCATTATAATGATAATGCTATTAAATTTTTGAGAGTTTTATACAGTGTATTTTATTTTTGAGATTATAATATAAACATGACACTTCTTCCTTCCCTTTCATATCTTCAAACACTCCCAAATATCCGTCCCTGCTTTCCATCAAATATATGACTTCTCATGGGTATGTATATACATATATTCTTAAATATAACCCATAAGTTCCATCATGTAATATATTGTGTTAAATTACTACTTCCAGATCCATTATCATCTTTCTATCCATCCAACTTCATGTTCTCTTCTTTTTTGTTTTTATAAATCCACTTTATCCACACACACACACACACACACACACACACACACACACACACACACACACACAAATTCATTGTACAAGCCTGAACCCCGACTAATACAGTTACATTAGACTACTGTCTCCTGCTTTATATTACATTTTAATACTAATTTACAGAATAGTTTTTTAGCAAGTTGCAAATGTATGACCTAAAATAATAGTAAAAATATATTCATCAGTAAGAGCAAATACATACATCAGTAACAGTTACTTATTATTGTCCTTATCAAATATGATCTTAAGCATGGTTTTGCATGCTATGTATATGCTACACAGTATAGTAAGTTTGCTTATTCAAGCATCCATGAATACAAATGTTATGCTTTGGGTTGACTATAACACCACCAACAATAATGAAATTTCATTTCTGTTATAGTCACATGTTACCAATATTAAATTACATGTGGCCCATTTCTGTGTAGCTGGTGGCATTATAATTATGAGTGGGAATTTTGGAAGACAAAAGTATTTACAGCTTTTGAACAATTTTGTATTCTCACAATTGCTACACAGGGTTTCACATATTCTCAAAAGTCATCAATCATGTGATTTTTTGTTTTCAAATATTACTATTATTTTCTTTATCTTAGCTGGTGTAAGAAATTACTCATTGTGTTTCTGATTTATATGTTCCAAATTTTTCATGAGGTTAAAACTATATTCCTTATGCTTATCACCTCTTTGCACAGTTCTAAACAGAGGATCCTCAACAGAAGAATCTCAAATGGCCAAAAGACATTTCAAGGAATTGCACAATGTCATTAGAAAAAAGGCAAAATGAAACAACTCTGTGATATCATATTACACATGTCAGAATAGCAGATCATTTGCTCTGATAACAGTTTATGTTGAAGAGGATGTGGATTAAGGGGAACACTCCTCCACTGTTAGTGGGAATGCACACTTATGCAGTCAATTTGGAAATCAGTTTCTCACAAAATTGGCAAGCAATACAAAGTATTCTCAATAATACCACAAGGATACTTGATCAACTATGTCCATAGCAGAATTATTCATAATAGCCAGAACCTGATAAAAAAAAAAAACTAGATGACCCTCTAGTCATGACTTAAGACTTCATGAAAAAAATATGGTCCATTTATACAACAGAGTGTTACTCAGTGTAAAAAATGACATCATGAAATTTGCAGGCAAATGTATGGAATTAGAAAAAAAACCTTTTCCTGAGTGAGTTAACTCAAACCCAGAAAGAAAACATTGTATTACTCACTACTCATAAGTGGATATTATATATGAAATAATGATAACCAGCCTATATTCCACAGCCCCAAAGAAGCTAGGTAAGAAGGAGGTCCCTAAGACAGATGTATGGATCCCTTTAGGAAGGTGAAATAAATGGGATTTTAAAACCTTTCTATTTAAATGCTTTCTTCATTTGTATTTGATTGATAACTTTTGGTTATTGAATTTTACATTTTGTGTGTTCTGAACACTAAAATATCAAATATATGAATGAGTACTATGTAATCACCCTTTATATGTTGCACCCTTACCAGATATAGTATTTTAATACATACATTTACTCAATATTAATTTATTGATATTATATTTTTCTATTACTTTTTGTGTAATGTCAAGTAACTGATGGGAGAAGTTATTCTGTAAACATGTTTCTCATACTGGTTAATGAATAAAGCACTATCGGCCAATGGGAAAGCAAGATAGATGGGGCTATGAGACAAGGAAGAAAGTGGAAATATTTAGGAGGAGTCAGCATGTAGAGCCTGGAGAGAGCAAGATGCTGGCCCGCCACTCTCCTATAAGATGACCACGTGGAAATATTTAGAATAGTAGAAATGGGTTAATAATTATGATAGAGCTAGCCAGTAAGGAATTAGTAACTGGCCAAAAGAATTATATCAAATTCAGAGTCTCTGCATTTTATTGGGGGCTGGCGTGGTGGCGGGACCAGACCGGTGGGGGAGGGAGGGGAAATATGCTTGTAACATGAATCCATAATAAAACACATGATATTGAAACTTTTTTTCTGTTTCTTTTAAGATTCTTGCGATGTCTAATCTTGGTAGTGAACTTGACTGAATCTGGAATCAATTAAGAGATAAGCTGCTAGGGTCACATGTAATAGATTTTCTTGGTGAGGTTATTTAAAGTGGGAAGCTCCAAATGAGAGCTACAACTTCAGATGGCAGTCCATGTGAAAATAAGTCTATGGGAAAAGCTGTGCACTCTCCTTCCTCATTACCTTTGTGTATCTTTGGAGAGTCTTTTATCCTGTCTAAGAATTCTCAATCCAGTTGTTGCCACCAATGCTGTCATTGGTGCATTCCTTTATTGATAACAGAACCCAGCATATTCAGACTTCTGGTGTAAATTGAAGATCAGGTCTCTTCAATAATTGTCTAGACTTTCAGCACTGGATAGAATTGCTGAGTCATTGAGTTGCTTGAGCTAAGCAGGTACTCACCTTAGCTTCTCTTGTGTGCATATGGTCATTGTTGGACTATTCTGACTGTGTCATAGAGCCAATATAATAAATTGCACTTAATATATATTAATTATAGTATGTCTATTCCAATACAGAAACTAACATACACTTATTGCCGATTTTATCTAATTCATTTTGATAAGAGGGTTATATAATTTATAACATAAAATTATTTATTTTGACATGAGGGCAATATAATTGCCTTACTCATTCGGATTGTCTAGAAAATCACTATACTGAGCTAGTAAGCATTCAGAGAGGCCTATAGCTATGATTTAAGCTGACTAAGGTCAATTTTCACTGGTAACAAATTGAGGTGCCTTCCATATGATATTTTTTCTAATATGTAGAGGCAAGATTGACAAGGTCCATTGAGATATCAGAAAAGTCATTAGAAATCATACAACCTATTGTAGTCCTGGAGATTCTTTAAGGAGCCCTAGACAAACTGATACCTGAAGACATGAAACCGTGGTTGAAGATACATATTTTTAATCCCAGAAGTAATATAAACTTTAAGAGAAAAAAATAATATGAAAATCTGTTCAAAGGAATGTCCATGACATTTCAAAACAACAAAGATATAAGTGGCATTGGATAAAGACCTTTGTTCTTTCTTTTAAGCCATACTGTGTGCAATCAAAATGTTTGACATGCAGCTGTAGAAATTAAGGTTTGTGGTGATATATTTTGATATTTCTTTGTATTATTTCTATTGCATCTTTAGTACCCATATTTTTCATTTTATTTGTATATATTAATTATATAAACTCACAGGTCTCATTATGACATTACACATATGCACACACACACACACACACACATATATATATATATGTGTGTGTGTGTGTGTGTGTGTGTGATGATATATATATATATATATATATATATATATATATATATATATATAATCATTTTCACCCTCAATCCTGAGCAAGATTTGACTGATAAAAGCAGTTGACATGCCATCATGGAAATGGGAAATCTCAGAATGTGGGTGCCTATCTGCCTATCTTCCTGTGTTAGTTTGGATTACTATTGTTATAGTAAAATAACATGACCAAAAGCAAGGGTATATTTGTCTTATTCTATATCCATAGTTTGTCACTGAAGGAAGTGAGGACAGGAAGTTAAACAGGGCAGGAACAAAAAGGCAGGAGCTGATGCAAAGGCCGCATAGAGATACTGCTTACTGGCTTACTCTTTATAGCTTGCTCAGCCTTCTTATTGTAACCCAAAACATAATCCGAGGCTCTCCCCTATCAATCACAAAAAAATGCCCCATAGGCATGCCTAAAGCCTGACCTTTTGGGGGAATTTTTTTTTGCAACTGAAGCTTCTTGCTCTCTGATGAATCTAACTTGTGTCAAGTTTGCATAAATCTAATCAGGCCAGTGCCAACCCTAGATTAAGCAGGTGATGAATGATTGCTAAGTGGAGGATCAGTCTTTTCTAGTAATGACTCTCTTATTGATTATCTAAAACCAACTGATTAGACCTAAAAACATATACACAAACATCACTAAATGAACTCAGCTGGGTCTATTTATATATTTGTATGCATTGCTGGGAATTTGGCTCCAAAATGGGTTCAATGACTTTGGACAGGTGTGTGAAGTCAGCACAGATAAGAAACTGTGACTACCTGTTTCAAACAAGTGTCCCCCATAGCCTGCACCATTTTTATTTATACAGTTTCCATAGTTTGCAAGAACAGTTTTGCAATAAAATTTGTTTTCTTTGTATCCAATAATGGTTACATTAATTGACAGTTTGTTCCTTTACTTCATTCCACTTCAGTTCTTCAACTTTCCTGTCAGTAACCATTGCCTTCTTTGTTCATAGCTCTAATGTTAAAAACATCAGCACTGCAGCAAACATAAAGTAACTAGATATTCCTACAGGTAGAACAGTGTGCCTAGTTTGCAGCTTTTATTGTTACAACATGATCCAAAATAAAAGCAAGTTTTGCCTCTGATGGTTAATGTTTACCTCTTGTGAAATCTAAGTTCTCACAATCAACTCTTCAGCCAAGGCTGAACCAATTCATTCTTCATTCTGTACTACTCTATCTCCTATGTACTACTCTATCTCCTATGTACTACTCTATCTCCTATGTACTACTCTATCTCCATCTCCTATGTACTACTCTATCTCCATCTCCTATGTACTACTCTATCTCCATGTTGTCTCCTATCATTCTGTAAACTACAAAACTTAAAAAAGCTCATTCTTAGTAATTGGCAATGTTCATTCCTTGTTCTCATGTCCCCATCCTCTCAGATTCCTACAGCTTTTAGAAATAGGGGCATTGTGGATTTCTGATTGTGTTTCAGTCCCTATTTCAAGACTGTCCCCATCAACTACTGATATCATCTATTTATTAGCATTTTCCTAGACTCTCATGGTTAAAATAATTCCTCCAAAATAGTTATGTAAATTTGTAATGTTGTAATGAGCATCTGTGACTGCTTCAAGCTAGTCACAACTTCTGTTTGAAAGGCAACATCCTGTTCTGGAGAAGCCAGAATTTCACGGTCACACCTGAAACATCAAAGGCCTTAAGGGCTGAATCAGGTCCATTGTTTATTGTTAACAATATCCTTTCTGTTTCATGCAGAGGACAGTCATCAGGGGCAAGTTTTCCTTAGGTTATAACCGTTTTGGCCATAGACCTGAGAAAGTAAATGTAGAAGCAGCCAGTAAGGTAGTTTATGTAAAGAAAGCAAGGAAAGCAGGTAGCATATATACTCCTGGGGTCATGCCAAGAATTATGCTGTTAAAAATCCTTTGGCCTTGCCAAAAAGGGGCCAGATTCTCCAGGGCCTTGTCACAAGGAGAATTTGTGCCGTTCTAAGGCCTTGTCCCCCCAGAGAAGTCACATGGTTCCAAGCACTGTATGTATAAATACAAGAGTATTAGTTAAAGCAAAACAAGTGATATAATTCTTGAAAGTAGAAGGAGGAAGTGAAGGTGAGGAAGATGGATAGTGAGAGAAGGAACAGGATAATATGCATTTGAAGATAATAATATTCTGCCCTATTGCTAGGGACATTGACCACATGTCTGCTTCGCCATTGTATCCAGTTTATCCAATTCTTTCTTTTGAGAAATGGTTTCTTTGTGTAACTTTGGAGCCTATGCTGTAACTCTTTTTGTAGACCAGGCTGGCCTCATACTCGCAGAAATCTTCCTGCCTCTGCTTCTGGAGTGGTGTAATTAAGGACATTCACCACTGCTCATCAATTTCATTGTTGTTGTTCACAGTTTTATTGTAAAAGTAAGTCACGTGGTCTTTTGGATGTACCGCAGTGTATAGTTAAGGTTTTGCATAGACTTGCACATAAGGCTTTATAATTCAGAAAAGATTAGGGCATGCAATTATATGATTCTTGAAAATGTACAAAGTATATTTTGTCTTATGATATGGCTGTGAGTCTTTCAGATTCAGAGTCAGAACAGCATTATTTAAATAAATGCTCTCCAAAGAAACACACATCAGATTTTTTGTTTATAACCCTGTGTTGCTCTTGGGAAATGATAGAACTTTTTAAGAAATGAATCCTAGAGGAGATGTTCACAACAGGACCACAGATACTCTTTTATCATCTTCTCTCCTCTTTAGAATGGAAGAAGCAGTTTTGTTGTACCACAATTTTATTACAATATGCTGCCTCATCAAATTCCTAAAAACAATGCTTTAGATCGTTATTAATTGTGACTTCCATGAGCAGAAGTAGACTTTTCTTCTTTATATGTTTATTTCTAAAGGTAGTTGTTAGAGTATCAGAAAACTTGCTGATATAATTTCAAATATTTTCACTTTTACTTCCCTTGATACTGCTATAAGCCCATAAATATCCTTAGGGTGGTGTACTCTATAATGTACTAAAGTAACTTGGAAACTACTATTTTTCCTCTTCTTGCTCTTTGGGTTCGCAAGGTTGAATATAACAGCACACACTCTATTGTTTTTCTGTACCACTGAAGAAAAACATTTTGGACATTCTGCCTAATGCTACATAAATCATTGAATTTCCCAGGCTGTGGTAGCAGCAGGAACTCTTATTAAGTCACTGTGTGAGCAGAAAACACTACTACCAATAATTATTGTCCATACCATTGAATACATTCCTAATAAACATGCCCTGATATGCACCCATGAGATTTGAGAATGAAACATCTTTATATTTTGGGGATTCCCAGCCTGTGTATCTCTTCTGCCTGGTCCTCTATGTCAATCATTCTAGGAACATTAGTCTTTGAGAATCTCAATTTGCCCTCATCAATATGCTCTTTACTAACTCACAAAAGGCAATCTGTTTATTAGAATTGATTTGAATTTATTTACTACCTTGTTATATAATACATCCTACCCCAGATTCCTCTCCCTCCACTCCTCTAATTACCCGCACTTCCCCTCTCCTCTAAACGTACTCCTTCTCCCAGTCTTCAAACTATAACAAATTACAATAAGACTAGGCACAAACTCTCACATGAAGGCTGGATTAAATCTATTTAATTATCAGATACGTCTGAGGAACAAAGCACTAGTTACTATTACTTCTCAAAAATATTTGTGTAAAAAGTTAATATCATCTCTCAATTTAAGGAGACATTTGTCTTTATAATGGATCACTATCCTTTTTTTCTATCTCTTTCCAAAGAAAGAAGAACGTAGAGAATGTAAAAGTGGGGGGGGGTGTAAGAAAAAGAGGAAGGAAGGGAGGAAGGAAGGAATGTAGTTAGGGGAATTGATGATTAATAGGAAAATTTGCTCAAACAATTATGCAAGCTGTGACTGAGATATTCCTTGATAGATTGGAGACCCATAGATATCAAGACCTTGGCACACTTTAATTTTAAAAACCTAAATGAAGGAAGTTGATGGTAATGTTTTCAAAAGTGTATGTTCTATGGAACAAAAACCAGACAAATGGATATCAGATGTCAAAGACCAGAAGAAACATTTTCCTTCTTCAAATAGCTGGGGAATAGAGAAAACAAAAGATAACTGTGAAAAGGATTTATTTTTATTTTTTCTTTATTCAGTCCTGGCTATCCACCACTTGGGTGCTATGTCATGCCTTGATGTATAAAAGAGGATATTCTTTCCTCATTTCACATTACTATGTATTATTCTTCTTTCAAATTTTACAGTGAAAAATATGGATGATAATCAGTTTGGCTGAAGAATTTTTGACAATCTCATGTAGAGTTACTTATGAACTTATTATGATGAAATATGTATTTTTAGACTTGACATTTATTTCCAATATTTCCATTTTTTGAAAAAGAAATAAAGCATAGTGCTGACTCATAAACTTTAATATAAATATTCTTAACAACTTTACTGGTACTAACCTATACTGTAAATTATATAGATGTACTTTAGCAGGTAAATGAATTAATATGTTGTACTGAGTCTATATAATGTCATTTTATTCTATATATTTCATACATATCATCTGCTTCATGCAAAAGCTGGTTGAATTTCATACATACCATTAGAAAATTGAAACTGACACAAAAGCGTATATTGTCAGATTTAATTCACAAGAAGTCAAATATTTAAGAAAATATTATCTTTATGTTAAAAGTCAGAGCCTTGGTTGCATACATCCAGTACTATATAAACCAGCATATGACCTACAGAGAAACCCTGAATGTGGGTGTTAGTTAGGAGGACTGGGCAGTCTTTGGGGCCTCTGGCAGTGGAACAGTATTTTTCCCTGGTATACAAATGGACTTTGGGAGCCCATTCCACATAGAGAATACTTTCTCAGCCTAGATATATCAGGGAGGTCCTAGAACCTGCCTCAAATTATATGACTGTCTCTCAAGACTCCACATGGAAGACCTCACCTTCCCTGGGGAGCAGAAAGTGGATGGGATGGGGTTTTGGGGGGGATGGAGGAGGACAGGAGGTTGCTGGGACTGAGTTTGACATGAAAAAACAAGCTTATTTCAAATTTAAATAAAAATATCTTCATAAAAATAGAGTATCAGTGAATCATTTTATATTCTGTCACAGATACATTGCCACTATTGTGGCTGTGATTACATAGGCATGTATATTTATCAATTCTCGTCTAACACATTTAAAATCTAAATTCTTATAATCTTCTGTGACTACATTGTACCTCGGTAATATTAATATTTTGGGGTGTTTTCAAGATCCAGGCTGGCCTTGAACTCACAGAAATATTCCTGCCTTTGCCTCCTAAGTGCTGGGATTAAAGGTGTGTGCCACTACCATTCAGCTGAATAATATTCTTTTTAAAAGTCTTTGTCCGTACTTAGAACAATTTTTGATGCATTGTATAATACTACATAGTAAATACATTTATAATAACACATTTTGTACAAAAGCAAATTCTATATAAATAATATGATGCACATAATATGTTGATGATACATTCTCTATATACATATTTATTTTTTCAGAATTCATAGTATATGCCATGAATACCTTGTTCTTGATATCTCCAAATTCATTTCTGATTTCCTATTAATTGGGAGAGCAATTTAAATGGATGTTTCCCCCCTGGTTCATCAGATAATATAATTTATAATAAAATTTGTGGCAAAACATACTTGTCTTCATTAGCTGCATCATAGACATTAAGGTAATATGTAACACTAAGTCATTAGAGGAGCTATAATGTCACTAGCTGTTTGCAATTTTTCAGCTCTATTATAGACCTCGAGGCTACTATCATATATATTCTACATCAGTGGCTGTTGCTGTTAATTGACATTACTCCATATCATTTAAAAATATATTCATCTAATCAATTGACAGGTTA
This sequence comes from Cricetiscus sungorus, assembly GCA_030556225.1. NCBI lineage: Eukaryota > Metazoa > Chordata > Mammalia > Rodentia > Cricetidae > Cricetiscus > Cricetiscus sungorus. The sequence continues at coordinate 43,263,388 of JANBXA010000726.1, forward strand.
GTAATTTAAGTAATGATTATTTGGTTATTTACTTCCAAATAACAACTCTCATCCCCTTCCTTCTCAGTCTTAAATACTCCATCCCAATAAGCTATCTCCTATTTTCATGCCTTTTTCTATATGTAGTAGGCCCACCAAGATTATTTATTATTGTTTGTGTGAACATAAGTATGATAGGGCTTAGACCAGAGAAAACTTAATGGTAGCTACAGTATTAAATAAAATGACAATTTCTCATTAACCATTAACTACCAAAACCTCCTTTTTGAGGAGTAGGGCCTCATAAACCCAATTACTATCTATGATATAATGAATGATGAAGATTCCATTCTTGTTCATGTTTGTGTACATGACCACAGGTTCTATGTGTTCACAAGCACAATTGCTCTTTTAGCTCTTGAAGATACTGTTTTGTACACTCCTCCTCAACCTCTCTCTCTCTCATTCATTCAGTGTCACAGCCCCTTGTGATATTAACTGAGCCTTTGAAGGTTTATTTATACATGTTCTTCTGATGGGTGAGCATTCCACCATTACTTATTCTTGGCATTTTGACCAATTGTTAATTTTCTGCAATAACTGTGTTCATTCCAAATAGAAACTTCTCTGACCAAGGCTGAAAGCAGTTTTCATCATTGGTAATAAACATAAACATTTAGAAGGCAGTTTGACAATGATACTCTTTAGCTAAACAAATAGTAGGTTGACCCCTCAGGACTATGAAATACCTAGCCATAGATTCTTACTAGATTTATAGAACTTGCTATAAACTTCCTCCTGTGGAGAAATCCTCAGATCCATTCAGAAAACTGTTGGTTGTCTGCTGCTGGTTAAGACACTATTGTAACATTTAGCAAATACTGACTGAAAGGTCAGTATTGTAGCATTGAAGATCCAGTGTTGGTAAGTTCACTGTCATTTTCTCTCCCAGTGCCTTATAGAGAACATGCCAGCATTATGAAAGCTCCTTTTCTGTGAGTATGTTTCCTTGTCTCTGCAATATTTATTTTTCTCTATGCTAAAAAAGTGTGATGTCTTCAGCAATAGAGTGCTATTATCTACTTTTTATAAGAATACATGAGTTATGGTAATTGCCTGTGTTATAAAACACATGACTTTTATATTATTTTAAAATGTTAATTTGATGTTTGGATTGTGACACTCATCAAATATAATTACTGATGTTTCGGTGTGTGGTGTTTGTAGCGAGATATTCACCTTGTCTGCACCTGTGACTTAGGCCATGCCCATTGGGGTGAAGACAAGGCCGGATGGGAGCTGGGAGAAAAGGCTGGGAAAGGGTCGGGCCGCCCTTTTTGGTGGTGGACACTGCAAGGCTTAGGATCCGGTGGAACCCGCCACATTCATCTGCCTTTGTTGTGAGTTATTTCTGCCTTAATAAACATCTATTCGGCCTAATTGTTTATCCTGATCCTTATTAAATCACAATAGGTGTTTACATTTCCTATTTTTTATATATTATTTTCTTATCATTTTATTTCTCTCTATTTCTTTCTAACCCCTCATTTTTGCATTCCTCCAACTTTTACCATACCTTCCATTTTATCCTCTATTCCATCTTTTTCCAGAATTTGCTTGGACTTACTAGGCTTTCAATACTGCAATTTTTTGAGTGTTTCTAAAGTTGGGGAATAAAAAATTTCATTTCTCACTATCTACAGAAAAATATTTATAATGATGCCTTTTGACTTCAAAATATAAATTCCTAGTCATTCTTAAAATTCAAAAATATGTTGGATATTTGTTCAGAATATGGTCCACTGTCTATGAAAGATTCTAGAAAGAAGAATAAGTCCATCTTTCTGGTATGGTAAATGCATAGGTAGGTAAAGACACAAATAGAAATGTGAGTAGGATTCTTATCTGTTATATGAACAGTCCACTATTATTGGCCATTTTTTAGATTAGTTACAATTTTGCTGTAACCATATAGTGCATCTTATATAAGAATGGTGACTAACTGGAATGTACTATTTTAACCATTTCCTTTTTCAATAAATGTGATTAGGTGACACATATTTTGAATTTTTTCTATCCAAAGCTTTAAATTTTGTCACCAGAATTTCATTATTATTTAGGACTGTTTAGCAGTATATATTTTATGTGTTTTCTGTTGGTAATGTGAAGAAATAACATTAAGAATTTACAATAAAAATCATGTAGTAATATAGCATCATGGTGATTAGATTTATATCATATATTTTTGTGTTGATGTGGAATTTATGTAACACAAAATAGATCATATTAAAATGAACATATTCTTCTGTGTGCATTAGCAATGTCATGAAACCAACCTCCTTTTCTATTTTTAAACACTATTATCCCTTCCTCAAAAATATCCTCAAGTTCTTTATATGGTTCCCTTATATCATTCCTTTTATCTAGCGTAAAGCATCCACCAATCAATGTTTTGTGTTTGTGTGTTTACTCATGGGACATAATTAATTAAGTTGGATTCATAGGACACATGTGACATTTTATTTACACCTTATTTTATCTATAATGCTTTTACTTCCTTTCCATATCTCAGAATGTATATAAAAATTATTTACCAGGAGACCATTAGGCTAAGGGGCTTCAGTTTCTTAGATCTCCATCTAACTAAACAAAAATTCAATTCAGTGTAAATTATAAAATAAGTTTAAGCTATCAAATGACAAACTGCCAGTTAACACGTAAGTGGGCAATTTCCATTTGAATACTGCAACTGAAGGTATTGTATTTCAACAAATTAAATATTTTCCTTTTTCAGTGCTTCTACTCTCATTCTATAAACATGCTATCATTGTGCTCTTACAATGGCACCCTTGAAATTCTCATGGTATGTATCTGTTGGATTCATCATTTGCTGTTTGTTCCATTAAACCCTGTATTATTTTCATATGGTTCAGTTCACCTTGAAAAATATGTAATACTTTACTCTTATGGTTGAATAAAATAGAACAATATATCACTGCTTGAGTATCCACAAATACAATTGGTTAAAAGAAGTCTCAGTGTTAGCTGTAAATAAAGATACTTGCTTCTTAACTTCTGTCATATATAAGGTTTGGAGAGTTACATGCACTTTCTTGCCATCCGCTTTAGATGAGTACTGTGATTTTTGTTTGGGAAAATGTAGTATATATAAGCAGTGAAAGGACGGGTTATAGTATAAGAGAAGATAAAACAAGAGTGGGGAAGAAGTATATACATTAAATATATGAAAGTAGCAGAAAATACATATTTTGTCTAAAGCAGGACAGTCATATTTAAGAATTTTTTCCAAAAAGATAAAATTTGCCACACATCAATTGTATACTTAAAGTACAAGTGTGCATATTAACAGAAAACAATATTTTAAAATTTAAATTTGTGAGAATTGATTTTAAAAATATATACATATATATCAAATACAATATTTTAAAAATAAATTTAAGTTTCAAAAATAGCAAAAACTCAAATGCACTATACACCAAAAATAATAATAACAGTGTATATGTTGAAAGAGGTATTATGTTATGCTCTCTATCATAGTTTCTTGCTGGTTTAGGTAGAATATAGCCCCTTTATTTATTACCATAGTCAAGGTTATCAGGTTCCTATTAAAGTCTCATAATAGACGACAGTGATGGGTATAACTTCTCTCTGCTATGGACAGGTCTCAACTTGACACACCTTTTTATACTTCTGATATCTATATGACCTATGAAGCTTTTTGCCTCTATTTCCCTATATTCTCTGTTCTGTGGTAGGAGAGTTCAGAATATGCCAGCCTCAAATTCTTTTATCAGATATCTGTTATATTCATGGTGTTTGAAAAGACATGATGTCTTCTGCTCCCAAATTGATGAAACATCACATGCCATATTTATTATTCTGTCATATTTTCTTGGGTACACATGAATATCTAGTTCTATAGGGCAATACATGAGGGTGGGATGGTGGTGTGCTATATGAGTTTACCAGAGTTTTTGTATTTTGTTAAGATCTGTTTTCCTACTTGCCTGGTCCTACAGCAATGTCAGGCCCAAATAACACATAGAGAAGCTGTATTACATGTAATGTTGTTGGCCTAGAATTTCTTATTGGTTAGCTCTGTCTTAAATATTAACCCATATCTATCAATATGGGGTCTTATCTTACCAGAGAGAGGATCCAGAAATCTTACTCCTCTTGGTCCTATATTTCATACTCTCCTCTCGTGCAGGCCTTTATTTTCTCTAGAGCTCTGCCCATGGGCTATATGTTTTTGTTTTGTTTTGTTTGGTATGTTTTTTCTTATTTTACAAACCTATCCCAGTTCTCTTTCCCACCCTCCCTCTGTCCCTCCCTCTCTACCACCCTTCCATGCACCCTGACCACGATCTTATCACACCCCCCCCACTCCACATGTAGAGTGATGCCTTACTGGAGGGGTCATCTAAATCTGTCAAGTAATTTGGAGTAGGGACTAGGTCCTCCCTCCTGCCTCAAGGTTGAGGGAGTATCCCTCCATGGGGAGTGAGCTCCCACAACCCATTTGTATACCAGGGATACATCCTGGTTCTATTGTCAGAGGTCTCTTAGACTGCCCTGACCTTCGAACTGACACCCATGTTCAGGGGGTCTGAGTCAGTCTAATGCTGGATTCCTAGCTATCGGTCTTTGGGCACATTAGCTCCTCCTTGTTTATGTCAGCTATCTCACAATGAGTTTTTGTAGCTAGGACTTATCCTCCCTCTCTGCAATTGGATTGCAGTTCAGCTCAGTGTTTAGTTAAGGGTGTCTGCTTCTGTTTCTATCAGCTACTAGATGAGTGCTCTATGATGGGATGGGTGGATAAGTTAGCAATCAATCTCATTATCAGGGAAGGGCATACATGGTAGCCTTTCCATTGTTGCTCAAATTGTTATTTGTGGTCACTCTTATAGGTCCCTGGACATTTCTGTAGAGTCAGTTTTCTATTCAAACCTATAATGACTCCCTGTTTTGTGCTCTCTCTCTCTCTCTCTCTCTCTCTCTCTCTCTCTCTCTCTCTCTCTCTCTCTCTCTCTCTCTCTCTTCTTTTTTCTATTCCTCTCCTGACTCAATTTTCCTAGTCCCATGTGCTTTCCTCTCCTCCCCTTCTATTTCTCCTAATGCCATCTTCACTCACTGCCTCCCCATTCCCAATATGCTCAGGAGATCTTGTCCCTTTCCCTTCTGTGAGGGACCTTGTATAAATCTCTTAGCATTCTCCATTATCCTAGTTTCTCTGGTGGTGTGAGTTATGGGCTTTTGATCCTGTACTCTATGTCTAAAATCCATATATGAGTGAGTACATACCATGTTCCTCTTTTTGTGACTGGTTTGCCTCATTCAGGAAGGTATCTTCAAGTTCCATCCATTTGCCTGCATCTTTCAAATTCCATTTTTTTCTCCCACAGAGTAGTATTACATTGTGTAATGTGCCACATCTTCTTTATCCTTTCTTCAGTTGAGGGGCATCTAGGTTGCTACCAGGTTCTTGCTATTACAAACAATGCTGCTATGAACATAGTTGAGCACATGTCTTCCTTGCATGGATGTGGATCATTTGGGTATATGCTTAAGAGGGGGATTGCTGGGTCCTATGGTAGACTGATTCCCATTTTTCAGAGAAACCACCATACTGATCTCCAAAATAGCTGTACAAATTTGCACTCCCACCAGCAATGGAGGAGTGTTCTGCTTTCCTCACATACTCTCCAGCGTAACTAGTCATTGGAGTTCCTAATTTTAGCCTTCTGGCAAAAGTATAATGGTATCTCTGAGTTGTTTTCCTTAGTATTTCTCTGATAGCTAAGGATGTTGGCACTTTGTTAAGTGTCTTTCACCATTTTTAGTTCTTCTATTGAGAATTCTCTCTTCAGTTCCATACCCTATTTTTTAACATGGTTATTTGGTGTTTTGTTGAACAGTTTTTTGAGTTCTTTGTATATTTTGGAGATCAGCCCTCTGTCAGATGTAGAATTGGTAAAGAACTTTTGATGGTGTTCACCTGTAGAAGTTCTATGGTAGATTATTTGGAGGGTCACTTATGTAAACTATCATATCTTCTGCAAATAGTGACTATTTGACTTCTTACTTTCCAATTTATATTCCCTTGATATCCTTTTGTTGTCTTATTGCTTTAGCTAGAATTTCAAATACAATATTGAAGTAATATGGAGATAGAGGAAAAGGAAGGATTCTGTCATCACATCCATTTTGGTAATCTGTGTCTTTTATAGGTGAATTAGGACCATTAATATTAAGGGAAAGTAAGGACCATTCATCGTTAATTCTTCTTTTTTATAGATTTGTTTTTGGCAAGGGCATGGTGAATATATTTGCTCTACTTTATCCTTAGGTACTGGTAAGTGGGATTATCTATTGCCTGTGTCTTTGCGAGCATATTTAATTATATTGGGTTGCAGTTTTCATTCCAGTACTTTTTGTAGGGCTGGATTTGCAGATATGTATTATGAAAATCTGGCTTTGTCATTAAATACCTTGTTTTCTCTGTCTATAGTAATTGAGAGTTTTGCTGTTTATAGTAGCTTGGGCTGCCATTCATGGACTCTTAGTACTTGCAGAACATCTATCCAGGACCTTCTGGCCTTGAGAGTTTCCATTGAAACAAGGTGTAATTTTGATAGGTCTGCCTTTATATGTTACCTGTCCTTTTTCCTTTGCTGCTCTTAATATTCTTTCTTTATTTTGTATGTTAGGTGTTCTGATTACTATGTGGCAAGGGGCCTTATTTCTTTGGTCCAATCTATTTAATGTTCAGTATGCTTCTTGTACTTTCATAGGTATGTCCTTCTTCATATTGGGAAAGTTTTCTTCAATGATTTTGTTGCACATGTTTTCTGCACCTTTGAGATTGGCTTCTCTGCCTTCTTCTATGCCTATTATTCTTAGGTTTTGCCTTTGCATGGTGTCCCATATTTCCTGAATGTTTTGTGTTAAGGATTTTTTTAGATTTAAGATTTTCTTTGGTAGATGAATCTATTCCCTCTAGCTTACCCTCAGCACCTGAGGTTTTCTCTTATATGTCTTGTATTCTGTCGGTTATGTTTGCATCTGTAGTTCACGGTAGTTTGCCCAGTTTTTCTATTTTCAGCATTCCCCTAGTTTGTGTTTTCTTTATTGTTTCTATTTCATTTTTCAAGTAATGAACTATTTTCTTAATCTGATTGTTGTGTGTGTGTGTATGCATTCCTTACTTTCTTGAAGAGATTTATTCATTTCTTCCATTTTTGTTTATTTTTTCTTTCATTTCTTTAAGAGATTTTTTCATATCATCTTTGAGAGCCTCTATCAATTTTATGAAGTTATTTTTTTTAAGTAGTTCCCTTCTGCTTCATTTGTTTTGGTGTGTTCAGGTTTAGCTGGTGTAGATTCCCTAGATTCTGGTGTGTCATTCTTGCTTTTCTGTTGTTAGGTGTTTTCTTGTATTGCTGTCTTCCCATATCTTCTTCTAGTGTGTGCAGGTGGAGTCTCTCTCTCTCTAAGCTACTCTTCCAGTGGGTGAAGTTGGATCAGGAGTTCAATGTCTGTAGATTTGTGCAGTCCAAGCTCTCTAGGATGTCTCTCCCCTGGCTGGGCCCCAGCAATGGGGTCAAAGATCAGGCAAGCTGGTACTCAGGAGGGTCCCACATGGATAGGCTTAAACATGACTTTCTTGATTATTAGATTCTTCTGAGTTGAGCATTTTAAACTGATTACTCAGCTGATTGCTCTTAATAAGATAGGTAGAAAAATAGTTTGCCAGTATATGTAAGTATTTTTATTTTGTTATCTTTCCATTTCTTTCTGGATATTCCAGTTGTAGGCGGTTGGATTGATAGTTAAGTTCTACACCTACCAATTACTTGGGTCTTTCTGAGGAACTAAAGCTTAGTTTCTGGCATCACTTGTAGGATGTACACAAAGGGTTGTCAGCATGGCATGGAAGAATTTAAGAACATTTCTCCCATCTTTAAAGTATTCTTGTATACATCTAAAAAGTATCATTAAGTGCAATAACAAGTTTTAGACCTTAAAATTTCTTCAAGAACCATAGCAACATTGACCAGAATTAGAAAATTGCCAGTTTTTGAACCTACAAAATTTGTGAACTAGGCTCACAAAGGACAAATAGTAGTTATTTTCATTCATTTATAAAGGCTAAAATTTTGATGTCTTACTAGAGAAATGATAAAATATAGAAAGGACTGGACAAAGTGAGAAAATCAAGATAATCTTGATAATAAAGGTGAAAAAATTATAGGAGTGAAAATATTTTTTGTTTGAAAGTAATTAATTTATTTTACAAGTTACCAAAATAGCAAATATATGATTAGTCTGTTTGTATCACTACTGTATTTTGCTTCCCAAAATATTCCGCTGGACTTGTGTATGAATTAGTTTTCCTAAAACCAGTATACAACTATATAAGAAATAGAATGCTAACAATAATATTTGATTTGGAATTTTATAGATTTATCAAGTTTGTTTTTTGAATTTGACATAATTTTTAATTAATCTGTTTGAAGAACTGTAAAAAGTGTTATATTAACTTTTAAAAATCAATTCAAGTTTGATATGTCTTTATAATTTTTAAGAGAAATATTTTATCACAATTTTCTATTTTATTTACTTTTAATTTTATATAAATGTATATATACACATATATATTACATTTACATTGTTTTCTCTCTTCTTCTTTTCCCTCAAATCCTACCCCTTTTAAAATCCTCCTCCATTCCCTGTAAAATTCATGACCACTTTTCTTTACTTTTGTTACACTCACACACCCCCCACACACACACACACAAATACAAAATAAAATTTGCTGAGTTTACTTAGTGTTGCTTATGTGTATCTGCTTTTAGTACTGACCACTTAGTAATGGATACCGTTCATCATATTTTAATAAAATTTTCCTCTATTTTATCTTACTTCTCCCAAGAAGAATAGTAATCAACAGATTGGTAGTGCCAGCAAACCAAGCTAAAATATCTCTTCCAGGAGCTCTGTAAGAGCTGAATCAACAGAGATTTTACAGAAGGAGACCTCCATGACTTGAGACATAACCACTATTAGTGTCCCATTAAGGAATAGTGTAGCTGTGTGGAGTAAATACAAGCTTTAAAAAATGCCTTTGGTGGCACCCAACATTTACCTTTGGCCACTTGACTACTGGCTATATTTTATTTGCCCTAGAATTGCTTCTAATCTATGTAGCATTCTAAATCAACATAGCAATAATATATAAGTACATATCTTTACCCCATTTTTTAGTCTATTATATCTCATATTGTCCCTTTATTTTCCTTAGCCTCTATTATTCATATTTCTATATATTTCATCATCCTCTGCTTTCACTCTAACAGTGGATAATAATACTCTCAGCATAACTATTTACCTCTTTTTTTCCTTCCCCGCTTATACCTACAATAAACTAACACATTAGCATGCATTGTACTACTGGGGACACTTTACTCACTAAAATCATTATTTAACAATTGTCTGTTTTGTAGTTACTTTGATACTCTATTATCAGAATTAGGTAACTGCTGAACCACAACTATACTACCATCTAATCTGTCAGGAACACTAAAAACACCTTCAACTATAAGGAAAATATTGCTTGAATTAAAAACAATAGGTCTTAACAAATGACCTAATTACAGATGGGCAATTCCCAGAACAGAAAAAGAAGTTTGATGAAAAACCAAGACATGTCTGATTCAAAATCCAATAGTAATAGTCTCAAAATAAAAACAGCTCATACAGAATTTAATTTACACACTTCAATAAACTAACAGAGAATGAGAATACTTCCATGATAACATAGGAAAACTCCAAAATAAAATAACGTTCATTCATGATATGAAAGTAAATTTCAAAAAAGATATACAAATACTGAAGCAAAACCATACTAAAATAATGGGAATGAAAAACAAAATTGATCAAGTAAAATTTCTCTCAAAATATCATCAGTAAAATGAATTAAGTAGAAGGCAAAATGCCATAGTTTTATGACAAAATATGTAGTGGGTCAGTTAGTGAAGGACAATGGTTAATTTTTTTAATGAATGAAAGGAATGAAAGGAAAACAATGAATTTCACCAGTGAAACATGAAGGAAGCTTGTAATTCATGAAAACATAAAACTTGCAAATTATTAGCATGGAAGAAAAATAATTTCTTACATACCAAATATAAAATAGTATTAATAAATTCATAGAGAAAATCACAAATATAGGGAACTAGAAGCTCATCTAGATACAAGAGTCACAAAACATAGAACAGATAGGTCAAGAAAATAAACCCCCTATGTTATATTACTGTAAAACAATGTACAGAACAACTGAAATATATTAAAATATGAATACTAATAGTGCCAGGACACACATAAGGTCAGGTCCATAAAATACCTGATTAATTTAAATAAAAATATTAAAGGCAAGAAAGGTTTGGAATAAAATCCTTCAAATTCTGAATGATTGCTTTACCTTTTTGCTTGATATATCACCCAGCCTGATATATCTAACAAAATTCCTATCACAATTGAAGGCAACAGTCATTAAGAAAAAGAGTAGTAAGATATTCTGAAGCCTACAAAATCAATAAAACTACAGGAATCAATACACACATTTCAATAATAATTGAGTATTTGAGGTATCATTTTCCACATCAAAAGAACATGCTGATAAGTTGGATTAATAAACAGAATCCTTCTTTTTGTTGCCTCTAACAAACATAGCTCATCCACAAAATTAGATACTACCTCAGGATAAAAAGATGGAAGAAGGTATTTCAAGCATACAGCAACAGGAAACAAGTCACTGTTATAATTCTAATAATAGACAAATTAGTCTTCAAATCAAATCCATTCAGAAGAGTCAATTCATACTGATTAAGGAGAAAATACATCAAGAGGAAATTATCATTGTAAATATGCATGCATCAAATACTGGCTCATCCAAGGCTTGAAACAAATGCTATTAGATTTAATTATTTCTTTGATTTTTTAAAATATGGAAAACATGAAAATAAATCCCAATGTAGTATTATTGAGTGGCTTTAATACTCCATTCCCACCATTGCATAGACTAGGCAAAAAGTAAATGAAGAAACAGTGGAATCAGCAGTAAAAACCTACCACATATATAGGACAGCTAACACAAGCTAACACACACACACATAAACACACACACACACACACACACACACACACACACACACACACACACACACAAAACTCAAACAAAAAAACACAATATTCTTCTCGGATGACCACAAAACTCTCTCCAAAATGTATTTCTCAAAATATTTAGGAAAATTAAATAGTGCCAAAAATTCTGTCTCATAAAAATGGTATACCACTCTCAGAAAATAACCCCAAATAAACACAGAGAGACTTTTATAAATTATAAACTATTTGGCTTATGGCACAGGCTTCTTATTGGCTAGATTTCTCTCAATTATAAACCCATATCTATTTTCTCATTGTCTTGGCTTACCAGAGAATGTCTGAACCTGTTACTCCTTTGGTGGCTACATGGCATCTCTCTTGTCTCCTCTTTTCCTTTCTTCCCAGAATTATTCTTGTTTGGTAGCCCAGGCTATACTACCCAATCTGTCTTTTATTAATCAACCAATAATAGAAATATATCTCCCATCACACAACACTGAATATAGAATCAAAGAATTAAGCAAGGAAGGAATACAGAAAAAAACACAGATTTAAGAAAAATGAAATTATAATAAACCCAAACCTATGGGATACAGTAAGTCTTACAAGGAAAATGTATATCCCTTGGTGGTTATATCAAATAAACAGAGATATCTTAAATAAATAATCTACTTGTATATCTTTGGTATTAGAAAAGAAAATATGGCCATACAAAAAACAGTAGGAAGGATGAAATAAAGATCAGGAAAGAAATTAAATAAAATAGAAATGGAAAATTGTACAAAGAATCAATGAAAGAGAGTTGGCTTCATGAAAACTCAAAAACAAGACAGGGACAGACTTAGTCAATAAACAAGGAAAAAACCTAACATGGTAATAAATGAAAGAACACTATGAAAGTTTAATATGTATAATCAACACAACTATGTATAATGAATTTGAATGGGCATGCCTTATGCATGGGAGTAATTCTATATCAAGATTTGTGGAATATCAAATAATAATAATCTTGAACCAGGTGTGAGGTGCTTTCTTTTAAGTGGTTGGTAAAGATAATCACAGAGACCTTCAACAAAATGGATGCATTTAATATTGCTTCTGAGTCCCCAGTAGAGATTGGTGGCTCACTGAAGTGGGCATTGCAGGATACAGGTGTGGGCTCGTTATCAATCTTATCAAGCTATAAGTCTGTGTACTACAATGATAAACTGTGTTCTAAGAAAATCCAAGGGTACTGTGTTTAATGAGACTTGTAGTGGTAATCAAAGATAATCGGAATGGATTTTTGTGTCAGTTCATAATATAGAAATCATGTCCATCTCTGTAAATTTGGCTATAAAAGTATAGCTCAGAAAGTCAAAGGCCCTAGGTGAGAACCTACTAGTAATGATTTGCTAAATGGATATAGTATAGTATAGTGATTATCTTTATGCCAACTGATTACTGCAGTACTAAGGCCTCATCATAGAATTTTTTTCACTAATGCACTGTGATTAACTTAGAGATTCACAACTTATCATTTTGCAAAGAATAAATGACCAAGTTTTTTTTATCCTTATATGGGACATCTATGGCATATATATTCATTCTCAGGCTCAAGGAATATTCACAGACATGAGGCTAGAAATATTTTAAGAGCCTCAGGATAAGAAAAATAGCTGTTAAATAAAGTATTGTGTTCATTACAGGGCAATTGTGTACATGAGTTCACAGTGGTGATAATTGATCATTGCCTGCTCAAGACCTGTACAAGATCAAGCAGGCCAACATTCCATTATGAATAGAAAATGCCCCTCCCATGGCATAAGAACTGTGGCCACTAAGGGAGTGAGTATTAGTTATATTCTGTGATATGAATCATACCAGGTGATCCATGTAAATGGATGGCCTGATAACAGTGCAAATAAGTACTGCACTAGTAACACTCAATGGACTCTGTGTGTGTGTGTGTGTGTGTGTGTGTGTGTGTAAAGTTATGAGAGGATAAGGAATTCAGGAACACTTGCAATAAGGTATGATAGTTGAATAATGTCAGTAATAATTAAATTTTCTAAGAATAACTAAAATAAAATAATTCATAATAATAATGATGGTATATTTTATTGTTCTCGCCTTTGAAGACAGAAGTTTTGTGTATTTGAGACTGGCTAAAAACTTGTGATATAGATGAAAATCTCCAACTCTTCATCCTCTGTGAGAATCTGTCTTCGTGGGGTTGCAGTTGGAGCCAGCTGACTTGCCCAGTTTGTACCTGAGAGGAAGAGTGTAGATTGAGAAAGGGTAGGTAAAGACCTTAAGAGATAGATAGTGACATAAGCATATTTGCAAATGATTCCTTACTCAGAACACCATAAGCAATACTAAAGAAACATGGTATATCATAAAAAATCACTAACAGATGAATTAACTTTAGACAGCAAGGTAGAAAATTAGCTATAGGGGAACAAATTAGGTACAAGACTTTGAACTAACCAGGGTAGCATAGATAATGGAGTATTTCCTCTGAATTTCTTAAATGCAAATACGTTTAGTAATGTATTTATTCAGGGATCAGTTAACCATATTTTTAAGCATAACTTGGTGAGTAGGAGGCAATGATCCCCTTTCTCTGGTTTCAAGCCACAAACTTGGCACAGGTATTCAGTTTTGAGTGGAACATTTTTAGTTCCCATCACTCACAGAAATGGAACACTCAGTAGCCACCAGAACACACATATGGCCTGCCAATCAAGTCCCTGGATTCAGTCCCATTTAACACTTGATAATTCTGTGGTTCATAGAATAAATTGTTTATTGCTGAATAAAAGAATGAGTCTGACTTTTCATTAATTTCATCTCATCATTGGTCTGTACATAGTGTATAATTATGACCAGGACTGAGCTTAATATAATTCTTCATGGCATTAAATAGTAGTGAAAGCTAGAAATAAATTAATTACCTACTAATGGGAAATGTGATTATATTAAGACATTGATATGATGAATACAATAGTAAAATACTTTTAATATGGTTGGAAAGATTTAGTGATTTAATCTTATATGAAAAAATCAAATACTATTCAGCTAATATATACAAAGAGTTAGTGGATAAGACAGTATAGTCTGTACTTATTTCTTGGGTGAAATATCCTTTATAAAACCATAAGCTCACTTACCTTTTACTTTTATGTGTTTATGATTATAAAATAATGAGAATATTATTAAATCAGAGGGCTGTATTAACTGCATAATATCTCATATGAAATATTTTTTACCTAGTAAAATGCATGTGCTTACTAAATTTTAGTAAGCATCACACATATATCACTTTTAAAAAACAATCTTATGTCATGTATGTGAAAAAAAGAGGAGTTGGAAATGTAAATAGCTTGAGTTACGGCTGATTTTAGCATTTTTTATTGAAAGAATATATGAAAGATTGTATTAGCTATCTGTTAGATATCCTTTGTATTAAATTAATAACCACTCTCCATTACTAGTTCCGAGAGGAAAATGTATACCATTTTAACACTACCTACAAACACCACCAAGTAACATATTTTGTTTAATCTTCCTTATTCATTTAATTACCTAATTCAAATTATTATGGAAAGCAATAAAATGTTAGTATAAAATATTAGTAATTGTTACGAATAATATCTGTATTGTTCAAAAGTAATGATGTAACTCTCAACAGTTGCTTTGAAATATTCAAAGAACAAAAATAAAAATATTTTGTGCACATTGATTTTATGTATCTATAAATATTTGTTTCACTTTCATAGCATGAAATCATAAGAGCATAAACTACATAAAATGTTTCTTCAATGTCCATCTTCCTTTTTGACACAGGTGGTGTTGCCAGGAGAAGTTGTGACTGAATGTTAACAAAAACCTTAAAACATTTTAAATGCCAAATCTTTTAGGTCTTTGAAAAGTTTGAAGAATGTCTATCCATTTGAAATATATCTTTGTATATCTAGAAATCATAACTAACACTATAAATTTTGACTATTATAAATAACTCTTTATAATATGTGCTAAATTATACATTACATTTAAATGAGCTATATAAGAACAATACCTAAAAATGAAGAGAAATATACATAGTATGAAATTGGCTTTAAATTTGTATCAATAAATGAAAATTCATTCCAAAACAATGTATTCATATCTATACCATAATCTCCTTTTTACCATTAAAGAAATTGGTTATGGTCATTAACCATCTATAACCAACCCCATTTAAATGAAAACAAACATTTATAAACAATATTTGGGAATTTGGGCATTGTTCTTTTCAAACTGCTACATGCTGCTAGGGGGCGCTGTCATAGGGATCCTAAGAAGATGTAGAAATCTTAGCTGCAGTAGTCTGCAAGTCGGCCTTGTCACAGATGTTTTGAATGTTGGATCATTTGTAACACTGTTTCAGGGGGTCTTGCTTGACCAAACCATGTTAGTCTGGAAGAATCCACAGCTTTTCATTTTCTCAAGAAACAAAAATAGAAATTATTTTCCCCAGTAACCTATCCTTAGACATAAATTTGGAGTCAAAGTATTTTTAAAATACATAAATTGAGTTAATCTAGGAGCATCTTTTAACAGTTGTTATTTCCTCAGCAGTCAAATAATACAAAGACAACACAGTTGGAGATAAAAGGAGTTCTAGGGCAGGGTGTGTCCACTTGGTTAGGCAAGGGCCCTGCCTGTTTGGGGAAGTTGGGGGAAGTCCTTATCCCGCTTCTGACACCAGATATTGCAGTTTAATAGGGGTCAGGATAAACAAATAGGCCAAATAGATGTTTATTCAGGGAGAAACAACTCACAACACAGACAGAGGAACACAACAGTTGGAACCAGATGGCTACTCTCTCTGTGTACCACCAGAAAGAGAGCATTCCCCACCACCTTCTCAGACCTAGTTTCACAGGTCACTTCTGCCCCAGCTCCATCCCTCTAGGAGTGTGGTCAGTGCCACAAAAGCAGACAAAGTGAATATCCCACTACACACAATAGCCTATAGTTTCCAGATTTATTTTGTGCTTTCCATCTTTACATGGCTTTTTGTATTATTTTGTTTCTTCTATTTTTATTTTTTTTATTTGTTGAGAGAGGGTTTCTATATGTAACTTTTGCCTGTCCTGGAATTCACTCTGTATATCAGGGTCACTTAAAAATCACAGACATATGCTTGCCTCTGTTTCTCAAGTGCCTGAATTAAAGGCGTGTGTTACCACACCCAACTACTTTCTTTATATTCATTTTTAAACCAATTTATTCTGTTTCTTTTTCTCTCCCAAGCCTATGTATATTTTAAAACATATTGTAAACCTTTAGATGATTTTCTTAATCTGAATCTGTTTTTATTATGTATCTTTATCTTTTTCTGGCCATGAGTCTTTTATCTGCTAAACAACATTGGTCAAATGAAAGACTCAGCCGTATTAGCCACCCTCTATCAAAAATGGTGGCAGAGGTGTGTGTGTGTGTGTGTGTGTGTGTGTGTGTGTGTGTGTGTGTGTGTGTGTGTATGGTCATTGCCAGAACTGAAAGTGCTGTCCTCATTGCCTTGGTCTATGCTACCATTCAGAAGCATGCTGCAAGCTTAGAGATGTGGTCACTGCCACTGTCAGCTGCTCATACACACCACTGATTTGTTAGTAGTGATTCTTAAAAGCCGTGAGATTGTTTGCTGCTTATTACAAGTCAGCAAACCTCCCTTAAAGGAGCTGCACAAATCTCTGCTTGTCTCTAGCAAAACAGAGCATAACCGAGAAAAATGCTGCTACCAAGAAACCTTGAGTCTCTGTTATTGTGTTTCTAAAATTCCTTTTCTTCAGCTTTTTTTAAGTTTAAAGTGGAAATTCTTAGTAGCCACATTGCAGGCACCATTTTTTTTTTTTACGAGTATTTTTCCTGCCAGCCTGGTCCCAATGACTTCTCAGCCCCAAATAACACAGAGAGACTCTTTAGTAGATATAAACTGTTGACCAGTTACTAGCATTTCTTATTGGCTAGCTCTGTCTTAAATATTAACCCATTTCTATCAATCTAAGTATTTCCACGTGGTCTTACCTGAGAGAGGGTCAGGACCTCTGTTCTCTTGGTCCTACATGTTGAATTTCCTCATACCTTTTCCCGTGTGCTCCTTTTCTCCTAGTCCCACTTATCTTGTTTTCCTATTGACCAATAGTGCTTCATTCATTAACCAATAAGAGAAACATATTTACAGAATGACATCTCCCATCATATGTTCATATATACATAAATAGTTAAAGAAAATGTGAAAAGGTTTAATGACAGAACTTGATGTATTTTAAAATATTAATGCCAACTTCAACTCAAACCACTTCATATTTTCTTCAAAATTCTAATCTTCAAGGGGCAAAACTTGGCTGAGTGTCATAAAAATCACTGCAGATAACCAGTATATTTAATACTTGGTTTTATGGATAAATATAAGACAATATGCTGCTGGAGGAAGCTTCTCTGGTGATGGCTAAAGAAGGAATTGATCTATGAGTAAAACAGAGCATCATTAGGAGTCATTTTATTGGTACTAGTTTTTAGACCAGTAGTATTTAGTTTGGCTCTAGGTCCTTGGGCTATCTAGTCTATAGTTCATGGCCACCCACACAGTGTCAAGTGTAGGTTCCATCTTGTGACTTGTCCTTAAGTCAAATCAGAAATTGGTTGGCTACTTACATAAGTTCTATGCCCCCACTGCACTAGCATATCTTTCAGCTAATACAGATTGTAGGACAAAGGTTTTGTTGCTTGGATGGTGTGCCTCTTTCTTTTGTAGTAACTTGCAGGGTACCTTAACCCATCAAACAGAATAGAACTTAGGCATGAAGGCTCCACATAGGTGCCAATTGTGTGGATGTTGTCTATGACAGTCAAAACCTACTGTCAGTTTGTGGAGAACAACATATTGCCTTAGCAGCAGCCAGTGTTGTTTGGGGATTTCCTGGGGTCTCCCTTGACCAACAACTCAAGAGAATGCAACCCAGTCTTACTACTGAAAGCCTTGTTTGGTTACATGTGATATTTAATCAAAAATCCATATCTAATATTTTTAGGAGACTTCTTTATTATCATCTTCATA
This sequence comes from Cricetiscus sungorus, assembly GCA_030556225.1. NCBI lineage: Eukaryota > Metazoa > Chordata > Mammalia > Rodentia > Cricetidae > Cricetiscus > Cricetiscus sungorus. Next base: position 43,281,647 of record JANBXA010000726.1, read on the forward strand.
TGTTTTAGGAAGTTTCTATGACACCAGGTTTGCATATCTTCTTTCAAATGCCCCTCACAATTATGCTTACTAATAATTGCTGCTTTAAATTGCAAATGTAATATACATTTAGAAAATGAGAGAATGGTTAGACACTAGATGCTAGCTTCTCATTAATATACAAAATGGAAAGCCCTCAGAATCTATGGTAGACATTCAAACAATCAATCAAAATTTGTAGAGATAACAAATACTTTAATAACAATAAATCAGAAATACTTCATACTGGAACTTTCAGACAGAAATGATTAGAAAATGCGGCTTTTGGGGGACCCTAAAATATAAAATATAATCTAAAGAATATGAGAATAATATAAACATAATACCTGATTTTATGGAACTTAGTGAACATTATGTGGAACTGTAAAAGTAGAGATCTTTCAATAACGATAGTGTTTGTAATTTTACTTAAAATTTATAGATTACTCAGAGAGAAGGGAGAGGAAATGAACAAAAATGCTAAGATTGGTATAAATGGTTCTTATTTCATTGACCTTTGAATGCCACTCTAAGAGAATTAGATTTTTGTTCTGTAAGTATTCTAATAATGCACAATATAATGAAAACATCTGTTTGTCACATAAGAACTTTCTCTATTTGTAGCATGCCACACCTTTATTGAATATTGTGAATAAGAAAAGTTTTGTTACTATTTTTTACAATGTGCACCTGCATCATAGTGCACAGACTCAAACAATAAAAACAATCCATCTATTATTGAAGGGAGAAAAGAAGCAAATACTTTACATCTTAGAATACTAAAGAGAAAATAATAAATGGCCTTAAAGATGAAGAGTTGGGTAAGTTATATTGACAACAAAATCCAGAATAAGAATTTGTATTTTTTAATTCTATATGATTATTTCTGTAACATTAGACAGTGAAGCAAAGAAAACAAGACAATATCCCCAGTATAGTAATCTACAGTACTTTTATCATGCTTGTAAACAAATATCTACCTTAAACAACTTAAAGAAGAACAATGTATTTAACCTCACAATGCCAAAAGTGCCAGTCCATTGAAGTGGAAAAATCATCACATTATATAGGAAGTATTGTGCCATTCTAGAGCCTTTATCTAGTAGCTGATGAAAGCAGAAGCAGACACCCACAACTAAACACTGAGCCAAACTCTTGGAATCCAGTTGCAGACAGGGAAGAGAGAAGCGCAAATGGGTCAAGAGCAAGCTGGAGAAATCCATAGAAACTGCTGACCTAAAAAACGGGGAGCTCATGGACTCCAATCTGCTACCTAGGAAACCAGCATAGGACTGACCCAGATTCCTTGAATGTAGTGTTGTTTGGGAGGTCTGGGGAGTCTATGGGGCCTCTAGTAGTGGATCAGTATTTATCCCCATTATACAAATGGAATTTGGGAGCCCATTCCACATAGAGGGATACTCCATGAGCCTAGACCCACGGGGGAGGGTATGACTCACCATGGAAGGCCTCATCCTCCTTGGAGAGCAGAAAGGAGATGGGAATGAGGCTGGTGGAGAGAACAGGAGAGGACAGGCCGCTGACAGAACTAGGATTGACATGTAAAACAAGATTGTCTCAAATTTAAATAAGAAAAGCATCTAAAAATCATTGGTTTTATAAAAAAGGAAAAGTCCACAATACACACAAAGAAGATAGGGCAGAAGAAATGCTTCAGAATACATTCACTATGTAATAGATTTTTTTTAAACAAATGAATGAAAATAAAACAGAAGAGGATGCAGGTGAGAGGTGAAAAGAATGTAAAGACTTATGGTGACTCTAGTTAGAATATTATGTATCTTGTAAGTCAATCAATGGGAAAATATGAAAGGAAATCATTGTGAACTTCAAAGATAGCTTTTGAGTTGGTGGTTTCAGAATATATATATCATTAGAAAAATTGCCTAGATATACCACATATCCATTGTATCAGATCACTGTATGGCTTAAATTATATAGTATAGTATGTCATGTAGACACATGTCAAGTTAATAAAACATTATCAAAGTTTAAAGAAATCTTGGTACATTTTTGGGCATTAAATACATGAACATTATAGTATTGCATGAAATCAGGCTAACTGAATATCTTCATCTCTCCCACCTTTCATCTACATAAAATTTCCCAGTCTCACCCCGTCTCTGTAGTAGACCATCTGCTACAGCTTCTCCTGTCTCCCTTTCCATCTCCAACAGTTCATTCAAATCTTCTTCAACCTTCCACTCCACTCATCCCTTTGTCTCAGTCCAAAACTCTAGTGGGCATTCCAAAGAACCTATTAGTCAAAACTGCCAGGAAAGCAAGTAAGACATGTTTCAGATATGCCCTCTCCCTCCCTTTCTCCAAATTTAATACCTTAGTTTATCCCCAACTGTTAGCATAATACTTTCATGGCATCTCCTCACTCTCTGCCCCTATTGCCAGGGGACTAAGCAGATCCTGGTACAACACCCTGATCTCCTCCCTCCTGAGGACTCCATCATGTTCCTATCTTAGGAAATTCCAAATTCTAAATGTCAGCTCCTAATACCCAAAAACACATTTTACACAGAACTCATAATGGCAAAACCTAGCAGGATCCCAGAAGAATATATTGCCTGGAAACATGCAGCCATCATATACTCCTAAAAAGAACATAGAGCAACCCAACCCAAGGAACAAATCACCCACTCAACAAAGAAGACCAGATTTAAGCATCTTGAATGATAGTCATTCCAGACCTAGCTGTCTAGATGTCAGTATAAAAACACAATCACTAATAGTCAGGACACTTCGTATCCACTAGAGCTCATTACCAATACAACTATAGGGCCTGAGTATTGCAATAAAGTTGAATTATAAGTCATTAATAAGCTTTATGAATATGACAGAGGTCCTTAAAGAGTAAATTAATATATTCCTTAAGGACATCTATAAAAACCAAACAACTAGTGAGAGAAAACAAATAAAACAGTTTCAGACCTGAAAGTAGAAACATGGTCAATAGAAAAAAAACGCAAAACAGAGAAATCTCGAAATAAAAATTGAGAAAATTGAACAAAAATTACAGAGGCAAGGTTCACAAACAGAATATAAGAGATGGAGTAGAGAATCTCAGGCATTGAATGCACAACAGAAGAAATGGATCCCTTGGTCAAAGAAAATGTATAGTCCTAAAAATCTTGGCACAAAATATCCAGGAACTCCAATGGAGTATGAAACTTCTAAATCTAAGGATAATAGCAATAGAGGAAGGAGAGGTATTCCAGGTAAGTTATATTGAACCAACTCTGCATTTTTTGGGTGAAACCTACTTGAATTTTTTATGTGTTCTTGGATTCACTTTGCAAGTGTTTAGTTTATGAGTTAGAAAACAAAGAATGGGGCAGGTGAGATGACCGAGTTTCTAAAGGAATTTATATCAAATATGATAACCTTGGATAAGGGTTTATTTCATGTAAGGAAGAAGGCATCATCTCAGTTTAGATATTTAAAACTTGAAATCTACAAATGATAGATGTAAGTTTGTAGAGAACGCAATAAAAAGAGAAACGGCAATTTGATCATAAGAAATAACAACAGATAATTAGACTGCTAGGAATTTGGGAAAGGACAATTCCTGAATTGTCAGATATTTTGTATTGTATATTTATTTTCATTTCCATGAAACAAACATAAACCTATCAGCTTAAGAATTTTAAAATTTCAAAAATATTATTTTATATTTTTATGTACATGTGTGTCTTTGTGAGTATGAGCACAGTATGTTGCTGATTATGTGTATTAGCATTATCTCTGGAGACAGAGAAACAGGCTGTTGATTGTGAGCTATTCAATATTGATGCTTAGAATCCATTTCATGTCTTACATAAGAACAACAAGCCTTCAACCATCTCTCCAGCCCCAGGCACAGAATATTTTACCTCACACTTCCTAGTTCAGAAATTCAGACATGAGTAAGTTCTCTGCTATGGGCCTCACTAGGGTAAAATCAAAATGTGAAGCAGGACCACAGATCTTGTTTTAGCTCAGTGTTTCCCAAGCATACTGACTAACAGTCCATTCTTTGAGATTCTAGGAGGGAGAGATTTTGTTTTAGTTTTTTTCTAAATGTTGTTAGCAGGAATGTCTCAATGCTTCTAAAAGACTCCCATAGACTTTTGTCAGGTAGTCTCAGTAGGCAAGTAATAAAATGGCTATTAATCTAGTCTCAAACCCAGAACACATCCAACTCTCTCATGAACTGGAGGTTTTACTTTCTGTTAATAGCTAGAGAACATGCTTTTACTGGCTATTATTAGTTATGTACAATTGAACAATCTTGCCATGTTTATACCATCAGAACCATTAATTCAATTGCATCCAGATTTTATCTTTTACATAACACCTAGAAATTTATTCCATGAAATCACAATGATCAATCTCCTTCTCTTTGGAAATCAGTATGGCAGTTACTCAGTAAAATGGGAATCAGTCTATCTCACGTTCCAGTAATTGTACTCTTAAGTATATAACTAAAAGATGCACATTCATGCAACAAAGACATCTGTTCAACTGTGTTCACGGCAGCATTATTTGTAATAGCCAGAACCTAGAAGCAACCTAGATGCCCCTCAACTGAAGAATGGTTGAATAAAATGTCATACATTTACACAGTAGAGTACTACTCAGCAGAAAAAAAAACCTAATGGAATCATGAAATTCAAAGGGAAATTGATGGGATTAGAAGAAACAATCCTGAGTGATGTCACAAAAACAAACACAGTATGCACTCACCCATATATGGATTTTAGACATAGAGCAAAGGATTACAAGCTTATAATTCATACTGACAGAAAAACTAGGAAGCAAGGAGGTCTCTAAGAGAGACATACATGGTCCCCTGGAGAACAAGACGTCAGGAGTAAATTGTGAACTTGAAAGAAGGGGAGAGGAAGTTAGGAGAAAGAGAAAGGGAGAAGTGGAGGGGAAATTTGGGCATGAGGGATCAGGATGATTGAGACAGGGAAAGATTAGAGGAGAACAAAAAAATACCATAATAGAGAGAGTCATTATAGATTAAAGAAAAATCTGGCACTACACAATGTACAGAGATCTACAAGAATGAACACAACTAACAATCTAAGCAATAGTGTGGGTGCTTGCTTTAATACCCTTCCATGATAAGGAGACTGACAACTCCCTTATGCGACATCCTGGAGCCTTCTAGTAGCTGTTGGAAGCAGAAGCAGACAACCACAGCTAAACTCTAGCCTAACTCCTAGAATCCAGTCACAGAAAGAGAGGAGTGATGAGCAGAGGGGTCTAAACCAGGCTAGAGAAACCCACAGAATTGGCTGACCTGAACAAAGGGGAGTTCATGGATAGATGAATGAAACTGGAAGAATTACATAAGATAACCCAGACATAGACAAACACTACATGCTCTCTCTCATATGTGGATCCTTGCTTAAATCCTTAATTGTGTTTGCTCTACCTGGCATAACTCTAGGAGCCCAGACACTACAAAGACACTGGTGTGTATGGGTGCCTTATGGAAGTGAGGAAGTGGGATGGTAGAATGTAAGTGGAGTAATAAACAAGAAGAGGTGAAAAGCTGGGCTTGGAAACATTTAAGCTTTGAAGAGTTAGGGTTAAATTGACAAATGGTGAACAAGGTAAATCAAATCCAAGTGTATATGTAAAAGGTATATATAAGCAAGCCATTTAAATAAAAGAAAAAATAATTTTAAGCAAAATAAAAAATATAATTTTTAAAACGGGAGCATTGTTGAGAAATATGGAGGATGAACAACAATGGAAATCCAGGAAATGTGGAGAAGGTCCTTCTTGTGGGCAAGATGTAGCCATTGAAATCATGAGGTCAAAGCAACTACAGATGCTTGCACTGGGTTTTTGCAAAAAGAGACCTCTCAAAATTTGGATATAAAGGAGTTAGACAGGGCTCCCTAAGTCTCATTGCTGGTGTATTTATTTACTGATCATTTCAGAGAGAGGGTGAATAACTAACTGTTTTCAACTGTGTTTACACTGGTGACTGCACAGGTTCCAGTGGATAGTTTCCATTCAGTGATTACACAGATGGATCAAGTTAAGTGATGTGAATCACAAAACAAAGTGTCTCCTGGAAAAAGAACTATTAGAAAGAGAATGGTTGATTTGCATGGAAGAGAACTAAGAGTAATGATAGAAAGAGTTTACAAATGGTATCGTATACATACTTGATATGGTCAAGCAGATTTATTAATATAAACTACAAGTTGATAATTTGGATTTCAGCTAAATTAAAATGAAAAATCAAAAATCACCTAGAAAAGTATGTTTGGAAGGTCATCTTTCAAAAAGTACTTACATCCAGACTTGTAAAACACCTAGAGTTTTTGTGACATATACATGTGGAAATAAAACAGTAGACCCCAGTAATATACAATAACAATATTTGTTAATAAAAATGAAAAAGCTTCTTAGAACTATAAAACTTGAAAAGAATACAATTCAGTTTACAAATATCTAAGTGGAAATTTCATGTAAGAAATTATGTTAATGACAAATGAACATAACATCTAGGATGAATTTCAGTGGTTACTAGGTAAAACTAGTGGGGTGCTTCAATGATATAACACTGGAGTTTTATTAAGATGAGTAGAATAAGAGCTGATAATACAATTGAAGCTAGCTAAAGTTGAAACTCTTTCATGATTGTAGGAGTGCAAACTAGTTCAACCACTTTGGAAAACACTTTGGCAAAATCTCAGAGTATTATTGTAAGTACCAGCAAATGTAATCATATATTTACCAAACATGCTAGCATAAAACAACCTGCATACTACTGTTTATAGCAGCTTTATTCACAATAATGACAGAAAACAATTCAGGTATGCATAGCAAGTAAATGGAAAACTAATTCAGCCTGTGTATCACCCAACAATCAAAATGAACTGTAGATACATATAAGAATGTGGATGACAATTGAATATCTTATACCAAAAAAAAAACAATGTGACCAAAAGGCATAATGTTGTACCATTCTATTTTAATAGGATTCTAGAATAGAAAGCTATACAGAAAAGATTATTGGTTGCTAGGAGTTAGACACAAGTAGGGTAGTCACTGCAAGGTGTAGTGGCATAGATCATTAATACTAATTCCAATATTTGAATTCCAAAATATTAGAGAAATGACAGTGGAAATATATTTGGACAGAAATTGAAAGTACAATCAACAAATGGCTTTTCTATGTAATGCTTTGCCATTTTAAGCACTTTTTCTTGATTGGATATCACATATTAAAAGTTGCATAATAGGAATTCCTGTTTTCACTACACAAACAGGAAATCTAAGACTAATGAAAAGTTAGATACTCAAAACTTATTGTTACAGCTGAAAATTTGTACTTTATTGACATTTCCCCCATCTGGTTAGCCAGTAATTCTTGGAAAGTACCACTATATTTACTATTACCCTAAAGCTGGTTCTCATTCTTGTTCTTGTTATATACATACATCTAATCATCACACTCATACCTTAAATATACACAGTTTTTTCTTAAAATATAATCTTAAAAACAGTAAACATTTTAGAAGAAAATTACTCTGTATATGAAAGAAAAACATATATGTATATATATTACAAACTCCTAAACATTAGTCCCAAGGTAATGACTTGAAATTATTCATACTTTATTTAACAAATTTAGCAGAATTTATACTATATTGTACATGCCTGACCCTCGCCTGCAAGGAAGACGCGACTCCAGGTAGATCTTCTTGCAGTTTTAATTAGGATCCTTTAAACATGTTGCTTCTGGTCCGCGGGTGGGGGGAGAGAAAGAGAGAGAGAGAGAGAAAGAGAGGGAGAGAGAGAGAGGGAGAGAGAGAGAGAGAGAGAGAGAGAGAGAGAGAGAGAGAGACAGACAGACAGACAGACAGACAGACAGACAGAGAGAGACACAGAGAGAGACAGAGAGAGAGAACTGGGGGACCCATGCACAGGCTTAAACACCCTTGCGCTAACCAACCCCAGTGAGCCACGTGGACCCTGCAGATAGGCTACTCTAATGCGGAAGCAGACAGGCTGAACAGACTTAACCAAATAAGGGCTTGTTTACACCAGAGAGCCTTCACCAATGAGAAGGTGTAAGGCGAAGCCAGTGCCACTTTAAGGTGTGGCACTTCGCGGCTCTCTACACTATATATATTTAATATACTTCAGAAAATTAGTTCTTGCTAGTGTTTGCTCTTATATTAGTCCTTAAAATTGTTTTTAAAAACATCAACTAATCTTTCTCTATCATCTATCTATCTGTCTGTCTGTCTGTCTGTCTATCTATCTATATATCATCTCTGTCTATCCTTTTCTCTTTTGCTGCATTTTTAGTAGCTTGTGGTTCTTTGTGTAGCATTGGAGCCCAATAAGATTTCCTCCTTCCATGTTAGCAAGGATATTGTCATTATCTTTGTTAGAATAGCCTTTTGTTGACATTTCAATGATGTATCTTCCCTGAAATATGTAGAACAGTCACTCTCAGAGGTGTCCAATACCAAGAGGTCAGTCCTCAAGTCACACAAATATCGTAACATATATAATTAATATGTGGTATCTATATATTTAAGAAAATATATGCAATATATGTGTCTGTGTAGTTACAGTAAAAGAAAAAAGTATCTAGAGGCTATGCATTTAAGAAAGATCAAGGGGTAGTTTACTATGAGAGTATTTGGAAGGAAAAAAATGACAGGGAAAATGATACATTTAATTTTGAAAATATCTGCAAAGTAGAAACTGAAGTATCTAAAGTTATGAACCATTGAAACCACTTTTTAAGAAACTATCTTATTGTAATTTTTAAAAATATTTTTATTGTCCTATACCTATTTACTAATAGCACCATCTTACATGTAAATGTTTAACGTTATTTTCCGGGCTTATAGACTCCTTAGAAAGGTTGTTCATGGGGCATAGATCTGTTTACATTTATTCATTCGTGCATTGCTAATTAAAAATGTGTTTCATTAAACTTGTTAAAGAATACTTAGGGAGAGAATGAACATGGTGAAATTAAAGATCCCTAGGCTATAAAATAACTTCAACAGTTGAGTTGCTAAAACTAATGTGGGCAGCAAGGGTGTCAAAAGTATCTATCACTTACCACAGTGTATAAAATAGAAAATAAAGTATATGTCAAGTATGTCAGGTACCATTAAAGAGATTTTTTTTAAAATTTAGACATACATATGGCTCTGAATTATTGGCTTGATGTAAATTCCTTAAATGTTAGTAGCATAAGTACAATGGTGCAATTCTGATAACTTAATGTTTTTGATTATACATTTAGGTCAAGATTCCATTGCTAAAAGAAGTGTCAGACTTTGAAATTTTTAGTACTAAGTGGACATAACTCTGAATCACTACACTTTAAGAATAAGTTACTAATTTTACCCCTTTTATACTCCATGGATAAATTCTACAGTAATCAGATATTCCTCTTACTGCTTGGTATGTTCTTTATCCAATTTGGAATAGCTTTTTTATTTAGTCTTTTAAAATTGAAAATAGATTATTTTCTGATACAATATATACTAATTATAGTTTCCCCTCCCATTACTTTATCCTGTTCCTTCCCACCTTTCCTACCTTCCAGAACCACTCCCTTTCTGTCAGGGTTCTAAGAAAAGACCAGGGTTCTAAGAGATAACAACCAAATATGACGAATAAAATATAAGATAAATCAAACACTATCATATCAAAGTGAACACAGAAAGTCAACAGGAGGTTGACAGAAAGTCAACAAGTGTCCCAAGAACAGGCACAAATGTCAGACACCCACTTGTTCATACAGTAAGGAATTCCACAAAATAATTAAGTTAATACCTATAATATGTATCCAGAGGACCTATTTATACCCAAGTAGACTGTGTGCTTGCTTCTTTTGTCTCTATAAGCTCATATGTGTCCTGCTTATTTGATTCAGGGGTCCTTGTTCTCCAGGTGTCCTCTATCTCTTACAAGCTTCCCACAATCCTCTTCCTCTGAATTCCCTGATATCTTAGGGGAAGGATTTGATGGAGAACCCCCCCCCATTTTAGACATTCTTTTCACATAATGTCTGGCTGTAGGTCTCTGAATCTGTTACTATCTGCTGCCTCTCTGATGATGACTGGATGACTCACTGATATAAGAGTAAAGGTTTTGTTGGTAGGTCCATCTTTCTCTTTCTGTAGTCTGCACAGTACCTTCTCACACCAAACGACTATACTAGAGGTAAAGCTCCGTGTAATGACAAGCTGGACTTTTTAATGTTCAATGAATCTAATGATTGTTACTCTCAGCAATGGGTCCCAGCTTCCAGTTTGGAGAGAGCAACCCTGTGCTTCAACAACAGCCTGGGTTGTTTGATGATTTCCATAGAACCTCCTTGAGCCAACAACTCAACTGCATGCAACCTAGTTACATCAATGGAAGACTTGCCTGTCTATAAGAGATGGCCAATTGAGACTCCATAACCACTATTGCTATGAGTCCTTATTTGGATCATCTTCATAGATTCTGGGAAGTTTCCACTTTACTATTTCAACAATATCACAACAGCTCCAAAATACAAGTCTTTCTTCATAATCCCTCATTTTACCCATCTCATGCCCCCAAATGATCCCCTTACTATAATTCCCACCTGTTCACCCATAAAATCTAATCTATTCCTCCACCCAGGGAGATCAATGAATTTCTCCTGGCCTTTACTTTTTACCTCATCTCTCTAGGTCTTTGCATTTTAGCTTGGTTATTATTTATTCAACATATAACTGAATACATATCATATTTGTCCTGATGATTCTGCATTACCTCACTCAGGCTAGTCTAGTTTCCTCTATTTGTTTGCAAATTTCATGATGCCATTTAACAAATGATTATTGATTACTATTATTTTTGTTGTTTTTTATGGTGGTGGTGGTGGACTGTGTGTGTGTCTCTGTGTGTGTGTGTGTGTGTGTGTGTGTGTGTGTGTGTGTGTGTATGTTTCCCTTTTAATGATTTTTCTGCTTTCAGGTTGTGTAGTTAAGCTCCTTAGTTTGGGGTTATCTTTATAGCCCTGATGTAGGGCTGTACTTGTAGATAGATATTGTTCAGATTTTACTTTATTGTGGATTATCCTATTTTCTCCGTCCATGGTGACAGAAAATTTTGCTGAGTATAGTAGTCTGGCCTGGAATCTGTAGACTCTTAGTGTTAGCAGCACTCCTGTCCAGGTTCTTCTGGATGTTAGAGTCTCCATTGGGAAGACAGGTACAATTCTAATAGGTCTATCATTTTATGCTACTTGGTCTTTTTTCACTTGCAGCTTTTAATATTCATTCTTTGTTCTGTATGTTTAGTGTTTTGATTATGATGTGGTGAGGGAACTGTCATTTCTGCTCTAATGAATTTGGTGTGCTCTAAGCCTCCTGTACCTTTATAGGAATCTCCTTTAGGTGAGGATTATTTTTTACTATGATATTTTTTGAAAACTTTTTCTGACCCACAGAAAGTGTAATTTGTGTGTGCTCTTGTTTTCCCTGGCCAGTTCAGATGGTGTGTTCACAGGAGAGTCTGCTGGTGGTACTGGCAGCTCAGATACTGGGATGAGTTGGAGAAAGGGATATTGGAGTAAAAGTGTTTGTAATAAATTTGGGATAGGAAAGGGGGATCAATACATGTTTCCAATAACAGGCCTGGGTATGAGAAAAGGGAATTGGTTCTCGAGAGCAGTAGGAGATATCTGAGTATGCCTTCAACTACTTGGTGCTATGGGAGGATCAGACATAGGGATAGCAGGGGGTACATGCTGGAGTTCAGAAAATATAATCTGTGTCAACCACATTACTTACAATTTGTTTGCAAACATCAACAACAGTATGATAAGGCAAAAAAGATAATAAAGTACAGCACAATAAAAACACTCATTCTTCAAGACAAATTCAGAAATGATACACATAATAGAACTATCAGGGAACAGAAAATACCTGTGTTATCAGTTATGCTCAGATGCAAGGGTTTATAACTGGTAAAGAAAAGATGAGGCAATAGGCAGGATAACTAACTTAGAATATTTAAAATTTCAATAAATAAAAGTAAATAAAATAAACATTTTGTGTATTAATTTTAAGACAATTTACATAGACATAGAATTGTTTACTTTGAAGGAGCTTCTGAAATTTGATGAAAAGTGAAAAAGGATAAAATTCAGAACAATAACCTCAACTTCAAAATTTTCACTTGGAATTTTATGATTGTAATTGTGAGTGTTGGTAACTGTTAATGTGGAACAGAAGAAATATCTACATTAATCAGAGAAAAGAAATTTCCAAAATTAATTATAACAACACTCAGCAGTATCAGGGAAGTCAGGGAACACCAGTTTAATAAAGAAAGGATTGGAGAAATGGAAAGAAAGGAGAAAAGAAACAAGAAAGAAAGTCTTGTCCTATAAGTACACATCTGAACTTATTACCAGGTGTATAAGAAGTTTTTCTGAATTCCCAGGATATTTACCATTAATGGCATGGATATTTGCCAATGAGTTTCTTCTATAAATACCTATAATTTTGTGACCACTGTGGAAAGTGTATGAAGAACCATTTCACTACCACTATGATTATGGCTTCAAGTCACACTTTGCTCAAATGTTCTCTAAGAAGCCTCCACTGTCTTAGAATACCTTATACAGCATAGCTTGTTGATAAAGTAGGTATCCAGTCTTGACTATTGAGAACACCAAAAATATTCTGCAGTGAATTTGGTGGAAAAATATATTTGAAAACTACACCACAGCATCTGTGTGACCAGACTCAGAAACATTAAATTCTGCGAAGCCTATGATTTTGGTTCCACTATGTGAAGTCGACCTTCCCTAATCTTACAAGTCACAGAAGTTAATCAGATGACTGATGACTGCCACAAGAGATCGTGTTCTCTACAAACTCTCAAGAAACATATCTACCAAAACCCTGTTCCAGTAGATCCATCAACAAAACCCTCCTGCTTCTAAGGCTCAGAGAATGTTAAAGAAAAGGTGAGCAGATTGTCAGATTCAGAAGCTCAGAGAGATTGTTGTGAGATTGTGTCTACTAGTAATATCAAAAGCTATATACACAAATTCTCATCAACATGACCATCCAAACCTGATCTGAACTACAATGGCACCTATGGACAGGTCAAAGTGGGTAGGGAAATAATCACAAGACCTTAGCAACTATAAGAAAGTGACTAAAGCTAGGAGAGGGAAAGGTGATACTTCCCAGGGAAAAACAGATTGGATGTACAGTGCTGTCAGACCTGAAATCACACACCACACACACACACACACCGTTATGTGGACTTAACAGGATTATATTTGGGAATATATGTGTATGTAAATTATACATACATAATCAATCAAACTAATGAATAAAAGAGGTCATGAATTTAAAGGACAGCTGCGAGAATTGCATGGGGTACCTTAGAAGGAGAGAAGGGAACACTGTTTTAAAAAAATTTCACACTCAAATATAAACAACTTAACAAAATGATTTTGCTATAAACGACAAGCAGTAAATACAAATCTACAAATTCTGTGGGAATTTCTTCCCCTAAAACCTCACAAAAATAACAAGGCAACAGAGAAGCATGATACAAATATAATAGGAACAATATCACATGTACACAAATAAAATTCTAGGAAAAATTTACCTACCAAACAAACCCAGAATTTACCAAATGAAACATCAACTCAGGTCTGCAAGCCAAATGAGGTGACAAGGTTAGACATTTTAATGTTAAAATTAATTTCATTTTAAATGTAATCACAACATTTGCCCCATGCCTTTCCTCCCACCAACCACTCCAAGTTTCTTCTCTCATCTACCCTGTTCACCTCCTCACTTTAAAAGTAATACCTTCTTCTTTGCTGAGTATTATTTTACATGCACACAAAACAACAGTGTGATATGTCTATTTCTATAATTTGTGTGTATCTGGTTTCAGGGCTGACTGCTTGGCATTGGACAACCAGTAAGGAAATTGTTCTGCAGGAGCTTATTCTCCCACTCTCAACAGTTATCAGTTGCCTGCAGTTCTTTATCCCAGAGTATGACAAAAATTTTCAAAGAAGTTATGGAAACAAACTGGACATCTATCAGAATAAAAAAATATATATAACTAAAATAAAATATATTTTAAAAATTGCAAAATAATGTGAATATTTGCTATAGGTTTAATTGCTGTAGTAGTTGTTTGTTCAGGATAAGATTATTAGCAGTCACTTAAATATGTGAAAGTGAAAGAAAAAGATAATTTTATTATATACTCTGCTATTCATCAACTGCTAGGATAAAATATGAAATTAGTTTTAGCTTATGTATAATTTGCAATCTTAAACTTGAGAAATCACTGATAAAAATAGAAGCATATTTATGAATTAATACACAACATTCTAGATCATTGGATCTTAACTCTGTTCCTCTTTGTTCTCATTAATCTGGTTAATGTTTTTGCTTTTGGCAACAACAAACAACCAGTCTTAGAGATTCTTATTCAAATATTTTTTGGTTTATTTTTTGTTTGTTTTTGTTTTTGAGATGGGTCTTCTCTGTGGCTTTGGAGCATTCCTGGAACTAGCTCTTGTAGATCAGGCTGATCTTGAACTCACAGAGATTCACCAGCCTCTGCCTCCTGAGTACTAGGATTTAAGTGGTGCACCACCACTACCCAAATATTCTTTGGTGAGATATTTCAAATACCTCTGGGGGAAAGACACCTTGGAAGTGACAGTGATTTTGTTCTTGCTCAGTTTGATGGTAAAAGCCCCTCTGTCAAAATTCAAAGTTTTACATTCAACATGATTCTTTCTTGGAGGAATTTCTTGAAACTGCCAGCATCCAAGGCGCCTCCTTTTAACAGGGTGTGTGCAATCAAGGGTAAAATTCAAAACCCGATTTTTTGTCCCCTTCTCCAAAAGCATTTTTTATGGGACCCATAGCAGCAGAGGAGGAAGAAAGGGACACATTGCTCTGGAATGTTTTGTATTAATTCATAAATGAAATTTAGAAACAAAAAATAGAAGTATGAATGATATGTTAAGAAATACTAAGACTGTCATGCCAGACCATATGGAGCATGCCCTCCCCTGATCCTTGGCCCTACTCGGCCCACTGCTTGGGGTGAGTGTTTGTCCAAAACTGGTGTCCAATACCCCCATCCTCTCCTTGGAACTTCCTGTGTAAGCTCTGCACATACTGGACCAGCCACTCCATGCAGGGCCATCTGGAGCTTGCCTTCACCTGACCCTTGGGCCCCTTTGCCTTCTGCTTGAGACCATCCAGAGCCTACCTTCTATATATCCTTGGCTCTGCTGTGGCCTCTGCTTGAGAGACCTCCAAGAGAGCTGAGATCATGAAAAGTTAATAACATCTAAGTCCTGACCACCTACACATAGCAGGCAAGGAGGGGAAAAAGAGAGACAGAGAGAGAGAGAGAGAGAGAGAGAGAGAGAGAGAGAGAGAGAGAGAGACAGAGAGAGAGAGAGAGAGAGAGAGAGAGAGAGAGAGAGAGAGATCATCTACACCCACTGGAAGAAGTAATGGGAAGTTGGCAGTACAAGAAAACACTCAACAATGGTAAGACCAATATGACACCAATAGGAACTAGGGATTCTACACCAAATACACCTGAACACACCAAAGCAGATGAAGCAGAAGAGAATAACCTATATAATGACTTCTTGAAAATGATAGAGGCCCTCAAAGATGATATGAGAAAATCCATTAGAAGGAAAAACAAGAAAAAAATTAGAATAAATAGAGGGAAAGACCAAATTAAAAATACAAGAAATGAACAAATCTCTTAAAGAAAGCAAGAAAAGCCAAGAAAAAACAACCAAACTGATGAAGGAAACAAACAGTTCAAGACCTGAAAACTGAAATAGAGACAATAATGAAAACACAAACTGAGAGAATTCTGGAAATAGAAAAAAAACTGGGTAAAAGAGCAGGAGCTACAGATGCAAGATAACCAACAGGATACAAGAGATCGAAGAGAGAATCTCTGGCAGTGAAGAAAACTAGAGGAAATAGATTGATCAACCAAAGAAAATCTAAAATCCAACAAATCTTTAACATAAAACATCCAGAAAATGTGGGACACTGTGAAAAAAAACAAACCTAACAATATTAGGCACAGAAGAAGGCAAATAAATCCAGCTCACAGGTGCTTAAAACATATTCAACAAAATAATTGAAGAAAACTTTTCCAACCTGAAAAAGGACAAGTTTATGCAAGAAAATACAAGAAGCATATGGAGAACCAATAGACTTGACCAAAAAGAAAAGACTCCTTGCCACATATTAATCAAAACATACATCTAACATACAGAATAAAAAAAGAATATTAAGAGCTGTGAAGGAAAAGGCCAGGTAACATATAAAGGCAGTCCAATCAAAATTATACCTGAATTCTCCATAGAAACTACAAAAACCAGAAAGTCCCAGATAGATGTTCTACAAACATTAAGAGAGCAGGGATGTCAGCCCAGACTACTATACCAAGCAAAACTCTAAATCACTATAGATGGAGAAAACAAGATATTCCATCACAAAACCAGATTTACACAATGCATATTCACAAATCCAGCCCTAAAGAAACTTCTGGAGGCAAAACATCAATCCACAAATTTTAACTACACTCACAAAAACATAGGCAATAGATAATCTCAATTTTACTAGATCCCAAAAGAAAAGACACAGGTTAACAAATGAATATGGACACAACACCGATCCTTCTGCTGCATGCAAGAAACAAATCTCAGTTTCAAAGACAGACACTACCTAAGAGTAAAGGGTTTGGAAATGATCTTCCAAACAAATGGACCAAAGAAGCAAGTAGTTGTAGCTATCATAATATCTAAGAAGTTAGACTTCAATCCAAAATCAATCAAAAAAAGATGAAGGTCATTTCATATTCATCACAGGAAAAATCTGTCAGTACAAAGTATCAAATCTGAATATCTATGTCTGAAATAAAAAGGCACCTACATTGATAAAAGAAACATTACTACAACTCAAATCTCACATACAACCTCACACACTTATAATGAGATATATCAGCACCCCTCTGTCACCACTAGATAGGACTACCAGGCAAATATTTAGCAAAGAAACAAATGAACTAACAGAAGTTATGACCTAATCTGGGTTTACCAGACACATATAGAACATTCCATCCAAATGAAAAAGAATATAACTTCTTCTCAGCTCCACATAGTACCTTTTCTGAAATAAGTCACATAATTGGCAAAACTGATACAAAAAATTAGGAGTAAAATTAGGAATAACCTCCCTATACCTTATCACCATTCTTTATAGTTGGAATTCAACAACAACACAGAGAGCAGAAACCCTACAACCTCATGGAAACTGAACAATGCACATCAGTACCATTCCTGGGTGAAAGAAGTAAGAAAGAAAAAAATTAAATATTTCCTGGAATTCAGTGAGAATGAAGACACAACATACCCAAAGTTAAGGGACACTTTCAGAGCAGTGCTAATGAGGAAAGTTCATTGCTTTAAGTGCCCATTAGAAGAAAAGGGATAGAGTCACATAAGAGAATTAAAAGCAAAAACTGAAAGCCTTAGAACTAAAAGAAGCATACTCACCCCAGAGGTGTGGATGCCAGGAAATATTTTGAGGGCTGAAAACATTAAAGGAAAATCTAGGCAAACAATAAAAAGAATCAATGTAACAAAAAGATGGTTCTTCAAGAAAATAAATGAGACACAAAAACTTTATCCAAACTAACCAAAAAGCAGAGAGAGAATATGTAAAAACAAAATCAGAAATGAAAAGGGGGACATAGCAATCCAGAGAATCTTCAGGTCATACTTTAAAAATTGGTAATTTACAAGATTAGAAAATTCAAAGGAAATGAACACATTTCTGGTCAGGTATCTCTTACCAAAATCAAATCAAGAAAAGATGAACAATTTAAATAGACATATAACATGTCATGAAATAGAAGCAGTCATTGAAAGTCTCCCAACTGAAAAAATGCCCAATGTCAGATGACTTCAGTACAGAATTTTACCATAAATTCAAAGAAAAGCTAATATCAATCAATATTCCTCAAGTTGGTCCACACAATAGAAACAGAAAGGTCATTGTCAAACTCATTTTGCAAGCCAAGAATTACTTTGTTACCCAATTCACACAAAGGCACAACTAAGAAAGAGAACTACAGACCAACATACTCAATTAAATACTGGCAAATCTAATCCAAGAACACATCAGAGAAATCATCCACCATTACCAAGTCGGCTTCATTCCAAGGATGCAGAGATGGTTCAACATATGAAAATCTATCAATATGATCCACCATATAAAGAAACTGAATAAGAATAAACACATGATCACCTCATTAGATGTTGAAAAAGCCTTTGACAAAATTCAACACCATTTCATGATAAAGGTCTTGGAGAGATCAGGGATAACAGGAACATACCTAATCATAATAAAAGAAATATAAAGTAAACCAACAGCCAACATCAAACTAAATGAAGAGAAACTCAATGTGATTCCTCTAAAATCAGGAACAAAAAAGATGCCCACTGTCTCCATGTGTCTTCAGTATTGTACTTGAATTTCTAGCTAGAGCAACAAGACAACAAAAGGAGATTAAGGGGATAAAACTGGAAAGGAAGATGTCAAAATTTTCCTATCTTCATATGACATGATAGTTTGCATAAGTGACCCGAAAAACTCTACAAGAGAACTCCTACCACTGATAAACACCTTCAGCAAAGTGGCAGAATACAGGATTAACTGAAAAAAATATGTAGCCCTAATAAATACAGGCTACAAAGGGGCTTAGAAACAAATCAGAGAAGCATTACCCTTTACAGTAGTCACAAACAACATAATATACCTTGGGGTAATGCTAACCAAACAAATAAAATACCTATATAGCAGGAATTTTGTGTTTTAAAGAAAGAAATTAAAGAAGATTCTAGAAAATGAAAATATCTCCCATGCTCTTGGGTAGGTAGGATAACATAGTAAAAATGGCAGTTTTGCAAAAAAGCAATCGACATATTCAGTGCAATGCCCATCAACATCCCAACACAATTCTTCACTGACCTTGAAAGGACAATACTCAACTTTATATGGGAAAAAAAGACCCAGGATAGCCAAAACAATCATGTATAATGAAGGAACTTCAGGAGGGATCACAATCCCCTGACTTCAAGCTCTATCATAGAGCTATAGTCCTGAAAAGAGATTCATATTGGCGCAAAAATAGACCAGTAGACCAATAGAACTGAATTGAAAATTCTGATATTAACCCACATGTCTACTAACACCTAATTTTTGACAATACAGCTAAAATTATACAATGGAAAGAGGAAAGTGTCTTCAACAAATGGTGGTGGGATAACTGGATGCTGTTGTATAGAAGTCTACAGATAGACCCATGTCTATTGCCATGCACAAAACTTAAGTACAAATAGATGAAAGACCTCAACATAAATCCTGACACACTGAATCTCTTAGAAAAGAAAGCAGGAGGTACCTTTGAACAAATTGGTACAGGAGACCACTTCCTGAATGTAACACCAGTATGATAGACAATAAATTGGACCTCCTGAAACTGCAAAGCTTGTATAAGGCAAAGCACACAGTCAACAACACAACACAGCAGCCCACAGAGTGGGAAAATATTCACTAACCCCACATGAGACAGAGGGCTGATTTCCAAAATATACAAAAACAATCAAGAAGCTCATCCCCAACATACCATATAATCTAATTAAAATGTGTGCTACAGAACTGAATAGAGAATTCTCAATTGAGGATCCAAAATTGCTGAAAGACACCAAAGAAAGTGGTCAACATCATGGAAATGCAAAACAAAACTATTCTGAGATACCATCTTACTCCTGTCAGAATGGCTAAAATCAAAACCATCAAAGACAATTTACAATGTAGACGATGTGAAAGAGGAACACTCCACCATTGCTGGTATGAGTGGAAACTCCTATAGCAATTTTGGAAATCAGTATCGTGGTTTCTGAGGAAAATGGGCATAAGTCTACCACAAGATAAGAACGTGAATTATGGACCAATATCCCTCAAGAACATTGATGCAAAGCTATTCAATGAAATATTGGCAAATCAAATCAAAGAACATCAGAGAAATTATCCACCATGATGAAGAAGGCTGTATCCCAGGAATGCATATATGGTCACCATATGAAAATCTCTGAATGTGATCCACCACATAAACAAATTGACTGAGAAAAACACATGATTATCTCACTAAATGCTGAAAAAGCCTTTGACAAAATCAAACATCCCTTCTTGATAAAGATCTTGGAGAGATCAGGGATAACAAGAACATATCTAAACATAATAAAGGCAATATACAGCAAACCAACAGCCAACAGCCAACTAAATAGAGAGAGACTCAATGTGATTCCTCTAAAATAAGGAACAAGACAAGGCTGTCTATTCTCTACATATCTGCTTCATTACTTCTTTTTCTGAGTGTTTCCAATCACTTTACACAAGTGATGCCAGTAAGTAAATAGTACTGGTTTTTCACAAGTACCAGCCTACATTTTATTTATTTCTGTAGATGATCTATTGTAAGATATCAAATGCTAGTAAAAGAGAGAATGCAGAGATTAAATGTCTGATGGAATGGTAAACTTTATTTAGAAAAGGAAGAGTAACAAACTAAATGCATAGAAAACAACACAAAATATTATGTAGGTATAATTCCAAGGTTCTAGTTCCTATCATCCATCTTATATTTAAACATATTACTTAGCTACAATTCTTTCTTGTCATAGAAGAAAAATAGACCTGAGTTTGAAAACAATAAGATTTAAAGAGGAAACAAAAATTTAAAAGCAACATAAAATATAAAATTTGGACTGTATAAATATAAAATTCATTGTAAAATCTTGGGGAAATTGGAAATATAAACTTTATTAAATTTGGATTTTTTGAAATGAAAATAAAAATTGTCCTCTCTGATAAGCAAGTGCTATGAAAAATTCACCCTTACTATTATGTCACAATATGTCACAGTGTGACTATGTAATGATAGGAATACTTGCAAGTATCTCTTTGACTCCATAAATGTCTGGAATAGCTAATGTGACTACAAAAGTTTTGCCATAGTCCTTAGCAAGAGGTCGATAAATTAGCTAAATAGATAAGAGAATTCCAAAGACGCTTGTGAATTATAAGAAAGAAGGAAACAGAGGTCAAGAATGGATTATCCAGTTGTATTGTCAGTCAGCAACGTGATATAACCCAATAAGAAAATTAATTTCTCCTGAAGAAAGAACAAATCATGCCTTCCAAACATAAAATGATATGGTATTAGTCTGACTACTTGTAAGCATTGAATATATTTCAGAAAGAAGGGAGAGAAGAATGTTATCAAGTTAATCACACTTAAATTGAAAAAACTGAGAAAATACCAACCTGAATGTTTATTATCTTTGTATTTTTCTCTCACAAAAAAGTGTTTAAATATATATTAATTTAATTTAAATTAGAAATTCTAAGAGATTCATATAAGGTTTCTCACAGAAGGGGGAAGGGACAAGTTCTCCAGAGCACATGGGGACTGGGGGGGCAGTGAGTGGAGAGGAAACTAGGAGAAAGACAAGAGGAGGATAGGAAAGCACATGGCACTAGGAAGACTGAGTCAGGGTAGGAATACAAGACAGGAGAGAGAGAGACAGACAGAGAGAGACAGAGAGACAGAGAGAGAGACAGAGAGAGACAGACAGAGACAGAGAGAGAGAGACAGAGAGACAAGAGAGAGAGAGAGAGAGAGAGAGAGAGAGAGAGAGAGAGAGAACATAAAAGATGAAGCCATTATAGGATTGAAAAGAAAACTGAACCTAGAGAAATGTCCAGATTCTTACAAGACTGACCCCAACTAACAATCTGGGCAACAGTGGAAAGGCTACCATAAATGTCCTTTCCTAATAATGAGATCAATGACTAACTTATCCACCATCACTGAGCCCTCATCTAGTGCCTGTTGGAAAAAGAAGAAACACCCACAACTAAACACCGAGTTGAACTAGAATCCAGATGCAGAGAGGGAGGACAAGACCAGGCTGCAGAAACACAGAGACAGCTGACCTGAACAAGGAGGAGCTAACTGGCCCTCAGATTGATAGTTGGGAATCCAGCATTGGACTGATTCACATCCCCTGACCATCGGTCTCAGCTAGAA
This sequence comes from Cricetiscus sungorus, assembly GCA_030556225.1. Taxonomy (NCBI): domain Eukaryota; kingdom Metazoa; phylum Chordata; class Mammalia; order Rodentia; family Cricetidae; genus Cricetiscus; species Cricetiscus sungorus. Next base: position 43,303,910 of record JANBXA010000726.1, read on the forward strand.
TACCTGAGCAGTCTAAGGGACCTCAGACAGTGGAACCAGGATGTATTCCTGGTACACAAAAGAACTTTTTTGGGCACATCCCCCATGGAGGGATACCCCATTAACCTAGAGACTGGAAAGAAGTCGTAGTCCCTACTTCAAATGACTCGACAGCTTTAGATGACCCCTCCTGGATAGCATCATCCTACATGTGGAATTGGGGGCTGGGAGGTGTGGGTAATCAGGATGCATGTGAGGAGGGAGAGAGGAAAAGAGGGAGGGATGAGGGAGAGAGGGAGGAAGGAAGAAAGGAAGGGAGAAAAGGAGAGGGAACTGGGATCGAAATGTAAAATACAAATAAAAACTAAATTAATTAATTAAAAAATATATTTTGTATATATACACTTCTAAACTCATAATATTGTAAAATTTAAACATAATATCAGTATGATAAAATGAAGTTAGAAAACGGCAATAGGCTTTCAGATCTTCTGCCTCAGAAAATGAGTGCATTGTATCCTAATAGTATAATCACATTTTTTTTTAATTTTTTGTTTTTTGTTTATTTTCATTGTTTTGTGTTTATTGTTTGTTTGTTTTGTTTTTGTTTGTTTTTTGTTTTGTTTTGTTTTTTTCAGATAGGTTTTTTTTGTGTAGCTTTGTAGCCTGTCTTGACCAGCTGACCTCAAAATCACAGAGATCTGCCAGCTTCTGCCCTCTGAGTGCAGGTATTAAAGCCATGTGCCATAACCACCCTGCCAAGTCTACATTTATTTTGCTCAAAATCACACATATGGTATGATATTATTAAACATGGATTAATAAGTATTCATTGTGAAAGTATTACTTGTGAAAGTGAGGTTTACAGTGAAAGTAACCTTGATTTATAAATTTGGAAATAATCAGAGCTTTGGATTAAATATGAAAAAAGTGAGCTTTATAGAAATGAAATAATTGGAATTATTTTTTTTCTTTTTCCTTTTTTAGATTTGGAAATAGAATCTTCACTCATATAATACACCCTGTGAACAGTTTATGCTCCCTCCATTTCTCCAATTTACCCCTTTTACTCTCCTTCTGGGGTCCCCCACTGTTTCTTGTTAGAAAGGAGTAAACATCTAAGAGACAATAATCAATCAGAATAAAACAAGATACAATAAGAGTAGGCAAAAACCCTCTTAAGAAGCCTGGACAAGTCCACCCAATAGAAAGAAAAGAGAACCAAGATTAGGCAAAAGACTCAGAGACATAGCTTTTCTTACTGTTAGGAGTAGGGAACTTTAGGCATGTCATTCAATACAATTTATGTGAACTTGTAGCTGTTATCAATGATGTAGTTTAGTTGAATTGTGGAAAATGTGTCTTTTATATTGTACACATGTTAAAATGAAGTTATGGAGCATCTGAATATTGTTTGACATAATTATTTATTTGGGGAAGATCATTTGGAAACAGATATCCACAAGGGATTCCTGTGTTAGAAATTTGTTTCTCAATTTATCTATATTAAGAGATAAAGAAACCTTTAAAAGGTGAGTCTTACTGAACATGGTGATTCATTCCTATAATATTACAATTCTTGAACTCAGATAGCTGAGGCAGCAAGATGATACATTTGAAATTACCTGAACCAAGTACTGAGACCCAAGTGTCAAACAAAGAATAACATAATGCATAAAATATAGTTCTTAGCAGAAGTTTGATAGGCAACTGTGTTACGAGTACGTTTCTCCCAAGCCAACATATTTTTTAAAACACAGTGTAAACCTTCATTGCAGCTCTCAGACACACCAAAGAATTGTTAGCAGAGCTCTTTAAAAGCAAGGTGGTCTTTTGCCGCTTATGCTAATTTTAGAAACCTACCTTAAAGGAGCCACACAAATCTCTGTCTACAGCAAAACAAATCCAACCGAGAAAATGGTGCTACCAAGAAGTCTTGGTCGTCTCTGTTCGTTCCTTTGTTCCTAAAAATCCCTTTTTAAGCTTTTATCAAGTTTTAAGTGAAAGTCCTCAATCCCACTTCTGAAACCATTTTGTTATGATCATGTTTTCCCAGATACCATCACTGCTGGTTGGGTCCTGCCACCGCCCTGCTGGCCCCCAATAATACACAGAGACTCTGTATTTGATACAATGCTGTTGGCCAGTTACTATTATTGTTTATTGGCTAGCTCTGTCTTAATGATTAACCCATTTTTACTTATCTAAGTATTTCCACATGGTCATTTTATCCAAGTGCAGCAGGCTGGCATCTTGCTTTCTCCATGCTCTACATACTGACTCCTCCTAACTACTTCCTCTTTCCTCCTTGTCTCCTAGCCCTCCCTATCTTGCTTTCCCATTGGCCCAACAGTGCTTTATTAATTAACCAGTATGAGAAACATATTTACAGAATAACATCTCCCATCACAACTGAAGTTTCTGATCTATGTAGCAATTAATGTAGCATTCTGAACATCTCATTTATGAATTTGTAATAAAAATGTAAGTCTGGGCCCTCTCCATTTACTGCTTTTCTTATTTTATTGTATATATTTAGTGAAATGCCAAATTCTCTAGACTCCACACCAGAGGTAGCAAACATGTAATTGGAATTTAAAAATCTATGAATTAAACAAACATCTTTTCTTTACAGGGTAACTGGTTTTGTGTATTTTGCTAAGACAATAGGAAACAGAACAACACCAGAATTCTATGAGAAGTAAGTTAATATCAATGTATAATATTTTACAAGGTGCTAGTTGCTCCACAAATGGTTCCTGTATTTATTAGTTCTATGAATGAAATGCTAAGATGAAAGAAGAACGTGATTTTTTTTTTTTAAATCTGAGTTTAATGGTGCAAGGTGAAAATAAAATTATTTCTTTAACATATGGGGACTGGCTATTTAAATACTGCAGCATACCTTTGAATACTCATCATTAGCTTAGCTAATGTGAAATCCAAAAACATTATTAGTTCCCATAAAAGTATCAAGCCCTTCTTGGAAATGACTACAGAATTGGCCTCACTGACCTTCAACAGTCATTCAGCCCATTTCACTTTGACCACAAAAAAGTAATATTTTATGATACTCAAATTTGTCTGCTATTAATTTGAAATGACACTTTGATTTTTATGTTACTGCATAGAACTAAGAAGAAAGCCTGGCAAGATTTTTTGGAGCCCTTTGTAACTTTGAAGACGACAATCACATGTTTTATAAGTCTTCCTGTTCTCCTAGAACCAAAAAAGCCACAACTGAGATGTTCCACATGCAATTGATTTAGATAGTTGTTTAGACTTTTTCTTCATACTTTGTTTGTTTGTAACAAAACTGTCACTTTTGTGATCACTATTCTTAGTTATTTATGAAAGGAAACTGAAAGATAGACAAAAAAAATGGGTAGTTATAAATAAAATGATCTTTGTAGCAAATTGATTTTCTATCAGCTGTGGGCAGATGTTTCAACTACCTGATTCTTCCATGGGAACATGTTGCTGAGAGTTGCATCTGATTGGCTCTGGGCTTGCTCTTGCCAAATGGGAACATAATCTACACGTTCAGGTGTTAGTAGAGATTCTCAGAATCTCATCATCACCTTTTGATTTTGATGATGTTGCAAGTTTACTGCAATTAAAAATGTTCAACTTCAAAGATCACTTGATCTTCAACTTTATTTCTCCTTTAGGGTCCCTATCTAAGAGATTACCTGTTTTCAGACCTATCTTGAAACTTTCTAGAAATGTCACCACTTTCAAAGTACTTTTTTGTCCTGTTGTGCATTCAGGATCACACTTTCAATAATATTTAATTAGAAACATTTCCCTCAACTTAAAAGATACATTAGTTTCTCCATATTGTCTAATGTGTCACTTCTTTGAGAGAATATTTTTTTTACATTATATTAATTCCATCTGTAGCCATATCAATCTCAAGCACCTTACACTGACCCTGAATTGTTTTAAGCTATATATTATTGAAGTAATGGAAGCAGAGCACAATACAAAGAGAGGCACTCCTCCCTCTGAAAGTTTCTTGAGTTCCAGGATTCTTAGAGACACAGTATCAATACTTCCTCAAATTGGGATATAGATGGTTCATAAGTTAAGAGGACACACAGTGAACTGGTATTGTGTTGGTAACACCATGTTCAACAGTTTACCTGTTTGTCATTCTAACTACACAAAGAACCAGTACATCTGACCTATGTGGGTACACACACACACACACACACACACACACACACACACACACACACACACAAACAGATCATTAAAATGTAGTATTTTAACAAGTACTCTAACAATACCTTGGTAAATTCTATTTACAGGGTATTGAGTAGGTTATAGAGTATAAGACATTCTCCTTCAATAGTTCAAGTCAAAACCGGTACAGATCACATATGTTAAATATATCCAGCTTGTGTTGAGACATAGTATATGACTTCCTTCTCAAATTTTATTTATGAATATGTGAGGTCAATTTGCTAAATATGTTCTTTAATGCTCCTTTTATGGATTGTAAATATGGATAATGTGCTTTTGAGTGATGTGGGAAATTTGTAGATGAGTACTTAAATGGCTACTCCTAATATAACTGGTACAGGCAGATTTTAAACTTTTTTCACTTTCACTTCTCTGCTTTTCACCAACCATTATTACTCTTACCCCAATTACAACATGGCACAAAACTATTATTTTAAAAAAATCATAATTAATATTTGTAATCTCTAAGACAAGAAGCATTTATCAATTATCAACTTCTTTTCTTTTGACAACTAGTCATATTTCAACTCAAAAATTTACCTCAAGTCTATTTCATTGTTCTATTCAACAGTATTTAGTAGTTCCAGATTCTCAAGAGTTCTAAGAATGTTTCACACCTTATCATGGTTTCATCATGCTTTTGAGTTATAATAATATCTACATCAATCATCAATAACCACTTCCTATATAACATGTTTTCACAAAGATTATATAATGACTATCATGATTGATATTTCAATGGACATTTGTTTTACAGTAGATGAGTCCAGAAATAATTCCCTCACTTAGGTTTTATAGTACATAGGGGATTATTCATTATCTATGAGTTAAATATATCTTTATTTTATGTAAAACATCCTCATTCAGTTTTCTTCTTCATCAAAAGTTTGAATTTCAACAAACATATTAAACTCGAAGCATCAACAAATCAGAATTATTGGTGGTTTTCTTCACTGGTGTTTTAATATTGAAGGATGTTTAGTGACCTCAACAATTTTTTTCAGTATTAGAACTATATCCTTTCTCTAATCCTTGAAGAATTAGAGGAGTAGATTAAGGCAAATCATATTAGCACAGAATAGGACTCTTATAAAAAGACACAGGCATAGACTTTACATAAACTTGTGGAATGACAGTGCACCTAAGAAGCTCTAACATTATTTACAAGTAAACCACTGTGTTGGTTAATTTAATTACTGAAGTCAACATGCTCTAATGTCTGATATGACTGTGAGTTTAATTCATGTATGAAGATCACTGACTGCTAATACTGTCTTTGATGTCATGTATTTATAATGGCATAACTGAAAAAACAACTAAAAATCACCCATTATTTTAAAATAAAATTATTGTCAAGAACTATGCCAACTTGGTAACATAAAATTTAGAAGTCTCATGAGGATTTTGACGAATCCTATTTTAAGAGAATTGCACTCTGTTATAAATGTTATAAATGTTGGTTTATTCTATACAGTCTAACATATGTCTCCAAGATGTTATCTCCCTAGGTTACTCTTGAGTAAAATTTGTCATGTTTTATGAGAATGTACTTCAAAGTTATTTTTAAACACAAATTCAGATGTTGGGATATTTTACATAATTGAGTATAATTGTAAATGTTGCCAAAACAAATTTTAAAAATGACTATAGAATTCATATAATGAAAGTTATATCTCAAATCATTAAATCTTTCATAGTAATCACTTATTGAGCTTGACTAAATAGTGAAGATGAAAGATTACCAACAAATAAATAATACTTTCAATGCATGAGTAGGGACTGTATATAATAATTCAAAAATCTTAAACCATTTTTAACTCTTAATTTTGTGACTTGATGTGTTTTATAGTAGTCATGAAAACAAGTCTTTGTATCTGACTTCAGCTAATACCTTATTTAGTTTGAATTTTAAATACTTTTAAACACAGTATTTGCTACAGGTCTGGCTCACCACTTTCTGCCATTTAGGATTTATTAGCACTTTTAAGATGGGAAGAGAATTTTGAGGTCTTCATGACATTGTTGTTTTGTTGCTAAAGGGAATAGCAAGAGCCTAGTCCTGTTTTCTCTTTTGTATCCTGTTCATGGGGTGAACTGTTTTGATTTAGTGTGTACTTGTATTATAAGAGGCTTCCACTGGTCCAAAATAAAGATTCTCTCATGAACACCCCTGAAACCCTGAACCAGAACAATTCTCCATTTTGTTTATGTAAGGTATCAATTCTCCATTTTGTTTATGTAAGGTATTTGTATAAGTGACAGACAAAACACATATCTCCATTGTTGAAAGAGATTTGATTATGTATATAAAAGTTACAAATACCTGGTGATTATCAAGTCAGTATGAGGACATAAAAATTATCTTCAGGGTTAGTTTATATTTATAAAACTGAAAAATTAAATAATTAAATTGCATATCTTGCATTTTAATATTCTATACATATTGATAAATACATAATGATAAATTGTTATCTTTGTACCAACAGGCTAATGTGTGAATAAAGACAACTTTCTTTCTTATGTTCCCTTGTAATTTTCTGTTTATTCCCAGGATATAGTTTCCTTTATTTGAGCAGAGGCTAGTCTCTTTTTCTTGTGGGAAATCATTTCTTTCAGTTATTCCATCTCTACAATTATCCTTTGTATTCCTTTCAAAGTGAAATTACACAAATAGGGGCAGAGACTGGTTGGGGAAGTCTTGTTTAACTGTAGCTATAAGTTTAAGAGAAAACATTTAAAAATAAGTACACAAATCTGTAATCCCCGTGCATGACTTATAAGTGTCTGTATTACACAATTTAATATTTTCAAAATTTATATCTTGGGTACCAAAATATAGAAATTGTCAATAAGTAAGTTGGAGTTCTTTATACTACCAAAATTAATTCAGTCTATAGAGAACTATGACAGTATCACAATAGTCTTGGTCTCTGATCTAATGGGCATTGTATAAAAGTGAGTAATGAAAGATTTTGATATGTGACAAAAGTGGCAGAATTTTATTGTACAAAAATTTCTTTTATAAAAGAAAAAAAGATTTGAAAATATATTTTTAAGTTAAGTATGTAAAGTCAGGAAAGTAAAAGACATCATTATAGAACAAGAATAGCAAATAGCATAAATCACAAAAATTTACTGTAGCCCAAAGCAGTTCTGGTGTCATTTGGGAGTTCTTGCTTTTAATAGGAATGTAGAAAAAGAAAAGTGACAGTGCCTGGAGTCCATACAAGGTGGAACACAGGATTAGGTCTCAACATAAACCATTTATATTTAAAGATTAATATGCTCAGTTGGTTTGAGCAAGGAAAAATATTCCTAACTGAAGGAATTAGTTAAAAACAGCTGCTTATCTTGAACTTTACTCTTTGAAATGAAAAAAAAAATCCAGAAGCTTCTCAAACATCATCTAACCTTGTTTCAATTAGAGGATTGAATCAACTACTTGCCTGATCAGAAAAATAAAAGCACAAGGGGACAATTAATATACAAAATGGTGGAATTAGAAATTACAAGACACTATCTCCCCACAGATACAATCCCACAATTTAACCTAATACAACCAAGTGTATAAAACAGTCAACAAAGAAAACGTAAAGTCTAGTGTTACAAAATCACATGGTTTTCTGTGATTTAATGGTTTGATGAATGTTTGAAGGGCAGTTTCATCTAATTCAGATCTTTGGTATTAATTATTAGCAGCTGTTTCTACTACCCATGCAAATTTCAAAAGCAATGTCATCATACACTGGGGAAAAAATGGAACACGTAGGCCTATATGCTAAATACAAGTAAATTAAGAAAAATTAAATAACATGACAGCTGGAAATGAAACTATTGAAAATAAATTACTCAAAAACTACCATGTACTCAGGTGAATACAAACATCTTTAGGATGATTAATTCAGTTTTAATAAAAATGTATAAAGAAAAGAGAAAGACTGTAAAGTCTTAATAGGAAACAAAACAGGGTTTTTCCCCAACAGACAACTTTTCACAATTAATAGGTATCAAAATTACATAAAGAAATTAGAAAATATACCAAATTCTAAAGAATAGAATAAATTGTCAGACACCACTGAAATAAAGGCAGGTATCCTACTTACTGGATTTGAAAAGAGTGGTGTTTTATAACCTGAACAGGGGAAATAAATGTATAGACAAATAACAAAAATGTACAGAGTAAGGAAAATGGCAAAGGAACAAAATTAAAACATCAAAGAAGCAGATTTATTTCAAAAAAAAATAAGAAATAGTAATTCCAAAGCAAAAATTAACATAAATCAATTAGAAAATTATTGCAGGGATTCAAAAGGAGTCTCGTGAGGACATAAGTAACAGAATTGTGATTTAGAAATATTTCAGAACCAGCACTTTTAGCAGGAATTAAAATCAAAATATTTTAAATATTTCATCTCTCTCAAGTAAGAATGATCAACAACTCAAACAGTAACTAATGCTAACCAAGTTGGGAAGGAAAAAGAATATTCAATCACTGTTGGTGGGATTGCAAATTGGTACAGCTACACTGGAAATCAGTAGAAAAGAGGCTGAAAGACACTTAAGAAAGTGCTAAATATCATTAGCTATCAGGCAAATGCCATCTTTGGCATTTTTGAGATACCATCTTACTACTGCCAGAATGGCTAAAATTAAAAACACCAATGACAACTTATGCTAGAGAGGATGTGGAGAAAGGGGAACACTCCTCCACTGCTGGTCAGAGTGAAAGCTCATAAAGCCATTTTAGAGATCAGTATGGCAGTTCCTCAGGAAAATGGGAATTAGTTTACCACAGGACACAGCAATTCCCCTCTTAGGTATATACCCAAATGACCCACATCCATGCAACAAAGACATGTGATCAACTATGTTCATAGCAGAATTATTTGTAATAGCAATAACCTGGACGCAACCTAGATGTCCCTCATCTGAAGAATGGATAAAGAAGATGTGGTCCATCTACACAATGGAATACTACTCAGTAGAAAAAAATAACGGAATCTTGAAATTTGCAGGCAAGTGGATGGAACTTGAAAAAACCATACTGAATGAGGTACACCAGTCACAAAAAAGGAACAGGCTATGTATTTGCTCATATAGGGATTTTAGACCTAGAGCAAAGGATCACCAGCATATAATTTACACCACCAGAGGAACTAGGATACAAGGTATATTCTAAGAAATTCATATAAGTTCCCTCACAAAAGGGGAAAGGGTCAAGTCCCCCAGAGCACATGGGAAGTGGGGGGCAGTGAATGGAGAGAAACCTAGAAGAAAGGGAAGGGGAGGCGATGAAGGGCACATGAGACTAGAAATATTAAATCAGGGTAGGAATAGCAGAAATGTGGTACATATACACTATAGAACACAAAGAAGCGGCAAAGAAGAGTCAAATCAAGAAATCTGCAGGTAAAGGAATGGGCCTAGAAGAGACTACATTGAGTAAAGTAACTCAGATCCAGAAAGACAAATGCACCATGCTATCCTTCATCAATCATTTCTAGCTCCAACTCATTTGGTTTTAGTTTCTTTTAATCGAAACTTCACACGACATATTCTGATCATGGTTTTCCTTCTCTGTTCTCTTCCCAGTTCCTCCCCATCTCCCTAAAATCCAAATTTATTACTTCTTTTTCTTTTTCTTTTTCTTTATAAAAATGGCATATTTTTTAAAAGAAAAGGGACAGCACAAGAACACACATACACACTATACATATGTGCATATGCGAAATTTCATGAATAAATACATAAAATCAGAAGCCATAATATACAAACATAGAACTGGTAATACAAACAGAAAGTAGAAATAAAACAATTTTAGAAAAAAGTCAACAAATACAACATTGAATTCATTTTGTGTTGGCTATCTAAGGCTGGGCATGGTGCCTACACTGAGGGTTTTGCTGTTAGTAAATGACATGGAGTAACCACACAGAGAGTATAATGGGACCATACATTTCGGCAAGATGTTTGAGATTTTTAACAGCAGGTCATAGATCATATAAAGTTATAAATGGAAAAATAGGGAGGGCCTTCAAATGAGGATGACAGGAAGAGATGAATACAGAAGGAATATGGACAAATAACACAAGTATTGTTTAATAAAAACTCAAGTAATTATATTCCTTATATTTCCCAAAAATATGCATAGTGCATGGCCCCCATTAGAACTATGAACTATAAAAGAAAAAATAATAACAACAAAACCCAGAACCAACAAAAGAATCTCCTTTTGAATGTTTGGTCAAGTTACTTCAAAGGACTCCAAAGGCAATATAGACTATTGATATAACCCTTGGTTGTCTCTCAGAGATTGAAGGTAAATCCCTGTTGCTAAAGATAACACACAATTAGGATGCAGAACTCACCTGATTTCATTTAAGCTGGGTGGATCTAAGCATACTTCCTGAAGTCTAGTTTCCATGGTGCAAAAAATTACTATGCAAGTTACCAAGAAATGCAAGAGGTTAATAGCTCAACCCAGTTGGAACACATATGAAGCATAACAAGAACCAGTGTAGCAAGATATCTGTGTAAGGTTTAGTACATGGCACACATTTGTTGATAGTGAATGAGTGGTTAATTGTACTTAAGGCTTACTAAACAGAAGGGAAATTTTGCATGGGACTAGAAACTTCACCAACTAATGAGGGCTAGTCAAGTATTGAAACTTAGAAAAGAATCAACCACAGCCACTTTGGTAGACCATAACAATTCCTTACTCTATCCTAAATTTTATTCTTACAAACATAGATACAGGTAATTATCAACCTTCACCAAAGAAGCTTCTCTATATATCAAATGACACAACCAAAGAAATGCTAGAACTGGACATAATTCAGAGATTAAGCAAGTATGGGGAGCCAGTCCCAGTAGATAAATATTCATTATAGCTACTACATCTGTGGTTCTGGTAAAATAATAGAATAGAGGCCAGAAAGACTGTAATATCCATAGTATCAGACAGTCATGAACAAAAGAGTCTTTCCCAGAAATGGTTATATAAACAATACTGGACCAATGACAATATAATTAGCCATATTATTAGGAAAGGGCGAAAATGCCATGGGGTCCTACCCCTAGGCAGAGCTATAGGCAACTAATGAATGCTGATAGAGGGAAAATTCACCTTCACAAGGATAAGGCCCCTTATTTGTCCAATAAAAGGTGGTAAAACATGCAAAAATGGTGTCAGCAGGTTGTATTCATACATTTTCCACACATATGCATACATAAATTTAATAGTAATAATCAAGGTAAAGGTATAATATTTAAGGACATTGCAAAGGTTGGAGGGAGGATATCTTGCAGTGATGGGAGACAGGAAAGGGGTATAATAATGTAATTTTATCTTAATTAAGATGAACTTTAAAAGCGAAAGCAACAAAAATCTGGTCAGAATTTACCATATTCTCAACAAAAGAGAAATAATTCCTGGTGCTGTTAATCTGGAAAACACTCTTGGAATATGGATGAAGGGTTACATACTGAAGGAGAAATGATTCAAAGAACACTGAGTCACCAAGGTACACTCCACCATGGGTGATAGCACACAAAAGTTGGGAATCTGGAGCTTACTGAACAGCCTGCAGGCAGCTCATCAAATTTAAGAGTGTCCTTTCCATTTAACTCTGGTCTAAACCTCTTCCATGCAGCTGGACTGGTTTTTGCTTCTTCCATGCATCTTATCTGGTCTTAGTCTTTTTTTCCTGCAGCTTGTCATGTCTAAAAGTGACTACAAAGAATCTTTATTTCTTACTCAGGGTTGAAGGGGACTCAGTGAATCTGGTCAGTTTCAGGGACTCCTGAAGCTACTTTGAGTTGTTTACTTCCCTGTTTAACGAGACTCCCCTCAAAATAAAGTGTTTACCCTCAGAAGAAATTGTTATAATAATACACACTTTGACAGGAAAACTACCCAGCACAAAAGTCAGGGTGTACCAGGACCCAAGACCTTGCTCCTCTCCTTAGTACATGGGCACACGGTGCCAGATATGGAACTATATGATTTAGTATCTTCCTTAGTTGGTTTTGGACTTGCTTTGACCCAATTCCTTCCACTTATCTATTTTTCTTCAGAACTGTAATCTTTAGGATAATTCTGTTCAACTGTTATAATATATAAATGGGTAATACACTATTGGTTTTAAAGGGGCTTATACATAGGGTAATTTTCCTTAAATCTGAGATGAGACATTGAATTTTTACTTTTAATAAATGCTGAAATGAGCTAATATTTGGTGACAACTGGGGAAGAGATGGATGTATTTTGGAAAATAAAATTTTTGTGAGTGGGACCTGAATAGATATGGTCTGTGTATATAAAGCCTGAAGTTTCATGAGTTGAAATCTTGATCCCCATCGTGTTAATTTGAAGAGTTGATGGGGCCAATTATAGGATTGGGACAAAATAAGGTTCTCAGTTCTGATGTTCTCTCACAGTGGGTGTTCACTATGTTATTGGAAAATGCCACAAAATGTATTAAAGTCTCAAAAGACTACAATTCATTTGATATCTCACAATGTTAAGTCCTCCCTGTCCCCCATTCTCCATCCATAGGGACTACATTGTTTATGAGGCCTTCATCAGAGTTGAAATAAAAGCTGTATTATGTATAAGGAGTATTGCAACTATAAGTTAAATAACCTTTGTCTATAAAATATTGGGCCCATTTATTTCATAGGAGTAACAGAAAACTTGAAATTACATTTCTGAGGATTTATGGACATTAATATAATGATTTTATCATTGAAAACTAGCTAGAGTCAGACCTACATAATTTCTAATCTGTAAAATATAATCATTTATAAATAATTAAAAATATTTGAATTTTAAAATTGTATATTTAGTCTATTTTTAATATATTAATTCATGGCTTTATTGTACTGATGATTGCATTAAATAACACCAATAAAACTCATTTGTTCACTAAGTTAGACTTTCCTAGTACCTATACTTTGGTTTGTTGTAACCTCCTTACATAGAATGTGTAGGCATGTGTGTGTTGTTTCTCCAGGAAAAGTTTTGCCTTTTCTTGACTTAAGCTAGCATCATACTCAATTGAGAAAATGCTTTTGTAGGCCACTTTCTGAAAAAAAAACAAAAAAAAACACCAGTATGGCAGACACTGATATCAACAATTATAAATGAGACTTCCTGGAATTGAAAATCTTTTTGTAAGGCAAAGGACACAGTCAACAAGACAAAACAGCAGCCCACAGAATGTGAAAACATAGTCACCAACCCCACATTTGAGAGGGGGCTGATCCACAAAATATACAAAGAAATCAAGAAGCTAGTTACCAAAACACCAAATAATAATAATAATATGAAAGACTTTGAAGATCCCTTATGGAAGGTGTCACCCTCCCTGGGGAGCAGAAAGGGAATGGGATGGGGGTTAGTAAGGGGACAGGGGAGAAAAAGAGGGAGAGGGAACTGGCACTGACATGTAAAATAAGCTTGTTGCAAAAAAGGCTATAAACAAACCTGCAGCTCAGTTTCTTAGTGATTTAGTGATTTATGTGGGAATAGAGTACCCAGGCCATTATGGGTGGAGTCACCCTTGTGTAATAAGAAAGCAGGCAAGAAAGCCATGAGGAGTGAGACAATAGGAAATCAGTCTCTCCCTCCCCTACCACATCTGCATCAGTTCCTGCCTCCTCGAGATTCCTGCCATGTTTGAGTTCTGCCCAGAATTCCTTTGATGATAAAGTGTAATGTGAAAATGCAAAAAAGAAATCATATCCTTTCCTTCCAAATTGCTTTTGGTAATGGTGTTCCAACACAACATTAATACTAACAAAGATAATGGTCTTTGTTCTGATGCTACTTTTACAGTCCAAGGACAGGCGGCAAAAACACTTTTGGTTGGGAAAACTTGGAAATGCTATTGGTTCGGTTTTTTTTTGTCTTTCTTAGATCCCTGTTATGGTGTAACACACAGGCTCCACTACTCAATGCTGTGTTGCAGGCGTTTTTTACAGGTGCTGCACAACTTATGGTAACTTTGTTACATTTACGTTATACACAAGTCCATAACATACAAACAGTATCTTAGTTCATTCAAACCATGGCCTCAAACACAGAATATGTAAACAGAATTCACTAGACAAATTTCAAAATGGTCCTGGTAGTGAGCTTATTCGGAATCTCTCAAATATGAATAGTTGATTCAAAGTTAGCCTTGATGATTCCAAAATGTCCTTAAGGTCTTTTTCTAGCTGTCCTTGATAACTAGTGTCTATGCTAATGTCTTTAGCAAATAGGAAGCATATAATTATACCTTGTCCATTAATAGGAAGATTTAATATTTTAATGATATTTACTTTAAGTAAATTGATACATAGATTTAATATAAATAGAATAAAATCCCAAGGGTAGAGTTTGTGCAAATTGACAAGATGATTCTAATAAGTATGGAAGTAGTGAAATCTTAAATATCTAATCCAATCATAAGAAAAATATATTTTACTTACCTTACCAATAATTACCAAATAAAACTAAAGCAGTTAATATATTATAGGGGAAACAAATTAACTTGTATGAGATTTTGTTATAGTTTACAAAAAGTTCTAGAAGTACAATCTACTTTATACTCACAATCTCAGAAATAAAGATAATCCTATATGAAATATGCACATGTAACCTACAATCTTTTTTATTTTTTGAAAATTTATTCTCTGCTTGCTGAAATTGTGTGATTTGGCCTGCATCTTTAAAAGAGTATGGTATTTTTGGTTCAAAGATTATAATTAAGTTTTTATTATATATTGCTAATCAAAAGATTTTATTTTAAGGACTTGTGTGTCTTAAAGACAGGCATATATATTTATGAGTTTAAGGCCAGACTGGTCTACATGGCAAGGTCCAGGACAGCTTAGACCACATGATGAGATTTTGTCTCAAAAAGTTTCTTTGTATTCTGAAGACACCTCTTTTTTCCTAAACCTTGAGAAACAGTGTATTATTTGTTGTCTTTTTAAGTTCACTACTCCAGAATAACATATAGATAGACTCAGGCAGTATTGAGTTTTTAAAGAGTAGGGATACTCCCCTAACTTAAAGGCAGGATGGATGGCCTAGTCCCTACTCCAAATGACTTGACAGATTTTGTTGATACATCCTGGAAGGCATCACACTCCCTGTGGAGTTGGGGGGGTTGGGATGGGAGGTTGGTGGGGGGGGCATGGGAGGAGGGAGGGAGAGAGGGAGATGGAACTAAGATAGATATGTAAAATAAGAAACAAATATAAAAAAGAAGAAAAAACCAGAATGGTTTCTTTCCAGGGTTATATACACTTGGCTTTCTACTTTTTAAATATTCTAACACATCTGTTTTTATGAGTGAATAATATTGTATGTGCTTCCCTACTGAATAATATTTTGGGTGTTGTAATGAGTTCCAAAACTAAGAATTAAAGCTACCATAAATACTTGTATGTAACTTCTTTCATTGTTAAAATATCACATATATTTTTAGGGTATACAGTATATGTACAAGAATCATATCACAACAAACTATGATTTCCATTTCTATTTGTTTCTTTTTAGTACATGCCAATTTTTCTCCTTGTTAGATATAGATTTATCTGTTATTGAGAATTACAGTCAGCATACTATATTGCAGAGAACTGATTGTTTTCTTTTACAAAATTGTTAATTGGTACCAGCTATCTGACACCTTTTCTATCCTCTAGTGGCCACTACTCTATTCAGATTCACTGAAATCAACTTTGGGCCATCAACATTTGAGTATATGGTTCTTTCTATTTTATGTAATGTCTTTCAGGATTTTATATTGCAGTGAATGATAGGATTTCATTCTTTACATGGCCAAGTATTAGGGTCAAGTAATAGTATACTATGAATAAGGTATATATATATATATATTATACCATACAGTGCATATATAAAAATCAGATACATTATTCTGATAAAGGACAACTAAGGTGAGTCACTTCTTGGCTATGACAAATACATTGCAAGAAACATTAAAATGCAGGACTCTTTTTGATACAATGATATTGATTCCTTTGAGAATACACCCATCATTAGGACACTTGTTTCACATGGTAGTTGAAACTCCATATTGTTTTCCATAAGAGATATACATATTTACATTAGCACCAATAATTATACAAAGATTTTATCTTTTTCATTCTTGTCAGAATCAGTGGTGAGATTGATTTGTGTGTGTGGGGGGGATATATATGGATATGAGTATATATAAGTGTATAGGTGAATGTGCCCATGTATGTTTTGTCCAAAGCAAGAAATAAAATATCTTCCTCTATTGATCACCATGATTATTGCATTGAGATATGATTTCTCACTGAACAAGAAATTCACTGTTATCCTGATAGGTTAGCTCTTGGATATGCTTATCTCTGCCTCCTAGCACTGGGATTATAGACACTATCAGCCATGCCTGGCTTTTCATGGAATTGCTAGGGTTCAAACTTGAGTCTCTGAGTTTATACAGTGATGAGTACTATTATATACTGAGCCAGATTTCTAGGCTCAGCATTTTCTTATTTATTATAACAATTCAACAAGAGGAATAAGATATCTAAGTATATGCTTGTTCCAATCTACAGAATATTTATTCACTGATAACTGATGACTTTGCTTATACAGGAGCAGCTTAATCAGGCATACTGATTGTTTATTGTAGCTTTTTTTTGCTCGTTGATGTTTGCTTTGTATCCAAAAGTACTGCCCATGTCAATGCCTGTTTTCCCTGCAAGCCTAGTCCCAGAGCTGCCTCAGTTCTAAAAATACACAGAGATGCTGTATTAGATATAAAGCTATTGGCCTGTTACTAGCTTTTTTATTGGCCAGGTTTGTCTTAAATATTAACCCATTTTTATTAATCTACGTGTTTCCTTATGGTCTTATCTTACTGGAGAGAGTATCTGGACCTCTTCTTTTGTCAAGTCTCTACATCTTGAATCTAATAATACATCTCCCATAATCCTCCTTGTTTCCTAGTCCCACCTGTCTTGCTTTCCAATTTGCCAACAATGTTTTATTCATTAACCAATAAAAGAAACATATTTACAGAATTACATCTCTCATCACCCGTAACCCTAATTTTTTACTAAAAGTTTTTGGTGTTGCTCTTACATTTACTTTTAATACTATAAAAGTAATAAAATAAATGTATTTGACGCTTTTTGTATAAAGAGTACTGATGACTTAAAATTTAAGATTATTTATATATGAACTTTGAGTTTTACAGTATTAATTTTTGAAGGGACAATTGTTTATTCATGTGTTTTAATTGCTAAAATGTCTTATTTGAAAATAGAGTAATTTCTGGATAATGTGTACTATTCTATCCATGTCTACGTGTCAGTTTTGTCAGTGCAATATTACTTTTATTGCTATAGTTTTCTATTAGACGATCATTGGTATTTGAGCTTCTCTTTCAGTTTGCTGATATGGTGAATTATGTTTGTTGACTGACAAATTTTGAATCATTCTTAGGTCCTTGGGATAACTTCCATTTGAGAATGGTGTATACATCTTTTAAACAACTGTTTAACTTTGTGTACTATGCTGGTTTTTATTTGTTTGCTTTATTTTCCCTTTTTCTCCATCTGAGATAATCAGATAAATTGATCATGATTGTCCCTTTTGTGTATCATTTCCTTCCTGTCAATTTTGTGTAATAATGAGAATCAGGTATTAGATCCTGCATGCATGTGATATACTTTGGTCTTATCCATCAACCACTGCTTTCTACAAACTCCACTTAGTACAACCTAGCTTGTTTCCTTCCGAAGATTATATCATCCTTTCATTTTTATTGACAACCCATGAATTCAATTAGTGATGCCCATATGTGCATAGGAATAGAGCCATTAACTGACACATGGGCAACCTAGTGCATTTATACCCAGTCAATCTCTTAGTTATTTATACATAGTATTTTGATCAGTTATAATTCTCTGTATTAGCCACAAATCATTTTGAAAAGAAGCTTTTTATGTATCCTTGAGTGATACTCATTTTTTGTGTATAAATATAAATATGTAGAATACAGTTTGATAGTGTTTGTCATTTACTGAAGCCACAACTGCTGGTTTTGTCTAGGGTCTATGATCTTAGTTTTACAGTTTCAGGCTTGAAATCCTCCTAAGATTCATGGCCCATTTAGGTTTTGAATGTCTTTTTGATTCCATTTTAATAAGTAATATGTGCCTTAACACGACTTCTAATAGGTCTTAATAATAAAAGCCCAGAGTCAGATATAGGGGTAAATACTGGAAACATCAGAGAGACAAACTAGCAAGCCACAGCCACATCTTACTTCCTCAAATTCCCAGCCAAAAAGAGTGAACTCTTTCTCCTCCAGCCTTATCGTTTCCTGTTTGTCTTTGCATCTCCAAATCTTTATGGTTAGACAGTGGCTAGCTCCACCCTCTGATATTCAGACAACTCTTATTTGTTAGAGAACAAACAACATATTCCCACATTTATCAGTCATTGTTGATACGTCAATATTCAAACAATGAGATTTTAATTCCCAATTTGTGGCATTAAGAGTTGAAACAGTTGGGAAAATTATTTTTGAAGATTCGACTTTCATAAATATGTTTGGTGGACCAGACCTGGTTGCACATGCTTTATTCCTATGACTATGGAGGCAGAAGCAAACAGAGTCAAGCCCAGACATGGATAGAATTTGGGAAACTTTCTCAAAAGTACTAACAAAAAATGAATACACACAAGTTTAGTGGTCTTATGGTGTTATTAAAGAGAGTTTCCTCATACTTTTCACCTAGGTTATAGCATTCATTCCATCCGCCTTATAGGAAAACAGAATTTGTAACCTACACTGAATGTACCACCACCTGACCATGAATTTATGGTGCTTCAATTTTATATTTCTAATTTCTTGAACAATTACTAATAAAAACATGTTGTTCATAAATAATGCAGTCAATTATTTTTGTCATGATAACAAAAAATAGGATGTTGTGTTCATTAATACCTCAATACTTCCATTTAAAAATGTTCTTTTTTATTTATGGCACCTTATATATCTCTTGTTGAGAGATAGAGAAAACATTTTTTCACAGTGAGAAAAAGCACTTTCTAAAGAATACTTGAAAAACAGAGTGATATACAAAATATATAAGATTCATAAAGACCTTATGGACTTAATAAATGTCAGAGTTCTTCAATTGAGGGACTTTTAAGTTTATTTGTATGTGGGAACTGATAGATTTTGTTGTATTTATAATTAATTCATATATTTTATCCATGATAATTTAGTATTAAATGGACCAATTACTATTTTTATGTTTCCCTAAAGCCATTGTCTCTACTTCAAAAACATAACAGAGTTCCCTGATATCTCTTTTATATACAGATCACCAAAAATCTATATATAATGATAACTATGGGCTTGAAACACAACATATATCTAAATGGTTCCAAGCTTACTAACTTCAAGAGCTCTTTAGAGCCAAGTAGAGTATATATCTATAGAATTAGTAAATAAAGCATGCCTTTGGAAATAAAAAAATCAGTTTCTGGGGAACCATAAGCAGCACTTTATGTGAATAAGAACATTTAAAAATAATTACACATGCCATCCTGATGGGCATGTCATCTAAGAGCTATGCATGGTGTGCCATGCATGAGATAACAGAATTGAATTTCTGCATCCCAAACTTTACTACCACTACATAAAAATAACTACTACTGCTGTTCAAAAATGCTTTGAGCAAAAGCTCCAGTGTTCCAAATGATCCTGCAAATCCCATTTCTATATGGTTTCTAAGTTGTTTAGTTCTGAATCAGCAGTCTAAAAGTGTGTTTAAGCACTGCAGGTAACCATTTCCCGTAGAAAAAATAGGAAAGAAATCAGGTTATGGTAAGGGCACCCAGCAAGACTCTTCTCCTGTCTATTCAGTGTCAATATAAACTGATTTCTTTAAGAAAGATGATCAAACAAATGAGAACACATTGCAGAAACCATGATCTGCATGCAAGAAAGAGCAAAATGATAAGATACAGGCTACTTGGTGATAATTATGCAGAAGGATATAAAACACAGTCAATAGAGCTATAGAATAACAAAACAGGCAGGTTGAAGTTACACAAACTAGGTTGTCTTTTTCTTGCAACAGCACAAAACAAATGATACATTAATGGGCTGGCCTGTTCTCTTAATTTTATGGAAAATAATTGCTTGCTCATAAGTTTCTGATGGTTACTTAATCATGGTTCATGTTGCTAAAATTGCTGTTTGCTAAGCACAAGGTTTCCTCTAAGTAAATACAAATTGCACTACATAGCAATGAAAGAGAACTATATGCACTAAGAGTAATCCTAATAAAACAACATTCCAATCATGAAGCTGGAAGTATTGTGAATAGCTCAGGAAATTGAGATATATTTGTACTTACAATCTTAATTAGTTTTATGCTACTTAAGCTCAGTATTACATGGAAGGCAATGTTATCAAAAAAGGCAAAGTCTTCCTGTCCAATATTAACAGCAAAAAGCAGTTAGTTTGGTGAATGCAAGTCAGGTTTCTTCTACTTTGAGATAATACAATTACATTATTAGTGTGAGAAGTTTTAACTATAAAACATTTTATTTTGGCCTAATTTAATTTTGTTGGTTGAAATGAGATTAATTGGTTGATTGTAGTTATAAATCAGTATATTATACTGAAAACATGGTATTTAAACTACAAAATGAAGATGTAATTTTCAAGTTGACGTTTAAATTCAATTGAAATAGAAATTGGACCCTTTAGTTTTGTTCTTCAGTGAGTATCTAAATTATCCCATTTCTACCTCAAGTACTAAATATCTTGATGATAAAGAAAATCATATAAAACCAAAAATCTAATATATAGAAATAGGGCACAACAAACAACAGAAAAAGACATAAGAGAAGGTAAAAAAGAACAGGATACTGACAGGATACCCTTGGAAACTAAACTGGAAGCCGTAATACATATTCAAAGGTACTATAGGTTAGAAACAGAGGAGAAAAAACGTGTAACTAAAATAAAAATAGGTGTTTTTAAAAAGTAATACCCATGGCATTATATTATAAGACAAGGAATGTCCAAAGATGTTAATGAGATTATTCTGTTGCCCATCTATTGCTGGGTCTGGAACCTACCCTTAAGATTAATTTGTTTTCCTAGTAAGACTCTATTGGAGAAAGCTAGAATTTCCATTTTCAACTAGTTATGAGTTGGAGGTACCTTCTGGGTTACAGATGGTGCCATGTATCCTCTTCTTTCAGCTCTTTGACCCCATGTGATGCAAAACAGTGCAGGTCCTGTGCATGCTGCCTCAACTTCTGTGATTTCATATCTGCATGGGTTTTGCTGATAAAGAAATTCTTATTTTCTTGGTGTCCTTCATCCCATATTATACTTTCTGTCGTGCAGATACTATATTCAGGATTGTGTGTTCCAAGGTCTCTCTCACTCTGTGTATAATGCCTGGCTGTGGGTCTCTGCATTTGTTTTCATCTGATGCATGAGGATGCTTCACTGATGTAATGAAGCATTTAATTGCTACTTAAAAAAGTTGTATTTGTTTTTCTCCTATGTACCTGAGCTATCTGCTCTCAGTCTCTTGTTCACACAAGCACTGTCAGGTATGGGTTCCCTTTCATGGAGTAGGTCTTAAGTTTAATCAAATATTGATTAAATACTCTCACCAACTTTATGCCACTGTTGCACTAGAATATCATTTTTTAAGTTATTTTTTATTTTATGTATCGTTCTCAGTTCCTTCTCCCTCCCTCTTTCCCTCTGTCCCATCCTCCCATGCCCCCCATGACCACCCTCCCCTCCCATTTAACCAGAACTCCACATGTAGGGTAATGCCTTCCAGGAGGGGTCATCTAAATCTGACAAGTCAATTGGATCAGGGACTAGGACCTCTCTCCTGTCTCTAGGATTAGGTAGTATCCCACCATGAGGAATATGCCCCCAAAGTCCATTTGTGCAATAGGAATGCGTCCTGGCTCCACTGTCTGAGGTCCCTTAGACTGCCCAGTTCTTCTAGCTGAGACCTATATGTTCATGGGGTCTGAGTCAGTCCCATGCTGGATTCCCAGCTATCAGTGGGAATTATATTGCATAGATATGGGGAGAGTGGTCAAACTTGCTCCTGATTTTAATAAAATTGCATAGGGTTTCCCTCTAAGTTGATACTGACTATGGGTTTTTTGGTAAAGAGCCTTTATTACATTGAGGCATGTCCCTTGCATACCTAATCTCTGCCAGACTTTTATCATGAAATGATTTTGTATTATGTCAAAGGAATTTTTGCATCTATTGTAATAATCATTTTTTTCTTTCAGTTTGTTTATGTAATGGACTTCATTCATCTATTTATGTATGTTTATCTACCCTACATCTCAGGGAGGAGGGCTACTTCAACATTGTGAATGGTTTTTAATGGGTGCTTGGAGTTGGTTTTGCAGGTATTTTATTGAGTATTTTGCATCTATTTGATAAGGGAAATGGTCTGTAACTTTCTCTTTTTATTGAGTCTTCACATGCTTTTTATGTCATATAACTGTGGCCTCATAAAAGGAGTTGGGCAATGTTTCTTCTGTTTCTCTTTTCTGGAATAATGTCAGGAGTATTGACATGTCCTCTCCTTGGAATGTCTGGTAGAATTCTGGGCTGAAACCAATTGGTCTTAATCCTGGTTTTGTTTTGTCTTTCTTTCTTTCTTCCTTCCTTCCTTCGTTCCTTTCTTTCTTTCTTTCTTTCTCTCTTTCTTTCTTTCTTTTTGTCAGCAGGGAGAGGGAAGTTACTTTTACTTCCTGCTTCTATTTCACTGCATGTTATGGGTGCATTTAAATTGCTCAGCTAAAGTTCATTTATCTTTGATGAGTTGTGTGTTTAGATAACATTTTCATTTATTTTTTATTTTCCTATTTGGTGGAGTGCAGGTTTTTCAAGTATGTGCTTATGATTTTCTCCATTTTCTCTGTGTCTATTGTTATGTCTTCTTTTTCATTTCTAATTCTGTTAATTTGGATATATTCTCTATGCTCTTAGTTAATTTGGTAAGGTTTTCTAAATACTTTTGATTTTTATTAAAGAACCAAATCTTCATTACATGGATTCTTTGGATTTTATTTTGTTTTTATGGTATTGATATCTTCCCTGAGTTATATTTTTTCTTTCTGTCTACTTCTTTGGGTGTGATTTTGTCTTTTTGTTCTAAAACTTTCTAATGCACTATTAGAGCTACAAGTAAGAAATCTTTCCAATTTTTTTTTGTTGTGTAGGCATTTAGTATTATGAACTTGCATCTTAGTATAACATATATTGTTTCAAGTATGATTGGTTATGTTCCATATACATTTTTTTTTCAATTCTAGGGAGTCTGTAATTTCTTGACTATAATTGTTTTTTTAATTTAGCAGTTAGTTTCTGTGAGTTTTAAGGTTCTAGTTATTTCTCTTGTTGTTCATTTCAAGATCAGTCTTTACTGGTCCGATAGGATGCATGGTGTAACTTCATTTTCTTGTTGAAGCTGGCTTTGTATTCATGTATGTCTTCAAATTTGAAGAAATGTCCATGAGGTATTCAGTACATATATTCTTTTCTCTTTAGATGAACTATTCTGTAAATATCGGATAGAACCATTTATTTTATATTTTTAGCCCCAGCATTTCTCTTTTTAGTTGTCTGGGTGACCTGTATATTGGCAGCTAAGGAGCATAGAAGTCACCCACTATCAGTTTGTGAGGATCAATATGTAATGTAAGCTTTTGTAATGTCTCTTTTATGAACATGGTTGTCCCTGAGTTTGGTGCAAAAATGTTAGGAAATGCAATACCTTCTTGGTGAATTTTTCCTTTGATTAATATGTACTGTCTTTCCCTATCTCTTCTTAGCAGTATGGGTTTGAAGTTTATTTTTTCAGAATGTAAAAGGGCTACGCTTTTGTCCATTTGTTAGAATTTTCCATCCTTTTTCTCTGACATAATGTCTACTTTGATGTTGATGTGTGTTTCTTGGTTGTAGCAGAGGGATGGATACTGTACTCACATCTATTCTTTTAGTCTCTATCTTTTAATTGGGTTGTTGAAACCATTGATGTTGAGAGATATCAGCAATCAAGTTCAATGATTGTTGTTGGTATTGTTGGATATAGTGTGTGTGTGTGTTTTAGATTGGAAGGTTGGAGTTTTCTTTACAGCATCTTCTCTAGTGTTAGATTTGAATATAGATACTGCTTACTTTTGGTGTTCTCATGGAATATCTTATTTCTTCCATATATTGTGATTGAACATTTTCTTGGGTATAATAATCTGGGATGAAATCTGTGGTGTTGGGAGTGAACAATCCTGTCACTGTTGGGGAACATCCTGGAGCTGTTCTGAGCACACTAGATCTGCCTGTCCATGCGGGACCACCAGTAATTTCCACCTGTCTGGTTTCTGACACCATAACTGGTCCTCTACTGGAGTTCCGGGCCCTCCCAGAGATCTGTCCATCTCTGCTGGACCCACTCTGAGTTCCTGCAGGCAGGATACTTGACCCCCATTCGCAGGGCCTTTGATAAAGAGGAGTCAGCTGTAGAGTGCCAGGTTCCAGCTAGATCCACCTACCAGTGAGGAAAAATCCTGAGTATCAGCCCAGCCTTTGTCCCCAGGGTTAGAAGCCTTGGCTAGAGTCCTCTGGTGGAGCCTGATCTTTGACCCACACTGTCAGGCCCCTGCCTTTGGAGAGGCCTACTAAAGAGCTTGGACCACCCAAAGCTACTGAAATTGAAACCCTGGCCTACCTAAGCCCACCGGGACAGTACCAAAGACAGGACCACCAATCAGAAGCACAAAAAAGAAACACAAGAACTAACAGAAGTTATGTCACAACTGGGTTTAACAGACATCTATAGATAAATCCATGCAAACACAAAAGAATATACCTTCTTCTCTGCTCCACAAGAAACTTTCTCTAAAATCAACCACATACTAGGTGCATAACAAACCTCAACAGATACAAAAAATTAGAATAGACCCCTTTATCTTATCAGACCACCATGCTTAAAATTGGAATTCAACAACAACACAAATCTGAGAAACCCTACAAACTTATGAAAACTGAACAATGTGCAATTCCACCACACCTGGTTCAAAGAAGAAATAAAGAAAGAAATTAAGGACTTCCTAAAATTCAACAAGAATGAGGACATGACATACCCAAACTTATGGGACACCTTGAAAGCAGTGTTACAAGGGAAGTTCATTGCACTAAGTGCCCATATGAAGAAAAGAGTGGATAGTCACATTAGAGAATTAACAACACAAATGAAAGCCTTAGAACACAAAAAAAGGAAACTTACCCCGGAGGAGTAGACACCAGGAAATAATCAATTTGAGGGCTGAAATCAATAAAATAGAAACCACAAAAACAATACAAAAAATCAATGAAACAAAGAGTTGCTTTTTCTAGAAAATCAACAAGATAGACTAACCTTTATCCAAACTAACAAAAAAGCAGAGAAAGTTTATGCAAATTAACAAAATCAGAAATGAAAAGGGGTATATAACAAAAGACATGGGGGAAATCCAGACAACATTAGGTCATACTTTGAAAACCTGTACTCCACAAAATTTGAAAATTCAAAGGAAATGGACAAATTTCTGGAAAATATTTTTGATCATAATGCCTGTACTATTGGTGCTTTTTTTCAGGAAATAGTCTCCCATACCAATTCATTCAAGTCTATCTCCCCCTTTCTCTTCTAAAATGTTCAGTGTCACTGGGTTATGTGGAGGTCTTTGTTCCATTTAGACTTAAATTTTGTGCATGGTAATAGAAATGGATCTATCTACATCAAGTTATGCCAACACAATTTGTTAAAAATGCTTTCTTTTTCCATTGTATAAGTTTACCTTCTTTGTCAAAAATCAAGTGTTCATAGGTATGTGGGTCACTATCACTTTTCAATTCAATTGCCTTGATATACCTGTACATTTTCACTCCAATACCAAGGTGTTTTCAGGATTATTGCTCTATAATAGAGTTTGAACTCAATGATGGTGATGTCCCTGGAAATCTTTTCATTGTACAGTGATTTTTTTGGCTATTCTGGGTCTTTTTTTCCACATAAAGTTGTGGATTGCTCTTTCAAGCTCTGTGAATTATTGTGCTGATATTTTGATGGGTATTGCATTAAATCTGTAGTTTTCTTTTGGCAAGATTGCCATTTTTAGTAAGTTGATCCTATCCAAGAGCATGGAAGATCTCTCCATTTTCTGGTATCTTCTTTTATTTCTTTCTTTAAGGCTTAAAGATCTTATTGTATAGGTCTTTCACTTGTTTGGTAAGCATTACCCCAAGATATTTTATGTTGTTTGTGGATGTTGTAATGGGTGATGTTTCTCTGATTTCTTTCTCAGGCCCTTAATCGTCTGTATATATTAGCTCTACATATTTTTCCCATTAATCTTGTATCCTGCCACTTTGCTGGAGGTGTTTATCAGTTCTAGGAGTTCCCTGGTAGAGGTTTTCTGGTCACTTCGTTAAACTATCGTATTGTCTACAAATAGTGAGATTTTGACTTCTTCCTTTCCAATTTGTATCCCCTTGATCTCCTTTTGTTGTTGTACTGTTTTAGCTAGAACTTCAAATATAATAATGAAGAGAAACAGAGAGTGTAGGCAGCCTTCTCTTGTTTCTTATTTTAGAAGAATCACATTTAGTTTCTCTCAATTTTGTTATCTACCTCTTAGGCTCTAGTAATTTTATACTTGATACAATACTCCAAGAAAGTGTATGGTATGCAAACTGTGATAAATTCTTTATTCCTGTACTTTTACTATACCTACACTATCTTTGAAGTGAGTGTATTTACATAGCAGTTTAACAATTTTTTATTGTGTGAATATCTATTTTTTTTCATTCACCGTGCATTTAAAGGAATTTTTTTATGTTAGCAAAAAAATTGGCAATTGTATTATGTATTATCATTTCCCATTTTATTCCGGACTTCTTATAAAATTCCTTGAAGAGAATAATTTAAAAGTTGTCCTTGGGGTAAGTCAGGGCTCCTCCCTCAAAAAGACTATTTCTGCCTCTCAAATTTTCTGAATTTCCTGAGCCAGTTTGTCTAGGATTGCCCTTCCACCTTAGCATGTTCATTTGAGTCAGATTGTTCAGGTCTTTAGCTTCTGACATTTCTAGGAGACAAAACTTTAAAGCCAAACCTTATGCTCAGGCATTTCCAATATCCCGGCTACCTCTTCAACAATAATCTATAACCTTTAGTTGTAAGAGTCTTGTGTAAGATATATCAATTGGAACTATGCTCTACACCTCTGCAATTTGATTGCTGGTATCTTTCTGCAATGGCCTCCATCTAATGCAAAGATAAGTTTCCTTGATGAGAGGGTAGAACTACATTTGTCTATGGGTACAGGATAGATATTTAAGATGTAGGTAAGAATTATGTTAATTCAGTAAGTGGTTCTCCTTCAAGATCCATTACTCAAATAGTCCTGGACAAAGGAGCTGGGTGAAAGGGAATACTTAAAGAGAAGGGGAAATTACATTATTTAATTTAAAAATAAGTTTAAAATAATCTTAAATTTGTATGTTTTTAACATACAATTTCATAATATATTCTTTTTTTCTTTAGCTCTTTTATATAAATTCAGTTGCTAGAGCCTAATGATAATCATTATTTTAGTTCTTAAGGAAACTCTCCCTCAGTTTTAATTCCTTTATCTTCTGTGATTAGACTTGTGTCTTGTATTTCACCTAAATAATTTAGGATCAGGTCATAATTATAGTAATGTAGCTCTAACAATCATGAACAACATGAGGAATTCATGAGCAGATACAAAACGTTTGAGGAACATTCTCATTTAAACCTCAATATACTGGAAACTTGTTTTTCAGTTTGATTTTTTTTAGGTAATTAAATTTTAAGAGATGGGGACCCATGGAAGTTCTCAAGGTCCTTGGATATTATATCATCATGAATAAATGAATCCTAGGTGTTACAGTAGTTACTATTTTGTGAGAAAGACTACTACAATAACAGGGAACCTGGTTCATTCTTGGTTTCTGAAATCCTGTAAGACTTGTAACTTCTCCAATTCTCTCTTCTGTATGTCTTTATGCCATTGTAGTTAGATATTGAATAGAATGTTGCCAGTATGTTCTTGCACCTTCAGAACTATAATTCAATAAAAAGTAAACCTATGTATTTCATATAAAGTACTCAGAATTCCATGTTTGGTTGTGTGCTAGGTAATTTATGAATAAATTAGGTAACTCACAAACTAATGTTTATGAATGTTCAAAAGCATGAACCTGACATTTTCTCAGTCATTGCAAATAGAGGATAAATGATCTGACCTCTGAAATTAGAGATAATAGTCTTACACAAAAGACTTTTAATTGACCTAAATAACCCATATTTCTAAAGATTTTGCACTGGAGACTTGGCTGCAAGTTTAAGAGAGGCTAGATAACACTCAAATTCACAGTATTAGTAAGCTGATGCAAAAACTTTTATTTTGTATATGCCAACAGAAATAAATTTTGCAGTGTTGCTATAATATTATGTATATTTCTTCCAACCATGAAATTATAACAGAATGTTAATTTTAATGATTAAAATAATTCTCGGGCTTCCGTTAAGTTTCTTCAGTACAGAGAGAATATAATACGTACTAAACATACAAATTCATTTTCTAATAGAAAGTGAAGTGGCTGAACATCTCAAAAGAGAAATATAAAATTAAATCCACTTCCATTTATATGCATTACTTCATATGTAAAATGAATGTTAAGAGTAATGTTTCTTTTACATTACTTTTCTTGGGGCATAAGAATGTACATTTCTTCTAGAGCCCCATTCAAATAATCTCAAGGAACTCCTGTGTGTATATTATGCCTCGAAAGTTCCAAATGTACACTAGGGACTCACTTTGGTGGTTTCCTTCCACTAAATCACTACTGAATACACTGAAGTAATTATTGATTAAATTACCCTAGTGCCCTGAAAAGGATAATATCTTCTAATTATTCATGTTCAAACATCAACCCTTGAAGAATAATTACAACCAATGTTCTGTTATTTGTGCTAATTGGAATTGTGACTAGTAGCAGTGAATAAAAGCATGGCTATGGTAAATTTTTGTTTGAACTAAGTATTTTAAAAACACAATAAAAATGTGGCAAATCACTGCTCTTATACTAATTCCAGTAAGAAGACTGATGGTGATCGGGAGAGATGGATCAGTGGTTAAAACAATGTGTTGCCCTCACAGGAAACTAAGATCCTATTACTATCACCCACACAGTGGCTCACTGTCTAACCATAGATTAAGGAGATTGAAGCCTTTTCATGATTGTACATGTTCTTACAATAATGTGCTGTACATTATATATGAGACTCAGGCACACATACAAACACATAAATAAAAAATTTTTATAAAACAGTCTTGTTTTATGGTATTAGTAAAGAAATAGAGAATATTTTCAGATTTTCATGGTCTCAAGTTAAAAACTACTGTACTCACAAAACATTTGCTAAAGAAAAGACATATATAAAATGAGAATCTAAAAATTTCAGCACAAGTATTCACACATGAAAAGTAATCTAAAATTTATTTTTTCCTTTGAGTATTTCATGCATGTATAAAGTTTATCTGCTCATATTTACCTCATTCCTGTGAGTTCTCCTTCATGCATCCCACCAAAAATTTGTTGAAACTTCATATTCTATAAGTTTTTTAATAATTTTCTGTATCCAACTCTGAACCAAGAACCAGGGAGCCTACATGGTTTCTACATAGAACTTATGCATATATGTGACAGCTGTGTAGCCAGGCCAATTTCAGGGACTCCTGGCAACTGGATCAGGGTATATCCTTAGTGAATTGGCTGGCTTTTGAGAACCTATTCTTCATGCTGAATTGATTGCCTTGTCAAGCCTAAATACAGGGGCATTGGGTGCTTGGTCTTATGGCACTTTGACATATCATGCCTTGCTAATGCCCAAGGGAGGTCTGCCCATTTATAATCAAATATAGAGGAGGGGTGGATTGAGGGAATTGTAGGGAGGAAGTGTTGGGAGGTAATGAGAAGAAAGGAAGGAGGGAAGGCAATATTCAGAATGTAAGATGAATAAATAAGTTAAATTAAAAATTCTGAATCCAAGCATTATGTTTATAAGCACATTTCTATATGTAGTCTTATCCAGTGACTTGCCAGACAGCAAGGTTAATCACGTCATAGAAAACTTGCTGGTTTTCTTCCAGCAGCCTTACTTGTCAATAGTTCTTCAGTTAGGGATGGGACCTCATGAGCCCCACCCCAATTCATATTAGAATGTTGAATGGATTTTTCTTTTGAAATTACACATGACAACATCTCTGTCATGTCCAGAATATTTCCTATCCTCTGGCTATTAGAATTGTTCCAGCTCCTCTTCTTTGATAAACTCTGGCTTTGGAAGTATGCTAATTTTGTCCTATTTAGGGGTCAATGTATCATAGCAAAATTTTCTCTCCAATTTTTTCACTTGTGGTCTCTGTATTAAAATCTATTCACTGCAAACAAAAACTTCTTCTCTGATAAAGGATGAGAACTACACTAATATAGGTTTAGAAAACAATAATTAAGAAGATTGTTTGGTACTATACCCATTTACCAAAAATTGTAATATCAGGTTCTCCCCTACTGCCTTTGTATAGTACCAGATCTTTGGTCTGGTTTCCAGACCAGATATTTGTTTCCTCTTTCTGGGGTACTCATTAAATGAATCCAAAGCTGTTGCTTATTCTCATGAACTTCATCAACTATTGCTATATGTTGCATGGCTTGTCATTCTGTCATTCACAGGTACACAACTAGATAATATTGTTGATGTTTTCTCCCCCTCAATTCCTATACAGTGCCTTGGAGCACCCTGAATACCAGCCAGTAGGTAGGAAGCTTCTATAAGTGCTTCTTTTTTCCTGGTTTCTATAAGTGCTGTCAACTGAACACAAAAATATAAAGAATGTTTTTGTTGGCAATTTCATGAGAAAAAAATTAGACTAGGAAAACAAGTCAGAAAAAATGCAGCAGGAAGAGCTGTAGTCACAGCAGCAACAGAGTAGATCTACATGCGATTCAGAGGTAAAGGCAAACAGGCATTAAAAAGTATTTCTTGGAGCCTCTTCATATATTTACTAAGGACACAAGTTGCTACTCATGTTTATTTTGAATGTCCCTATCATTTTAAATTATATATATATATATATATATATATATATATATATATATATATATATGTATTTTTCATGGATGCTTCTAATTCCTGCCAGGTTGACAGGCAATATTGACCATGACAAGTATGTATTGAACGAGACATACTGACAAAGTATATTTAAAATAAATTCAGGCAGAAGAGGTTTCATGAATGACAGTATGAGCAAATTTCTCCTAAAGAGATCACTAAATTTATAAAAATTAGTTCAACTCATCATTGAGGCTTTAATAAGTGGTGTGGAAAAATAACATGGCCAACAGCAACATACAAAGAAAATTTTTATTATCTATTCTATGAGAATGTATAATTGCTTGGGAGGAATGGCAGGAATAAGAAAGCATGGTGGCAGGAGCAGGAAGTTAAGAAATATAATTTTCAATCACAAACAGGAAGAAGAGAGAAAACTTAAAATGAGACAATAATATAACATCTCAAAACCCCTGCCAAAGACATGTCTTCCAGTAAGACTGATCATATAACCTGCCTAAACAACACTGTTGATGTGGATTAAGTATTCAAATATATAGAGGCTATGGAGAATGTTTCTCATACAAACCAGCACAATTTGGAAAAGTTCTACCTATAATATAACAAGAGATATATTTCAACATATAGATAGGTTGGATAAAGTTTCAAATCACTTGTTTACATTTGTTTGGGCTTTAATGTAAAGATGTATGACTTCAAGTAGTCAATTATTTTTTATGAAAAAAATGAGAGAATTCTTGAGGATACATAATCACTTTTGAGGGCAAACTGTTAAAGAAACTAAAGGCCTCTTAATAAACCCTCTTCTGTTATAGGTGAAAAAGAGCTGTCAAGAGTATATTCTTACAAAATAATATTTAATGTATAAAACATTATTAAACACTTCCCATTCTCAAACATTAGTAGATTTCTATGTATTGTGTTTTTGTTTTTTATACTTTGTTAATTCTGTTCAAATTACTATATCAAAGTATGTGTTAAAGTATGTTTTCTAGAGAAAACATGTTCATTTAACTCATACTTTAGTATTGTTGTTTAATAAGAATCAGGATCAGCAGATAAGCTGAACAGATGTTTATTCATGGAGAAATAACTTACAACATAGACAGATGAATACCAGCAGGTTCCACTGGATGCTTTTCTCTCCACGTCCCACCAGCTAGAGAGTGTTCTCAGGCTCTGCCTCAGACCTAGTTCTACAAGTCAATTTTGGCACTGTCTCCACCTTCCTATGTGCATGGTCAGTGACACAGATGTGGACAAAGTGAATATCTCACCACAATTCCCCTTTTAGTCTAAAGAAAAGATGTAGCCTTGATACCAAACTTTATGCAAAACAGTGAATAACAAGTGTGCTCTAAGAATAGGAAAATCGAGAACATATAAACTTAAGACCTGCATACATAGAATAAAGTAAGGATATTGTGCAAAAACATCATAATTGGAGAGATTTTCACAATATAGCGAAATATACAGTTTATATACAATTCTGGGAAGGGAATACATTTAATTTTACATAGGTTACCACATATAAGAATCTATAACCATGTAAGCTGCATGATACTAATATCTCACTATTACTAAAACAATTCGCAAGAAGATAGGCTGATCTTCCATATCCCATCTAAACCATACCTTTCCCGACCATACCCTATCCCTGTCTAATATAGATAACAGTCTAAGCATCACCTTCCATACCCAACCCTAAATAACTAAAACCAACCCTAAGAACATGAATATTATCTCTAAATTCCAATAATAGGGAAAGGAGGTGTCGTTATCTTAAAATTGCTTCCTGCTGAAATGGGACGATGATTGCTACATGGGATCCTGTAGGAAGAAAATTTTTAGCAACCAAATTTCTGGACAGGACTAGCTGTGACATATATAGTTAGTCACTGTGTGGCAGGAAATGCTAGATTAGAGTTCTATCTGAAGTTCTGGCCAGGGTGTAATAAGAAGGTGCACCATTACAGCTAGCTAGTCAGGAATTTCTCGAGCAAAACAGTCTCAAAACAGTTTTAGGGTGATGTTTGTAGTCCAGATGCATTAGGTTGAGTCAAGTGGAAATGACGAAGTGGTGCCCCATCTTCTTTCCAGAGAGTTCAAAGATTGCAGTTAGGAATTTTAATTATTCCTTGTGGAAAACTTAAACATCAATGTCAAAGTAAAATTTTCAAGTTTTATGGTTTGCATTAGGGAAAGGCAACAATAAGCATTAAAATGTATATGAGAAAATTAGAATTTCAGAGAGAAAATTGCATATAAGCAAATGAGTCCCCAGATTTTGTTTTATTCTGCCTTACAGAAAGTAGCTTCTTGATATAATGCAGAAACTGTGAATTTAATCTTAACAACATGCTTGAATTTAGAGAAGGAAAGCCTAATTCAAATCCAAAGCCAGCACTGGTTTACATGAATTGGGACTACAGGAATATTAGGCAGTAAACAAGAATAGATTTCTGTATAGAAATCATTTACTAGAATTATATATTATTACAATAAATCAGATTCCTCTTCATTAAGTGATTGTTTCTGGAGTGCTATATTCTCTTCTGTAGGTCCTTTTATGTTCAGCCTTTTGGCTGTTTGAAGATAGGTGTTCTCTCTTTTCCTGTAAGGACAAGCGCAGAACACTCCCCCTACCTTTGAGAAGTCTCTGCACATCTCATGGGATCCAATTTGTTGGATGACTTATCATTTCTCTTCATTAAAATGTTTCTCTTGTTCAACTCAGATCTTGATTAACTTAAATGGTATCCATAGCTTTTTTTCTCCTGTAGGTACAAATGTGAAACCCCTACCCCAAAATAACATATATACTGGTTTACATTCTGGGGTCAATACATCCTTGAAGTACACGGGCTGATTTACTTCAGATTTTTTTGCTATTTTTTTCAGTGTCTTTCTGCAGCTGTTTTTCCTTTTGCATTAGCATTAAGAAAGTTTAATGTTAATAAAGCATTATGTAATCTGTGTTTGGGTGTCTTTGTTCCTCCTGGCTGTTTATGAAGCATTTCCTTTAAAGTATAATTGGATCTCTCAACTACCACTTGTCCTGTAGGATTGTGTGGTATACCAGTTATGT
The DNA here is from genome assembly GCA_030556225.1 of Cricetiscus sungorus. Classification (NCBI taxonomy): domain Eukaryota; kingdom Metazoa; phylum Chordata; class Mammalia; order Rodentia; family Cricetidae; genus Cricetiscus; species Cricetiscus sungorus. Next base: position 43,338,498 of record JANBXA010000726.1, read on the forward strand.
GCTTTATGTTATAATACTCAAAAAATTGTTTCAATTTTCCGGAGACATGTGCTGGAACATTTCAGGTTTATTTGTGCAGGTATGCCCATAATGGCTATTACATCTAATAGTTGTATGATTATGATACATAATATACAGTTGTATATTATGATTATCTAATAGTTGTATGATCAGCCTTTTCAGAGATCAGAGCAGTGACCCATTGAAACCCTGAAAATCTATCTACAGTATGATGTAAATATTTTAATTTTCCAAATTCTGGAAAATGAAACACATCCTATTTATACCTTTAGGGTTACTGCCTGGTGGTAAAAGAATTTGGTTATAGAACGAGCAAGGAGGACATTTCCTTACTATTTCTTTAACTTGTTGCCAAGTGATAGAAAAATCCTTTTTGTAAACCATTGCTGCTCACGTGGTATTTCTTATGAAACTCCAAGGCTTCTAGCACACCTTCTATTAATAAACAACCACTTTCATCATTGCCTTGTGCTAGAGGAAATGGCATACCCATATGTGATCTGATGTGTGTTTTATATATACAGGATGCGTCCTATTTCTGTTAGTATCTTGTAACTGTATAACCAATAAAGTTAATTCTGTTTTGTCAGGAATAAATTCTGCAGTCTCAATGTGTAAGACAACCCTCTCTGCATATTGAGAGTCAGTAATTGTATTGAGGGATTCTGTAAAATCTATAAGTACCATGAGAATGGCACACAATTGTAAGGGCTTTAAACCACTTTACTTATTTCTCCTGATTTATATCCTCCCTTATCTGATTTGTTTGCATCAGTGTAGAATATATGAACTCCAGAGATAGGTGTTTTTCTTACAATGTGTAGAAAGATCCAAATTTATTTATTTATTTATTTATTTATTTATTTGTGAATTTTATTCTTTCACTTTTGGAATAATTGCTGCTAATCATTCTCAAAAAAATGACTGCATGCTCTCTGCCAATATTCATTATCTTTCCATAAAGAGAAAATTTCCTGATTAGTTAAAAGTACTATAATTTCCGCTGGGTCCCTTCCTGTTAGTTGATGAAGTCTTAATTTATCTTTTATAAGGAAGTCATAGAACTTTTTTTTATATATGTGTTTAGTTTTTTATTCTGTTTTTGTGATAGAAATATCCATTCTAATATGATATCTTCTCTCTGCATCAAAATCCCTGAAGGATATTCTCTAGATGTTAATATAACCAGAATAAGTCTAGTTTTGTATCCACAAGGTTCAGATGTGCTTCTAGTATCCTCTTTTCTACCCATTCTAATTTTTTTCAGCTTCAGCTGATAGTATTCGTGAACTATTCAAGTCCTTGTCCCCTTTTAGTGCCATTTTCAAGTTTTTCAAATCATGTCCTTCTACTGCAATAATGTTTTGTAGTTGTGAAATCTTTCCTAGTAATTTTTGAATAGCATTAAGGCTCTGTTAGCTATCTCTCCTTATCTGTACTTTTTGTGGTCTAATTTTCTGTAGACCTACTTTATATCCTAAGTAGTTGATAGAATCTTCTATTTGTATTTTCTCGGGTGCAATTTCTAATCCCAAGTGAGGTAAATCTTCTATTATTTTCTCAAACATTTTTTCTAATATGTCTACTTTAGAATCAGCTAACAATATATCATCCATGTAATGGTAGATTTTGGATTGTGGAAACTATTTAGGAATGATTTCCAATGGTTTTTGTACAAAATATTGAAACAAATTGGGACTATTTGGCATTCCCTGTGGTAAAACCTTCCATTGATATCTCTTCACTGGTTGAGAATTAATGTAATTAGGTACTGTGAAGGCAAATTTCTCTTTATTTTGGTCTTGTAAAGGTATAGTAAAAAAGCTATCCTTTAAATCAATAACTATAATAGGCCATTCTTTAGGTATCAAAGAAGGCAAGGACATTCCAGGCTATAGAGATCCCATTGGCTGGATAACTTTACTGATGGCTTTCAGGTCTGTATGCATTCTCCATTTACCAGATTTCTTTTTTATAACAAATACAGGAGAGTTCCAAGGGCTGATTGATTCCTTGTTATGTCCAGATTTAGCTGTTCCTAACCCAGGTTTTCTAAAGCTTCTAACTTCTCAGAGGTCATAGGCCATTGCCCTACCCAGACAGGTTCATCTGTTAGCCATTTTAAGGGTAGAGATTTTGGTTCCTCTGTTTGTTTGGCACTTGTATTCTATTTTTGTACAGCCTGGATATTTCGTGCCGGTCTTGTGTAGTACTTTAAATATTTTTCCACAATCATGAGGTCAATTATAGTTCCTATATAATACTAGAGGAATGTTAATCTGTGTATTCCATTGCTGTAATAAATCACAACCCCATAAATTTATCACTATATCAGCCACATATGGTCTTAACCTTCCTCTCTGTCCTTCTGGTCCTACACATTTAACCCATCTTGTGCTCTGTTTTACCTGAGACATGGTTCCAATTCCCAACAATTGAATATTTACCTCTCGCAGGGGCCATTTTTGAGGCCAAGATTTATTAGTTATGATAATAATATCAGCCCCTGTGTCAAAAATGCCTCCAAACAGTCTGTTATTCAACTTAATTATCAATCTAGGCCTTTGTTTATTGAGGTTTACCAAAATATACTTTTTTTATTTCTTTCTTTCATGTTTGATTCAACTTCCATCACTAGTTTGTCATACAGAGCAGTATGAGAATTTACAATAGGCACTGAATTTTCTAATTGTCCTATGGGAGATTTTCCTCAACAGTGACAGGGAATATTCAGACCACCTTTGACATGGGTATCTTTGAGAGGACCCCCAAGGAGTTTCCCAATTGTAAAGGGTTTCCTTGCTTGTTTGTGGTCAATCTACATTCATTTGTCCTGTGTCGACCTTTGCCACACTTTCTACATAACCCAGAAGGCTGAGGCCTTCCGTTTGATTCATTCCTGGAAGTGTTATTTCTAGAGATGCTTTGCTTACAATTTCTTTTTAGATGCCCTATCTTACCACAGTTAAAACATCTGATATTTTTTTTTCTTTTCAAAAATTTGGAGATGGCTTCTCCTACCAAAGCTTCTATGACACCATAGTTAAGACCTCTGTTATCTTGATGTCATTTCAGACTTTAGATATGGTTTCTCCTACCCAAGCTTCAGTGTTATTCTCATTATACTCAATGTTGCCTGTATACAGGACCCATTCATCCATGGGTGCTGATCTGATTTTTAAAGGCCAAAGCACTTGTTTGCATTGTGGATTCACATTCTCATAAGCTAATGAGTCTATGAGTATTTGCCTAGAATCTCTTTCTGCTACCTCTAATTGTACTGCCCTAGACAACCTTTCTAGAAATGCATTAAAGCATTTTCTTGGTCCTTGCCTTATCATGGTATAGGATTCTGTCTTCTCTCCTAGTTCATGAACCTTACCCCAAGCATTCAGAGCTGCTCTACTGTGTAGAGACAAGATATATTCATCATATGCAGCTTGATTTTCTGGGTCAACAATAACACTCTCACCAAGAATTTTATCTTGGGGAGCTTTATAAACTTTCTTTAAGCCCTGAAGTTCAAGAGCTCTTGCTTCCTCTCTCTCCATAAATCCCTTCATTTTAATTGAGAGGTGTTTTCAAGGACAGCTGATATTAAATGATCCCAATCCTTAGGTGTTACCTTGTTATTTGTTGCCTATGATTCTATTAATTGCTTCACATATTGTGAGTGCATGTCATAAGAGACTACTGCTTTTATTATACCTTTTAAATCCTTCATATGTATTGGTTCACACTGATATACAATGACACATTTTTGGTGTTGTTTTCACTGCTGATTTTCATTGATAGATACAGGGAAAGCTTCCATGACCCTAAAAAGTGTAGAAAATTTTAAATCTCTTTCATGCCCTGTTACCTGTAGTTCTTCTGATGTGTCAGATTGAATGTCTTCTAAGGCCTGAAATCTATTCACCATTGCTTCTTTGAGTGTCTGAACTTCTTGAATCATATAACTTTCTAAAGCCTTCATTGCATCAGTCAGTTTCTTACTTTCTCCAACTACAAATGATTCCATGTTTTTAATATTTTTATCATTAGATATTATCTGAATGGCATGTAAACTGCCTTCCAGAAAAAAAATGGTCTATCTGCTATCTTGCCATTATCCTCAGCCATGGAACAGATTCTATCTGCTATTCTTTCCATCCTATGTTCCAGGTTTTTAGCCTTATTAGTAGCTTCGTCCAACCATGAATGTGCTATTACTGCTAGTGTGTTAATGCACTGCATTGTTTCTATTTTGGTTTGGTCATTTTTATGTTCCATATTTTGTATTCTACCTGTCCGTTCTCTATTGCCACTTTCAATATGTTGAATCTTTGTTACTAACACTCCTATGCTTTGTACAAGTTCCTTATTGTTTGCTCTAATCTCAAACCATTTCTTTAAGAATATCATATTAATGAAGAAACCCATTGCTATTACAATAAAATGTATATATTGGTCCAGTCATAATTTTTTTCTGCTAAAACCCCTTCTATATATGAAGTAAAAGAACTACCAAAGTCCTGCTTTGTCAAATTATCTGCCATAGGTATGGAACAATTGGTCTGAGGTATTATATCCACTTAAGTTGCAAAGGATATCACAATTACCTTAGGTGTAATTCTGCTGTCTTGGATCTTTGATGCTTTTTGTTGTAGATGTCAACGTGTGGTAGTTATGCTTGTAGGTATACCACCAAATAGCATCTGGCAGCAGAAGATCCTTCTGATCCCTGTTCTGCCCAGAAGTGTACCACCAATACTTTAGGAGTTCTAAATGAATAATTATGGGGACTGTCATTATGTAAATATGTTTTTTAATTGCACTGTTGGCAAAAAGGAATGCAAGATAGGCAGGAGGAGGATACAAAGAAGATTCTGGGAGTTGTAGTAGACAGGAGTCAAGATGTAGGACATGAGAGAAGAGGTACAGACCCTCTCTCTGGTAAGATAAGATCACAATGAATCACTATGATTGATACTTTCCTGCCATCCTGGTCACAGTGCACCATCAGCCACAGATAACACACAGTATATTAATTATGAAACTGTTGGCCAGTTACTAGCATTTCTTATTGGCTAGCTATGTCTTAAATATTAATCCAGCCTCAAAAGTTGTGATCTACAATTTGACTTTCTGCAAGATAAGCTGGGCAATGGTGGTACAGAACTTGAGGGAGGTGGCCAACCACTGACTGATCCAACATGAAAATCACTCAATTGAGAAGGAGCCCACATCTAACACTAACTGAATAGCCTTGAATCAGAGGCTGGTTAGGTCAGAGACCTAGGATAGAACCAAACATTCCTGATTCCCCCCCAAAAAACCCAAATAAATGATTCATAATGATATTCTGCTATACTAGAACATGCATAGCACAATCATCATTAAATGAGGCTACATTCAACAAATTATGGGAGTAGATGTTGAGCGCCACAGTCAAATTCAGGTGTAACTTTCAGGTATTTTTGTTAAGTGTGGAAAATTGTAGTATCCTGAGGAGTCAAGGACACCAGGAGAATATAGCTCACAGAATCACCTAAGCAGAGCTCATAGCGGCTTGCAGAGACTTAAATAGAAACTACAGAGCCTACATGGGTCTCATCTAGGTTCTCTGAATGTATATTGGGGTTATTTAGCTTGGTATTCCTGTGGTACTACTAATAGTTTGAGTGAGGTTGTCTTTGAGTTTGTTGCCTCCTCTGGGGACTCTTTTCCTCCTACTGGAAAGCCTTGTTCAACCTTAACAGGAGAGTTTGTGCCTAGTTTTATTGTAACTTGTTATGCAATATTTGGGAGTCAATCTGGAGTGAGGAGAGGTGTGGGAGGACTGGGAAGAGTAGAGAGAGGGGAAACTGTGGTCAGGATGTAATGTATGTGAGAAGAATAAAAAAATATATCCTGGTGAGAGTATGACCAAGATAGAGCTCATAGAATAAAAGAGGGATTCAAACAATCTGCTGTTCAGCAGAATTTTATCCCAGACACATCTCAAAATTGACCCACTGGGTCCATGAAATATTAATGCTTTTTTTAATGTAGAAAAGAGAATTTTAGAAATAGCTATATCTATATCTGTATAGCAAGAATTAAACCTATTATTCTAATATATTTTAAAAGCATGTAAATATTTCATATTCCATGTATATATGTATGTATATATATATATAAAACATTTGAAAATAGCAATATGAACATTGTAATTGCCAACAAAAGTAGAACACAGTAATATACAGCCATCTGATAAATAAAATCCACTGGAAACTGTGACAGTATAATCCTGTAAAAGACAGAAGAATAAAAGAAGACAAACCTTGAATATGAAGATGAATATAGAAAACTCAGTAGGTAATATATTTGTTTTCTTCTATTCTCGAAGTATCCTCAAAGGAAATAAAATTATATACACTAACATTGATATAGTGTGTGTAACAATAGTAGTATTAAAGTCCACTAGAGGAATCGCATAATAAATGTAATTCATTATTTTTGACTCATTATGATTAATTTGCCACATATTGAAAATAAATTTTAATTTAAAGTTTGTATTATTTATCTTATATCAACCAAAATAACATTAAAATGATTAAATGAAATTCACTATCATTATTAACACCTTCTATTGATGAAACGTGAGGCAATAAATGAGAGTCAGAGGAGATAAAAAAGGAATACGTAAGTAATAAAGAGAATACAAATTGGGGAAACAAATCTGGCTGTGTCAATAACGTTAACTATAAATGTAAATTAATCAATTAAAATTCAGATTTTTGCAATACATGAAAAAATTTTCATTTATAAGAAATATATAGGATACAAACACAAGTATTTTGTGTATTTTAAAAACACAAGTAAATTGAAAGTTAATTGTGGCAAGATATTTAAAATTGCAGTGATATTCTTAAGATAATATGATACTGATACACATGTGTATATTAGCTCCTAAAATGCATGCAATAAAATTGAATAAAAAATACTTTAACCATAATAGCTACAGAATTTAATAGTAACTTTAGTTAGGAAGTTTATTTTATTAATTATTTAAATTATCAAATAAATATTCTATGTATTTATCATGTACAACATGTTTTCTCAAAATATGCACACATTGTAGAATGGCTAAATTGAGTTAATTAACATGTTAACACATTATTTTTCACACTTGTCATTTCTAGTGGTGAGAACACTCAGAAATCTAATCTCAGCAGTTCTCCAGAGTAGAACACATTGTTGCTATAGTCACCATATTGTAATATAGATCTTGTTATTTTCCCCTGTATAACTAATTTTATGTCCTTTGATTAACACTTTTCTAACATATCTCATTATTTAAGCCCCTCATAAACAAAATTCTACTCACTGTTTCTATGAATGCAAGCTTTTTCACATAAAAATGTTAGTTTGTTCCCTATTTATAATAATTTCATCAAAGTTATAGAAATTAACAGAATTTAGAAATTTAATGGTTTAATTTATAAGTATCTTATAAATGTACAATTGTTAGATCATATAGTGAAAATATTTTCCATGATTACATTAATTTTTCATTAATAACAAATAAGTGTTCATCTTTACCTTTATCAGTCTCAATATTTGTTATGTAAGTCATAACAATCATAGTTGCAGAAGTGGTGTTACGCCTTACTGGAGTTTCAGCTTGCATTTCTCTCCTTTTTCTTTTTATTTCTTTGTCAACAATGTTGAATCTTTTTCCATTATCAGGTATTCATTTGTGTCTTTTCTGAGAAATGTCTTTTTGGATCCCTTGGTCTTTTAAGAACCTAGTTGTTTGTTAGAGAGATAACTCAAAATTAAAAGCATTGGCTGCTTTTCCAGAGGTCATGATTTCAATTCCCAGCAACCCCATGGTGGTTCACAATAATCTGTAATGATAATGTGTACCCTCTTCTGGCCTGTAGGCACTCATACAGGTAGAACACTGTATGCATAATTACATAAATCATTAAAATCATAGTTGGTTAATTACATATATACTTTGAATATTAACTTTTTTGTGTAGGTTTTTTTTTGTTTTTTTTTTGTTGTTGTTTTTTTCAGCTTCACATGAACTAAAGTAATCTGAGAAGAGGGAACTGGAATTAAGAAAATACTTCCATCAAATTGGTCTGTAGGCAAGCCAGTGAGGAATTTTCTTGGCTGATGATTGATGGGGCAGGGCCCATATCCTTGGTACAGCGTTTCTCCTGCATTATGCAAGAGAGTTAAAGATATTTGGAGCTTTCTATTAAATGGTTTTCTCCTATGGCAGTGGTTCTCAAATTTTTGATTAAAAACACAGGTATAACATAACATGGCATACATGTATCATTCATGGTTTACTTGTACAGGCATTAATCTCTCTAATAAACATTTTGTAGTAGTTGAAATTTAGTTTTGTCTTTCCTGTAAACATAGTAATGTCAATAGTGATGCAGGAATTAACTTTAATATGTTGAGAATGTTAATTTGAAATTTTGAAGAGGTCACTTTACAATACTTAAGGTAGTCATTTTCAATAATGTGACATAAAATGTGTCAAAATTTTGTATATTGAGATCATTTTAAGGATAAAAATAATTGCAATTTTAATTTTATATCAAGTCTAAAGTAATAAATTGCTTAATTTCACTACAAAATGTATTGGACTGCGACAATAAAGGAATATTGAATGTGTCAAGAAAAATTTCTAGAAAAAGAAGCCTAAGAAGATGAAGGGTGTAAATTGCAGACAAGCAAACAAGAAGTAGCACAGGAACAGTCAGGGGTGAAGTAAAGCATTTTCTTGGATCAAGAATATTGGAAGGTGCTTAGAGAATGAAGTAAACTACCCAGAATACTTTGATTACTGCCAGGTTGACTCATTAGTCAACTTTTGTATAAGCACATGGAATAAGCTTTCCTTGATTCTAAAATTGATTTCTTGTAAGTCTAGCTCACTGCAAACAACATAAAGAAAAATGTTCTCTTAACTCAAAGTCTGAGTAAGGTAAAAACCCGTGCTTAGGGAATTCTATATAAAGTCAAGTTCCCCAATAGGGTGAACACAATTTTTGACTATTTTTGGCAAAGGTATACTGAAAAGGATAGAAGAAAATTCCTCTTGCTCTGTAATAGAAAAGAGGGTGTCTTTTGAATATAACAGTGTTACTTCTTTATACTTTAAAGAAATATTTTCAGGCCAAATGAAGAGATTTTTCATTTTTAAAATTTAAAACATATCAAGCACATTGAAATACTATGAAATACTATTTAAGGATAAATTAAGAACTAAGGGGGGTACATTCTACTTTAACAGCAAAAATTTAAAATGAATAACCCCAATAAATACTACACTGAAATGAAAGTACAGGTCTTGAAGTATTAAGAGACTACAAGACTTAAAAATTTTGAAATGATAAGCATTAGTGGAATACAAGTACATGCAAAATCTTTAAAATTATATTTCAGATGTCTATGCAATATACACTCTTTACTCTTACACTTTACCCATTGTGATATCTCTCACATCCCTGTTCGTCCCACCAGCTCTATGAAAATCCATTTTCCAAATTTTATTTTCAAATTCTTCAATTCCAACCAGGATTGTCATTATGACTATATGTTTTTATCTTTACTTTGGACCCTGCCCATAACAACATAGAATTGGTGTTATCAAATTATTAAATGACAGAAGTTGCTCATTAGATTATGGGGCAAGGGATACATTTATTCACTAATGTTGGTGAATTAAATCTAACATAGATTGGTGCAGCCACTTTGGAAATTAATGCATCTTCTTTCAAAAGTCATGGTTCTATAAGACTTCTACTCTACCCCCAATGTAGGAAAATTTGGGAGGAAACTGATACAACATATACTACTGGCAAAATTCAAATCAGAATATGGGTATCATAGGAAACATGTTAGTGATATATCCAAAAGTTAAATAAATATTACTAATTCATCTTTAATATATATCCAAAAGTATTGATTCTATGTGTCTACATACAATTTTATATGTTGATATTAATAACATTATTTAGAGAAGTGAAAGAAAATATCAGAATGTCTATGAACTAAGAAATGAAACAACTATGGTGAGTTCTTCCCAAAAATCAAGAATGATATTCTTCTATGTTCTAAAATATGTAAAGTTCTTGAAAACATTCTGCTTAGTAAAGGAAGCTCATATTGTATAATTTTATCTATATTGTATTTTCTCCTAAAGTAAACCCATCTTGATAAAAAATAAAAACTGACTTAATAGGTCTAGATCAATGCATGAATACTAAGTTGCAAATCCTTCCCATGGGTCAGATTTTATACTAAAGAATATACCTTGCAGTGCACTATTTGAATCAACATTTTGCATCAAGATGTCTACTTGCCAGAGTGAGTTGACATAATACTGAGACCTACATAGACTTTGTTGTCAGAATCAGCATTCAATATGAACACTAGGTAAACAGGTTGTAATTTCCCCCTTTTAAACACTGAGAAGTAGAAAACCTATGAATATTATGAATACTTATTAATAGGTTATTTAGAAATTATTAAGATCTAACTTCCCACATGTATATAAACTTCAGATCTGGGTAAATTTCCCCTATATTTTGTACTAATTAGGAAAACAATAATGTTTTATGTGACGCTAATTGTAAATTTGAGTGTGTTCTGCAAAGAGCCAGTCACAATAATTTTGTCTGGATTTATCCTACATTAAATAAAATACAATACTTCAAAGCCAGTTGGATCTTTTTTTCTTTAGAATTTAATCTTATATGAAGAAAATAATTCATTTCTAATGATCTTCTGGTTTATCTTATGAAAACTTCAATATACCATTGATAGCATGCTCTAGGCAACAGGCACAGAAATCTTTGCAGATATATTGTGGTTTAAAATTAATAAATTTCATAGGTACTATTTTCCATTATTTAACTTCCTCCAACAGAAATTGGACTTCTTTAGTAAAGGTGCTATAATTTACTCATCCTTTTGTCTCTGACATACTGCTTAGATACAATAGAGTGGGTACCACTGGAATCATCACACATAAGTGAATTAAAAGATGAAAGAAAGCTACACACATGATTTCCTTTCTCCTTGAGACATGATCAAAATCGATTCAGAAAAAAATAGCCATTTATGGAATCTCAAACCATGAACTTATTTAAATGTGAATATTTTTGTTGGAGCATGGATGGTGTTTTGGGGATCCTGTGTAAATACACTGGAAGCACAGCAAGTCCACCATAATAGTATACTTATTGTGTTAAATTCAATGGCATAAATGAGGCACAGGTGTGCTTTGATGCCTGCAGCTCATATTGCTCTTTAGTAGAATGTTCTATTGTACACCAGCTGGAGCTTTTGCAAGCATTCTCCTAGGTATACACAACAGGTGGAATGAAAAAGAAATGATAGAGGCTAATGGCATTTTGATCAGCAGGATTCAAGCGATGTGCTCTCTCACACCTTCTACTATTTTCATTCACTAATGTACATTTATAGGGCACAAAACGTAGTCAAAATGCTTTTTTTTCACTCAAGCAAAACAGATGATTTTAAATTCCTGATTTCAAAGCTATTCAACTTAGCTGCACAGGCTCCAGTTGAGAAATAAATGGCATGAATTCTATCCTGGCAATTGTCAATGAGTCAAGGGAAGAGAATTTTCTGTCATCTCTTAACATCAGCTGTTGCATTCAAGGTTTGTCAGCTACAGATGCCTTACTCTGACAATTTGACCTGTAATTATTTTCTTTCCAATGTCTCCTATGACTGCTTAGTTTTAAACAATGGGTGTTTTTTCAAGATGGTATACAGCTTCAGCTCTCTAGATGTAGTTAATGATAAATAGGAATTCCTCCTCACCTGCTAATATTTCCTGATGGAGGTGTACCTCTCTGAAATAAACATAAAATACATCTGAGTCTTGCAAGAACTTTGTACTTGTCCTTTGCGGAAGGGCGCAGTATATTTGCACCAGGACCACTTGGATTATACTTTTAATATGGATACTTCTACCCTCCTAGATGGAGAGCTGAGAGTTTGGCATTCTGTGGGGATAACTTAAGTTTTCTGAGTAACTGTTTTGCTTCTCCCTGTCTTTGTAATTTTTGAATCTCTTCCTCTCCTCCGTTGCTTTTGAAATAATCTCTTAAAATCTTGAATCTTCATCAGGTAATACAGGAACCTTTTCTAATCATACTGCCTTTGAAAATTTTTGCATATTTTTATCAGAAATTTATATTTCTTCTTTTGAAACATTTACTTTTTAATAATTTGATAATTGATTTGGAGATTAGGTATTTACATTTATATTATATATTCTAATATTTATCATCTCTCAGATGTACAATCAGAAAAAGATTTTCTGTCATACCATATATTGTGTATTTAATCCAAAAAATTATTTCCTTTACTCTTATGAAGCTTTTTTATGTTATTTAATCCTTTATGTAAATTCTTGCTGTTATGTCATGTGAAATTGGAATCATGTTCAGAAACAGGGTTGCTGCTTTTATAGAAGTAATTTTTTCTAAAGTTCCCCTGGAACATTTGCAAGTTTCATGTCTTTTTTAATGGTTATGTTTTATTGTTTGAAAAAGTTTAATCTGTTTAAATAATATATTTCAGTTATTTTTAGTCACCTTTTCCCTTATGCACCCTGGGCATATTTTAACTTTTTTTTTATATTATGAGAGACATAGTTCTACTTTCATTCTTCTACATAAAACCATCCATTTTCCAACTAACGTTTATTGAAGAGTACATGTTATTACGATGTATGATTTCCATACCTTTCCAAATTGCAAGTGAATGCGTTTTTATAAGTTTATTTTAGAGTACTTGTTTTAGTACTGTTGGCCTATATGCCCATTTTGTGCCAGTATTATGCAGTTATTACTAATTCTCTTATTTAGACATTTTCATCATTATTCATTTTATTTAAAATTCCTGGGGAAATATGAGTTCTTTTGTATTCCCATATGAATTCTGGCATTGTCTTCTTTTATTTTAGTGAAAAATGTTACAATAATATTATTGGATTTGCAACAAGTTAGTAGATTCTTTTGAGTTCAAGTGTATCTGTTCAGCTCAAGGGAGCACTCTATTTCTATTTACAACTGATCTCTTTTCTATCATCTGAGTTTGGGCTTCTGACCCTCTAATAATGTCCATTCCCTTGCCATCTTTATGTTATGCCTGTATTCGGTCCCAAATATATCTGCATTAATGATTATCATTTCATATCACCACTGGTCAGTCTCCTGTGTTACATTGGTTCTTGGGTTAACAAGTAGAAAAAATGGAGTCTTTAGGAACTTTAGGAATTGTTTACATACAAATTCAGATTCTTCTGCTGTCCTTGACAGAGCTCTCACTACAAACTATCTTTCACATTGGCCTCCCTCATGACCTATGGGAAATATAGGGAAGCATAGCATGACCCTTTCTATGGCATTTACTTGCTGTGAAGTACATGGATCTAATGTTTAATTTTTTACATTTTTTTATTTTTCCTGGGAAGACTAATGAGTATACATAGCCTCACTAGACTTAAGATCAATTAAGTAAAACCTTTGATATATTCTATTTAGTGATGTAGTGGATTTACTGGGGTTACTAACAGGAGCACAGGTGAGAGGTTATTTACACAAGCGTGAGTGATTTGGACAAGTACTTCATTGGAAAGCTTTCCATGATATGTGTGATAATTCACATTATCTGCCTTACTAGAATGTCCTGTATACTTTCCAGGCCATCATAGCATTCAAGTCCTTTCTTTCCCAGCAAATTTTTATAGATTGCATAACTTTAGGGAGGGACATCATGAGTCTTTCAAGATGTGTTAACTTGTCAAGGTTTGGAAGTTTGTTGGGGGTTTCATGTACTCAATGACCCTCCCTCTTCTCTTGAGGGGTTATTGCTACAAGCCATAGGAGACATCTCCACAACACACAGATGCAGATGAAATGGAAGTTTTCTATTTCTTGTTTCCTTGAAGCCATACTGTAGAATGGGAATTATTTATTTACATTTTCTATGATTTTGAATAGCTGTCTTCTGGTTCTATGACAAACCTAAATCATTATTCTTGATTAAAAATGTACTAGACAATGGTATTTGGGTTCATGTAAAGCTATACTTAAAATATTTGACTCTTACTAATCAAAAGTATCTCTGAGGGACATGGTATTTTGTGAATATTTTGTGTGGTCATATGATAGTTTCCAAGCTGTTTGTATATGGAAAATTATAATTCGTATCCAAAATGAGTGTTGGCAGATTGGCATTGGGTCTCAGTTCATATTTCTATTTTAAATATAAGTTGACACTATAAGAAATAGAACATGTGGCAATAATGTGTATTATTTCTTTTCCCTTGGAACACACCTCCATATTATGCAAACCTAAAAAAAATTAGAATCCTAGAACTTTTATTGTGTATATTTTCATCACTTAAGATTTAACCTCTGACACAAAAACATTGATTTAAATGTTGCCATTTGAAGAAAATGAGCCAAAATTAGCCCTCTAATAATCACAAGTGGCACTTGAGAGAAGACTTAGCATTGAAAAGCATCCTGTATCCTTTCTAATTCAATGGGACAAAATGATGTATTTACTTGTTATCTGCCAACTGGATATTAAGCACAAAGAGGTTTGTGTTGCTCTTTGTGTTTTTAGGCCATATAGCATTGAATTTGGCTTAACATTCATACTAGTGAAAACAATTGAACTCTGGTTTCCCAGTGTCTCCAAGGTGTCTGAGTTGTGCTTTCTAAGCCTAAACTGTTTCAATTGATAAGTTAATTTTTATATAAGACATTCATGTTTTAGTAAGTCAGACACATTTTCAGTATTGTAAGGAGCAGAGAAAATAGGCATCATTCCATTCATTACCTAGAAGAATGTGTGTGTATATGTATGTGTGTGTGTGTGTGTGTGTGTGTGTGTGTGTGTGCGTGTGCGTGTGTGTGTAGGTAGGTAGGGTGATAACACTTTATATTCTTATTACTTTGTTAAATAACAATAACAAAATACTTAAGGAAGAAAGTATCAAATTCAACAGGAACTTAAAGCAACTAGTCATATCACACCCAGAATTAAGAGCTAAGAGCAATAAATTAATGTGTGTATGATAATACTAAGCTCACTTTCTTATTTATACCTTCCATGCCAGATCCTGCCACTACCGAAATGGGTGTTATATGCCCGTTTCCTGCCCAGCCTCGTCCCACTGCTGCTCCTCCCCCAAATAAAACATAGAGATGCTGTACTAGATATAATGTTGTTGGCCTGTTACTAGCATTACTTATTGGCTAGCTCTGTCTTAAATATTAATACATTTCTATTAACCTAATGTTTCCACATGGTCTTTGCTTAATGGAGTGAGGGTCCAGAGTTCTGCTCTCTCTGTGCTCCATGTTGAATCCTCCTCTCTACTACTACCTCTCTCTTCCTAGTCTCCTAGTCCCACTTGTTTTGCTTTCCTATTGGCCAACAGTGCTTTATTCATTAACCAACACAAGAAACATATATACAGAATGACATCTCCCATCAAATAGCTTTTTTTCTTATTAATTAACACAATGAAGACAATCCTGTCAAGCATTCTCAGAGACTCTTCTTCCATGTGAGTGGAGGTCTTGTCAAGTGGACAGGAATAATCATGGCAACTTCACCCATTGTCAACTTGGCATTCAAGCGTATCTCTATAAGCCATAATCTTCCCTTCCTTGTCCTTGATGTCTGTTACCCTAGAATACAACTTTATTATTGTTGCTTGAATTGTGTCTAATCTGTGTACAGGGGATGTAGACATCAGAGGACAACTTTGTAAAATTGTTTTACTCTTTCTACCTTTGATGGCTTTTGTGGGCTCAATATAAGATTAACAGTCACATGTAGCAATCACCTTTTCCTGCTGAGCCATCATGCATGCCATACATCTAACACTTTAAAATCAAAAGTCTGATGGCACATAATAAACTTTCCTAATGTAAAACTGATGAAAAAAATGAGACACATCAGGGGGTCATTTTACTCAACCAAATCTAAAATACAGCAGTGTAAACATCAAATCCCAAAGCTCAATATTTCACATCTTGGGATTATACTGCAATATACTTGGCCCCAGTAGCTCCACTCCTTCAGTCAAATCATTGTAGCCACAACTTCCCCCCTCTTATCCCTTATCTACTCACCCTTGCAACCCTCCTTATTGGATGTCTAATGGTCTTGGCATCTCTAGCATGCTGGGTCCCCCACTGAATCTTAGGCTTGGCCGTTAGAGTTTCCAGGACTTATTTGAAAGGATTCTAACTATGCTACATAGTTCCCCTATTTTGTATTTTTGTGCCTTCAAAGTAGGTAACATATGGAGGCTGCTGACAATGTTTGCTGATACTTTAGAATGGTGCATAGAAAACCTGCATTACTATTGCATAAGCTATTATGTAACGGCCCTGGTACACATTATGTTAGGCTAATTCTTTTGAGGAGCAAGAAACTTTCACCTCAAGTTTTCTTTGTTTAAGTAAAATTGGATTTCAGGAGATAGATACTACAAGGCTAGGGTTTTACTTGTAGATTACTTTTCATATTTTCCTAGTCTTCAGCACTAATTTTTTTATTTAAACATGTTGAAGTCATTCAGCAGTTGTAGCTATCTTGTTTTTCCTCTCATTGTCTGAAATTTTATGTTTAGTTACATGCCTTCCCTTCATCAAACATATCACTCCCCTATCTTCTATTTCAACTTCACCCAAGTTCTCAATAGAATAGCAGAATAAAACCAGATCCTAACCCAAATTATAATACAAATGACCATTAGCTGGATTACCAATATTGTCATTGTTCCCCTGTGATACCACACAAGTCAGACCTCACAAGTGGCATTTCTCTCTAACTGTCTTCCAAGCTCTCACTAGAACAATTAACTATAAATCTCAACTTCCAATTCAAAGACTATTTCTAGCCCAAAGGTACAAATTCTTATACTCACACCTCAGACAAAATAGTTCCAAATGCCTAAAATCCACATGGTCTAGTTAATCAAAGCAATAAGTTCCTTTCTTCTACCCAAGTTTTGTCTTAGATAAAATATACTTACAGATAATTACCTGTGGAAGACAGGGTTTACTTGTCTCACAATTCTAGGCTATAGAGCATCATTTACAGGGAGTCAGGGCAGCAGGACCTAAAAGTAATTGGTCATACCACATACATAATCAACAGCATAGTGGTATAAAGACATGGATACTAGTTCTCAGCAGGCATTCTCTATTTTAATGCAGTTAGAGGAGAAAAACAATAGAAAATTGTATCCTTCACATACATCCATATATCCTCCTATATCAAATAACATATGTAATCTCTAACAAATATGCACACAAGCCATTCTAGTCTAAAAAAACCCTCATTAAGACTCCCCTCTTCAGTTTCTGTAAGTTCATATAAGCATTATTCATATTCATTTTTATTCATTTAGAAGGTGTAGTTTTCATGGTTTTCTCCTTCCACTCTATCTCTTACACTCTTTCTGTCTCCTCCTCCTCTTCCCTCTCCTCTGCTTCTTCTTTTTTTCACTCCAAGGGATTTTTGGAGACATCCCATTTAGAGGTGGGTGACTAAAGCATCATTGTTATGAGTAGTTTTTCTGCCAGCCGGGCTGGGCCCACCCCAAATAACATGCATAGATGCTATATTTGATATGAAGCTGTTGGCCAGTTACTAGTTTCTTATCATCTAGCTCTGTCTTAATTACTAATCCATTTATATTAATATAAGTACTTCTACTTGTTCTCTTCTTACCGGAGAGAGCAGCTGGCGTTCTACCCTGCAGTCCTCCATCTCGAAACTCCTCCCTACTCCTTCCAGAATCCTCCTTGTCTCCTAGTGCCACATATCTTCCCTTCCTATTGGCCAATAGTGCTTTATTCATTAACCAAAAAGAGAAACATATTTACAGAATGACATCTCCCATCACAGCATGCACAGGGCTTGCATTGTTTTGCACCAGGTCCTATGCCTATTTATTATGGAGCAGTTTAATTTCCCAAGTGGGCAAACAAGTGGGACTCTGCTTCTACTGCCTACTTTTGGGGCCATTCCCATTTGTTGATTTATCTCATCCTATTCTTCATGATAGTTTTTATTTATTTTTTTATATTTTATTGTATTGTATTTTTTAGAAAACAAAGGAATAAATGAAAGTCTAGCCACTGGGGGAGTTACACTTTAATTGTCACTTATAACTTCTAGGACAGAGAAAATCTGATATTTTTTTACAGTGAAACTGGGTATATTCAACACTGTAGGACAGATTTCATATTCATGAGAAGCTGACAAACATAGAGGTGTGTGTGTGTCTGTGTTTGTGTGTGTGTTTGTGTGTGTGTGTGTGTGTGTGTTTGTGCATGTGTGCATGCAAATGCTCATTTGCATTCCTGCACAGACACACATGCTTTTATTTGGTTATAGCTTGATGGAAGATTTTGTTTTTGTTTTTCGTTGTTTAATTGATATATTGAGTTTTGTTTGATTTTGGTAAAAGAACTTAAAGTTGGGTGAGTAGGAAGGGGAAAAAGACGTGGAATGACTTGGGGTAGTAGAAGATTGAGCACAAATAGATTTAGATTTAAATATTGTTTTAAATAATAAAAAATAAAATATTAAACTATCTTCCTTCACAAAACAGTGAAGCACTGGATGGGGGGGTGATGGCAGGGATAAGCTTATGAAGGAATTTTCTCACTTAAAAGTCCCTGCTCGGATAAACTTAGACTTGTGTCAAATTGACAAAATAGAAAAATAAAAACTGCAGAGTTAAGAAGGATTTTGTAAAAATAAATGTTATCTGAACTCAATAACACTAATAATATCAAGTAGCCAAACAGTTTTCAATTTGAGGTTTGTCAGAGAGTATACTGAATGCTGCCATCTGTACTAAAGTCATAAGTAATTAACACCACTTTTCATAGTAGTAGCCATAAATATTGTAAGTGTTCAGAGTCTTAGTGTGTATGTGTGTTCATGTATTAGACTTAAACAAGAGCCCAGGAATATGTGCATGTAAATGCACTCTTTTTTATGTAACTTTATCTCAAATAAGTAGTCAGAAATTACTGTCATTAAAATATAATAGTAGGCATATGGAAGAACTCACAGTCTTGTGACTTTCCAGATGGAATTAAAAAATATTCATGTTAATTTTTAAAAATGTTTTTTAATTTGTTATTTTTATTTACTTTATTCCATGACCAAAGACTCTCTTTCTTCCTCTCTTCCCACTCCCTCTCACCAGATCCCCTCGGCTCCCCCAATTTCCCCTTAATCCACTACCGCTCTTCCATATTCCCTTAGGAAGGGTCAGGCCTTCCATGGGTATCAGCAAAGCATGGCATTTCAAACTATTGTAAGACAAAGCACCTTTCTCTGATTTATGGTTGGACAAGGCAATCCAGAATGAGGAATAGGATCTGAAGAGCCAGCCAAAGCACCAGGACAGTCCCTGATAGCATTGCCAGGAGTCCCACAAATAGAATAAGCTACACAGTTATCACATATGTGCACAGGATCTTGGTAGGTTTCATGCAAGCACCCTGTGATTTGGTTCAGACTCATGCAAGCTCCCTGTCGGTTGGTTCAGACTCTGTTATTTCCCATTAGCCAAGATAACCATTTCTGTAGGTTTTTCTCTGATGTCCCTGACTCACTGGGTCCTATAATTACTTCTCCCTCTCTTCAACAAGACTTCCCTAACTTAGCCCAATGTTTGGCCAAGGGCCTCTGAATATGCCTCCATCAATCACTGGGCAAAAGCTCCTTAATGACAATCTGAGTGTTCACCAATCACATCACAGAGGATGGCCAGGTCAGGCCATGACTGCTGCTTCAAGGAGTCTTAGCTAGGCACATCCTTGTAGATTCATAGAAGTTTCCCTTGCATCAGGCTTTTACCAGACTATATACAGACCCCCCTTTCTAGTTAATTCTCTCAACAAACTTTTCATCCACCCACCCCAAACCAATCCCTCAAATTACTATAAATACCTGCCTCATTCTAAGATCAGACAAATAATTTAAACAAACATATTTTCTTCCTAAGGAAATAGAAGCAATTGTTAACAGTCTCCCAACCAAGACAAGCACAAGGACAGATGGTTCAGTGCAGAGTTCTACCAGACTTTCAGAGAAAAGATAATACCACTACTGCTCAAATTATCCCATGTTATGGGCAGGTTTTTCCTGCCTGCCTGGTCCCACAGCCACACCAGCCCCAAATAACACATAGATGCTATATTAGATATAATGCTGTTGGCCTGTTACAAGCATTACTTATTGGCTAGCTCTGTCTTAAATATTAACTCATTTATATTAATCTAAATGTTTCCACATGGTCTTGGCTTATCAGAGAGAGGGGCCAGTATTCTGCTCTCTCTGTCCTCCATGTTGAATCTTCTCCCTATTTTTTCCTCTCTCCTCCTAGTCACCTAGTCCCACCAATCTTGCTTTCCTATTGGCCAAACATAATTTATTCATTAACCAATATGAGAAACATATTTACAGAATGATATCCCCTATCAGTCTCACAAAATAAAAACAGAATGAACATTTTCAAATTCTTTTCATGAGGCTATAGTTACCTTCATACCCAAACCACACAAAGACACAACAAAGAAAAACAACTACAGACATATATTCCTCATGCAAAAAACTGATGCAAAAATACTCAATAAAATGCTGGCAAACTGAATCCAAGGACACATGAAAAAGATCACCCACCCTGCTTAAGTATACCAGAGATGCAGGAATGGTTCAAAATACAAGAATCTTTCAATATAATATACCATATAAACAAACTGAAAGAATAAAAAAAACCCTACATAATCATCTCACTGAATGCTTATAAAGCCTTTGGTAAAATTCAACTCCCCTTTATATAAGAGTCTTGGAGATATCATAGATACAGGGAACATGCTTAAATTTAATATAAGTAATCTATAGGAAGCTGACAGTCAACATCAAATGAAATGGAGAGAAGCTCACAGTAAGTCCACTAAGATCAGGAACAAGAAAAGGCTGTCAACTTTCTCTGTTTCCATTCAATAAATAACTCAAAGTTCAAGGTGGAGCAATAAGACAACCAAAGGAGATCAAGGGGATACAAATTAGAAAAGAAGTCAAAGCATCTATCTGTATTTACAGATGAATATTTTATTTTTATTTAATTTGAATTAATTGTATTTTATAGATATTTTAGGAATATATTTTTGTTTCCATTAGTTTATTTACCTATTATTCAATACAGAATAACATTGATTTTGTTGTTCTTTCATCTGTGTAAATTGTTTAGACATGTATGAAGTTTCACTCAACCAAGGGTTTCCTGTTGATCATTTTTGTTTTATAGTATGTTTTTAACTCCATGGCAATTCCTACAATTTATTTATTTATTGAATGCTATATTAATTGTTCTATATTTACAAAATAAATTGTTGAATTTTTAAAATCATAACATTAGATTTACGTCTTGACTTGGAAAGTACTGAGATCTTCAAAATTTCATGTTTATACTTCATGAATATGAAATATACTTCCATCTATTTTATCTTTTTTTTAAGAAGTTTTATAGTTCTCTTCATGTAAACTATATGTATATGATTAACAATATACCTAAATACTTCTTTTAGGAATGCACATGTAAATGATAGTTCATGAAAAGGAGCTTTATATTCAAATTTTGATTTAGTCAATTGATATTTGACAGTGAAAGTTATATAAGTAGAAAATAATCTTCATTTTCTTCTTCCTTTTTCTTCTCCTCCACATTCTCTTTATTTCTAACAAAATAAAATAAAAGTCATCATACATGCTAGGCAAATATATGATCACTGGTCTACATATTCTTAACAGAGTGTTTTAAAAATACTGACACTAGCAACTGGACATTTTTCATTAAAGATAAGTCCATATTACCGTAATTGCAAAATGTGCTACCTCAATGTAATATATAAAAGCATATAGCTAGAATGTAACTGAAAAATATGTAGATGACCATGAGTTGGGACCCATTTAGATTTATTTCAAACCCATAATCTATAAGATCAATATTTCATAAACTCGAGCCACAAAAAAACACAAGAAATTTTGTTTCTGAAAAGACATAGTCAAAAGGATGAAACGCATAATAACCAATTGGGATAAAATACTTGTAAAGATTAAATATATATTATTAGGCCCACTGACTAAAGCGAAAATGTGCTTTAAAGACTCAGCTATAAGAATACAACTTGGTTTCAAAGTCACACAAAGGTATAAACAGATATTTTAAAACTAAGATACACAGATAATAAACAATACTGCAGTTTTACACCACATAGTATATTTGCACTGATGTATCAGTTTCACATTAAGGGGGAAAAGAGAAAAGCCTTTCACCTTGGACTCATTTAACCAAGAGTGAGTGTAGATTTCTATTTTTCTATTTGAAGTTTTATGATCCCTGTGTTTTGCTCCCTCTGTCTGTTATATGAGTGTGAATCTGGGCCTGCCTGAAAACTGTCTGATGAATCTGCTTGTCACTGTATAAGTTCCTGTCCATATCAGTGTCTATATGTTTCTCTCTTTGTGTGTCTCTGGACCTGTGGTGTTGGAGTGGAGTCTGTTCTCAACAAAGCTTTACTTGGTATTTATTGAACATCATATAAAATATGGGGAATGAATGAGCTACTTTACAGAAATCTTTATCAGAGTTTTACAAAGGATTAAGTCACTAACTTCAACTGATCCCAACTGACCCATATAACAAACACCATTGTTTAACAAGCAATAGTCCTAAATGTTTGCTTTTAAAATTTATGATAAGTTTTAGGAAGTTGCTTTTAACCTCTGTATTTGTTGCTTTGAGCAAACGATACACATACATTGTCTGAGTCAGGGGCACAGAATAGTAGTGATATGAGATTGCAGCTATTCAGTCACTTAGGTTGCAAATATTGAACACATGGAAAATTCAAGACAAGTAAGGTTCCCTTAAAGGAAGTATAAATAACAGAGCACAAAGTAGGCTAGCAGTCTTCTGTCTCAACTGAACTCAATGTGTATGATTAACTTCTGCTAATTTCCAAAAAGTTTCTTAGAATTTGGACAGATATTTTTTAAACAAAATAAACATAAGCTTAAATTATATTAAAATAAATGGGTGATAATTTTGTATTTGTATATAAACTTTTGCATAGATGATTACAATTATCAAAAGTCAGAAACAATCAAATTACATTCAGGAAATGAATGACTAAAAAAACTGCACAACATGCAGGCAACAGGACATTGTTTAGTACTGAAACAATGTGTCTATCTCAATATACTCAAAGGAAACTTGCCAAATATTACTAAGTAAAGAAATAATTTGGGGAAAGACAAAATGGAGGAAATTTTAAGACATTCATACTACTCCAAATTATATAGTAATGGTGTATATGATTGCTCATTTCCTAAATACATAGAACATAAAATATCAAAACCGAGTATTAATGTAAACTATGATGGCCAATTATGTGTGAAAAATTTATTCTTTTTTGCGATAGTAATTTCATACAGAAAATTGATATTGAGGAACATTTTGAAAACTAGAAGCATTTGAGAATCTACTAAATTTATTATAAATGAATGTGTGTGTGTGTGTGTGTGTGTGTGTGTGTGTGTGAGAGAGAGAGAGAGAGAGAGAGAGAGAGAGAGAGAGAGAGAGAGAGAGAACATTAAGATTAAAATGCCAGACTCTTACATTTTTGGTTGTGACCCTAGGTTTAATTGGAGAGCCATAGAGAAAGAAAAGATGGTTGTATGTTTCAGTATAAAACCAAAATTTGAGAAGTATGGCATCTGAATATATAACTAAGAATATGAAGGCCTTTGAGCTCTGGAATCTGGTGAGGTAACTGAGAGCCAGAAACTCTGAGAGCCATGAAAGAGGACTGTTGAAGGATGCCTAGGAATTGATAGACCTTATAAACAGGATCTTTCATGTCTAGAAGGAAAAAAATTGAATGACATAGCTAAGATGACAATTTATTGCTTCTTAAATACTCTGTTACTTGTACTCTTGATGGCATTGTTGACTTGTGCCCACATTGATTACTAAAATCTTTATTCAGTGTTCTGATTCAAATGCTAATCTTTAAAGGAAACACTTTTATACACACACTATAATAATAATATTTTGCTAGCTAGTTGCACATATAGTTCAGGTAACATATAACATTAGCAACTATAGTATACAACCCAGCAATTCTAATCTTAAGGGTGTATCAAAAGCTTTAAATGCCCAGTACTGAGAATTCTATAGAAATGATCTAGCAACATTATGCACAATGCCAAAATGAAAACAATTCAAATGTCAATCAACTTGTAAATATATAAGTGTGTTTGTGTGTGTGTGTGTGTGTGTGTGTGTGTGAAAATTGCTATATGTGTGCCAAAATTAAAGGAGAATAACTACTAAAAGAATTTATCACTCTGTAGTAGGATATACTGAAAACAATTTTAAAATTACAGAGATGAAACTGGGATTACTTAATAGATAGAGGCTGGCAGAATTTGAAGAGAGGTTATGTTTCTTTGATAAGACTGGTGGTGACACAGGGATATCTAACTTAAGTTTTTGAAAGCAAAGAAGGAGGTAATTTTTACAGAAAAAGTAGAATTAATCAGCATCGAACACATACATATAAATATAATTTGTGTACATTGTATATGTACATTTATTTCCTAAATAGAGTAATTAATAAAATATAAGCATTAAAGCCACTTCTTCTGAAGTAACACACAGAAATTTAGAAGACATTATTGAACAATGGAAAAAAATAGTCATTGTTAAAAAGTAACAAAGTTTACATTACTATGTAATGTTTTGTAGATATTAAATATTCTTAAAAATTAAAATTAGTATAATGCAATTCCATGATTTCGCTAAATGAGTATAATAGTAAGATTCACTAATGAATTATTACTGTCCTTATAGATCAGAATATCTCTCAACACTCATCAGAAAAAGTTTATCCTTGCAATAGACACCAATTAACATAGAGATTCACTTCTGTTAAGTGTACAGGAAGCAAAAACCTGGTGTGCTCAGCTCTTAATTAGACATTCAGATCACACTATGCTTTGCCCTAAGACTCAGAAGTATTTGCAGAAGGGGGATTATAAGTATGTTTCAGAGCCATGAATTTGCAATAACTTCAAGAATCAGTGTTTTCTAGAAAAAAAAGGGGGGATGCAGAAGTGAACTGGCATCAAGTGTGACAGATATGTACAACTGGCATCAACAGAAAGGCAACATCGCAGCATAAAGAAAGAAAGGTAAACACAAAACTCCACAAATAGTTTAAGATCTTTTGACATTTGCTAACTGCTGGGAGAGGGAATATGAATTTTCTTCAGTGATGTGACCATTGATATGAGATAGTCCCCAATTCCAAGACTAGCTTGGCAAGAGGAATTGTACTAAATAGAAAGGAATTGGAGAAGAAGAATAAGAAGACGAGAAAGAGAAGGAAGAGGAGGAAAAGCAAAGGAGGATAAAGAAGGAGATACATCAAAGTTGGATATGAGAGTGGATCAAAGTTGGATATGAGAGTGGAGACAGTGGTAATAGGGGTTTCAAAATACATTGTATAAAATACTTAAAGCACTGATGACTATTAAATAATTAAAATTGTATATTTACCTGAGGGAATTTCCAAGAAATTTGAAGGAAATGCATATGATTATCTTTTGACTTGTAAAATATGAAAGAAAATATGGAATATTAATATTTGATGACGGGAACATTCTCATCGTATTTGCTTGAAGAAAGCCCAAGTTCAGAGGTGAACAGTCTTCACATAAAAATATTGAACTGATAATTTATGGATCAGGAAGACCTTGGAACATAAGTTAATTTAACTTTGGTGTTATAAATGAACTGAATTTTTCATGATGATTAGTATTGTGTTTTGAACTTCTAATAAAATTAATCTTTAAGTTTCTCTTTCCCTTTAGTAATCTCTGTTTTATTACAAACTTAATTACTTAAGTTTGTAGACATGCATGAATTTTAGTACACATTGAGCCTCATATATACCTCATTAGAATGACATGATGGTAATGTAAATATGTTTATATGACATATGATATTAATAATGACATGTGACAATAATATGAATTATATTGGGCTAAAATTTGAAAGAATATTGGAATTAACTTAATTTGTTTTATACAAGGAAATAATATGAATTTGGAACTCCATAAGAAATATTTTACCTCATTGTTAATATTGATGTCAAAATCTTGTCCTTCCTCAAATTTTACAATATTAACTTCTGTGTAATAGAGAAATTTCAGAGGAAATCAATTATCATAGTCATATCTAAGTACAGTAGATCCTTAACCAAAGTTGACTTTTTACCCTTCAAACACCATAACAAAAGAACTATAGATTAATTCAAATAAAAGTTAGATCTGTAATCAGTAACCCAGAGATTAAGGAGACTTCCAAATTAAAAGTAAAGAAATAATTCTATTTTTTTTATATTGGTAGTCTTTAAAATACAGTTTAAATTGTTGTAGTTTATTACTATTAGTGCTTGAAAATAAAGATGGCA
Source organism: Cricetiscus sungorus (assembly GCA_030556225.1). Lineage (NCBI taxonomy): Eukaryota > Metazoa > Chordata > Mammalia > Rodentia > Cricetidae > Cricetiscus > Cricetiscus sungorus. Next base: position 43,365,149 of record JANBXA010000726.1, read on the forward strand.
GCTATCAAAACATAAAACATAATATGCTAGTAAGAATGTGGGCTTATTCTTTACAAGAAAAATCTTAAGGAAGGAAAAAATCTAAAAATTAAAATTAGAACTGTAATGTGACCCAATAATTCTTTTCCTGGTAAAAAGTACAAGTTTTTTTTTATCATCATAAAGTATTTGTAAGAAAGATAACATTTTGTGAACTGTAAATAATTTCTAAGAACTCTTTCAGCCATTAATTGTGGAAACTAGCTTATGGAAACTAAAGGCTTATCATAGAGGCCCTCTTTGTCTTTAATTACATTTATCCCTGTATATTTTATTTTCTTTGAGGATATTGTGTGTCAATATGCCCATGACCTCAGGCTTTCTGTTTTTATTGGTGGATAGAAAAGCTTGTGATTTTTTTCAAGTTGATTCTCTATCCTGCCATACTGTTAAAACTTGTATAATTTGTGAATGTTTTTTGGTATAATTTTGGGGATATATTGTGCATAATATAATATTATCTGCAAATAGGTTTCACTTGAGTTCTTTCCTTTTTTATCCCTTTAATTTATTTCTCTTGCCATACAGAAACGATGGGGTTGGGTGGGCCATTTACTTTGATGGACACAGTGACCACCTTAAAACTCATCATGTTTATTATGTACAGTTGAAGGAGAAGAGAGATTAGCCAATCTTGATAGTTATCTTTAGGAGCACAGTATCAGGCTCCAGTATTAGGCTCCAGACTTCAGGGAGGAGGGAAAGCTTTGGTTCCTTGATCAGGCCATGGTCATACCAACAATACACATTCAATGTGTCCTTTATCCACTCCCCACAACTTTCCATTTTTATTTTTCAAAAAGCCTAGGTTTAATGGATATAGCAGTCCTGGGTGGCCTTCTGTCCCCCGGTGAGGAGACAGAAAAGGGAAATGGGCAAAACCACAAGTCTATTTCCTGGGGCAGTTTAAATACCCTGTGGGACAGGTCTTAAGCATCTCTGGGGGAGGGGGTCATCATTTGATGAGATTTTTGAAGTGCAACAGGGTTTGGAGATATAGGGGAGGGGACTTGGGTCAATATCCATCATAGGATCTGATACTCCTTGAGTATGTGGATGGCAGGGGCTGGAGTGAAGCTTCCAGCATAACATCCCAGACTCTTTGGGCATATGGAGACAAGTTCATGTCTGGCTTCTTCTTGCTGACAAAGAAAGACTTGGGTTGGAGGGGAGTCAGGAGCCAGTGGGATCACACTCAGTTGGTAACATAAAGAAGCATTTGGTTAGCTGCCATCTGTAGACCTCACGCACCTGTTCCTTTAAGAGGTAGAAAAGGCAGGTTGCTAGAAGGAAAAAAATAGATTGTTATCATTGGCCCTATGAATGGGAGTAGCCATGGGATGGGGGATAACTGTCAGAATGAAGGGCATGGAGAATTATCCTGGCAGTATAGCAGAGGCAAAGCAGAATGAGTGAGACAGGAGAGCGAATGTGTCCTTCATTAGGACATCTTAGAAAAAACAAATTCCCATTGTTGGTTAGGTTTTCACTTAAGCCTGGAGAGGTGGTACCAATGGTGAAGTCCTAGAAGCCGGTGGGGGGATAATGTGGAGAACTCTCTTTTGGTTCCCCTTGGCCCAGGCAGGAGGAGTGAACCTGAAAGATATGCTTGAAAATAAGTGAGGGTAAAAACAGGTTCTGGAGACTGTTCTTATCATAACCAGATTTCTTATTTAGAATAACTTCTCCCAGGAAATTACAGGTATCAGTAAGATAGCTGGAACAGATTTACATCTTGGTGTCAAAGTAAAAGGCTATGGCTTTAGGTTAAAAGTCATGAACAGCTTTAGAAAATAATGGGGGGATTTAAGACTCTGAACCTCTGAAGTTACATCTGAAACATGTTAATTCCTGACTAAGAAGCCTGTAAAAGACGCACACCTGTCTGTAATTTTAGCAGGAAACTTAACTAATGAACTAATGAGTTATCAGTACCCTAGTCATCAAACACCATCAGATCTGAGAGGTATACGTAGATGAGCAGAAGTGGGACAGCTTTTTTTCAGCTAAAGTAGTCCTAGGTTTTCTTGAAATGAGATGGAGGGAGTCCCATCTATACCTTTGACAGAAATCAGAGAAGGAAGTGTGGGACCCAAGTGAGTGGTCAAAACAGAATAGGTAATTCCTTTGTCCAAAAGAAAAATAATGAACTTACCCAGTACCTGCAGTGTTACCCTAGGCTAAGAGAGGGCAATGGGGTGCACCATGTCTGGGCTGCATCAGTCCTCTGCAATGCTAAGTAGTTTGAAGGCTGGTACTGTATCAACTGTTGGTATTGGTGAGGCTGGACCTCCATGGCATGGCATAGAGGATGGGCCCACACGGGGGCATTCTGACTTCCTGTATCCAGGTTGTCTGTAGACAGGGCATAGCCTCATGGGCGGCTGAAAGTCCAGGCAATATCTTGCTGAATGACCATCATTCCTGTATTTATAACAGGCTACTTGTGGAGATGACTTGACTTGAGCTCCAGCTGGATAAAGTCTCCTGGTGGTCATTTCCCTTATACCCCTTGTGGCCGGCCTCATGGCAGCTGCTAAGGCTTGTGCTTGGAGCATGGCCTTCTGTTGAAAGAACACAGTTGCCTCTGCTTGGGCATTGAAAATTTTAAAAGCCATTTTTCACCAATTCCTGTATGGGAGTCTGTCTGGGGATTCTTCTCCAGGCTTTTTTAAGTTGATGCCTAATATCTGGCACTGACTGGGAAATGAAATGGGTGTTCAGGACTGTGCCTCCCATTGGAGAGGCTAGGTATAGGTTAACATGTAGAAGCGGGACAAGAAGGTACCATGAAAGGATAGAGAAGGACGGTAGGGGTAAGGGGAAAAAGAGGAAGGTTGATAAGGAGGAGGAAGATGTTACTCGACCTTTATCCTGGAGGGGAAGGAAGGGGGAAAAGGTAGATATTGGGATGAATGAGGGGAATATGGACCAATGAATAGAACATGTGGTTCCATAGGAGGGGGTTGTGCAGGGTAGGGGAAGAGTGGAAGAGGAGCCGAGTATCTCAAACAACAATTTCAGGGTGGAATATTCAGGGTCCTAGTTTTCAGATAGGCAGGAATCTGGAGGTGCCATGACCCTAGGCAACAAGACTGGTGCTGTGCAACTCTCCATTTTTTTTATTTCTTAAATATTTGTGATGTAACATGACTTCCAGTTCAATGGCAAATCTGCAGTAGTCTCTTGAATCCAAGTGAGAATACAAAGAAACATAGGGCAGTTTTTTTTTCCTCAAAACTGGGGCAAAAAAATCACAACAAAATCCTATAAGATTTTCTACCTGCAAATGTATCTTTGAAGTCTCTAGGTTATAGGTCTGCCCTGTCACTCTTTGTGGCTATCAATCTGGGACAAGGAACAAGTCCTTTACAACCAAAGGTACAAAATTTACAAGATTAGGCTCCCTGGGAATTTAAGTTGGCAGAATATTCCTTTTTGTGAGGAAGTTGGTGGACCATTCGATCTATGGAATTATTTATAAAAGTAATAGATAAAACGAAAGTAAAAATTAGAATATGCTTGTGTCCTTTGACTATGTATCTATACCTTATTTTTCCCCTTTAACCCAAATAGTCAGATTTATTTCTGTTTCTTCTAGAAATTAAGAACATTTTGAAACCCTAATGTTCTCACCTTACTTCCACAGATCCTCAACTTTCCCTTCAAAGTACTTTTGTACAACATTGTATCAGTAGATTCAGGTTGTTCCATACATTATAAGCAACATGTAGAAATGCTCTACACTTTACCTTTACTTTTAAGCTTGTTTTAGAAGCATTCCTCTACCTGATCAAGGCGGTTTTCCTGTAGTTAGATTCCCTGTTTAGAAAGCCCTTGCTGTAGTATGCATGGCTTTTGTTTGACCTTACTGAGGTGGTGAGCAATAAAGAATCAACAGACATTCATGCAAGATAGCTAGAATGGGGCAGATTGTGAATGCCGATGGTGATACTCCATTTGTTCAGAAACTGGGCATGTTCATTATGTACAGATGAGTGTGGATGTAAGTTTGTTATATACTGCAGGATGAGGTGGGTTAAACAATCTTGGAAAGGGGTCTCTGTCTGGGATCAGTCTCAGGTTGCAGATGACATGGAGGAGTAATCTCTGGTTTATACTTTAGGTACACATTGTCAACACTGATATTCCAAACAGAGTAAAGTCTTGCCATTACTATGGATCAGAGATATTGGCATCATTGATATGTCCATGCACATAGCAAAAATACACATTTACTCACAAAATCACCTCCTACCCAAACAATAAACTGTGGTTCAAAATTTTAGAATAAAATGTGAGCTTGATAATGTTACATTTTAGTTATTCATCAATAGCATGGGAATGTCAAATTAAAGAGGAATTCGATATCAAAGTTACCTGTTATCCAGAATTAAAGGTTTCATTTTGGATTCAGAATATGAGACTAAAACCACATAAACTATATTGAATCCCTCTTTCAAAGCAAAATTATAAATGCTGTCTCTCCCTTTCCAAACATTCTATAAAATCTCCCACAGAAGCAAACATTTTCTGCTAGGCTTCAATAAATTACTTTCAGTATCTCTAAAGTCACATTTTTTTCAAATCCAAACTAATTTAGTAACTTGTTCTTAGTGTTCTTCCTTAATCAATTTAAAAACCAGTTTCCCTAATATTTTCAGTATTTAGATCTAGGTTATCCTTCTGAAATCAGGGTAATAAATAAATACCATTACTATCCCTCAAACATTTTTAAATCATGTCTTTAAGATACAATTTTATTAAACTAAAATTCCTGTGCATTAAGAATGCTCCAGTAAACTGATTATCAGATCCTTATCACTTTTCTTTGGCTTTCTTTAGACATATGAATATTTTAAACAGTGGTAGTTCCAAATGAGCAAGAATATTTTAGGCTTTGTCTAACTCTTGGAGAATATATTAAGTATCTAATGTGGCATTATGAAACCTGTAAGTGTGATAATAAGTGAATACGTACAGCCATAAATGTATATACATACAAATTTGAGTCAATGTCAGCATAAAAGCATACTTATTAGTATCAGAGAAAATAATTACAGACAAGAAAATACCTCTTTCTAAAAGCAGGACTTGAATTGCTGGAGTAGCATAGCCAACATACTAAGATTTCTATTGTAGTACCAGCATTGAATTGAGTCTCCTTGGAGAAAAATGAAATGGTAAATACATTTTCCTTCTTTAAAACCAAATTTATTTTAACTTTTCACCTCTACAACTATAATGCTATGTGTAACACTACAGCCCTTCAATTATATTTCCATGTACTTACAGCTCACCTAGGCCCATACCATGGCACTGACATTTCTATGTGCTTTGGTAACACAATGAAAATAGTCAGCATAAGAGTTAGCAGGATAAACAAAATGATTAAGCTAGTAGCTGTAACCAACGGATTCACGGCAAGACCACAGCTTTGGTTGCTATTATGAACAATATGGCAAACAATCTGAGAGACTACTATAGCGAAATTGAAGTTATTCTTCCAAATAATATAATTCCAAAGTCTGAAATTTAACTATAGAAATAGCTAGGAGAAAATAATAGAAGCCATTTATTATGTGTTTTGTAGTATAAGTTTTAGAGATATTCAAAGTGAGAACTTATAGTACATGTTCTTTCAAAAATGTTTACTATCCCAAGAACTGGAGTCTATATAATATGGGAGTATCTGGAATCTAGACTTTTACACTGGAATTAATAGTTAAAAAGATTTCAAAATTTGAATCAAACTATTACACTAAACAGATGTATCTGTCAAAAAGTTTTACATATAGGTATGTGTATCTGATTGTTATGTCTAATTTTGAGGCTCTTTTCCTTCCACTGATTTACCTGGTCCAGCCTCTATGTGTTGGGTATTTTTAGCATTCAATATATTATTTTTCTATGTTTTTTGTTATCTTCCATTAGCCTGCTGTTTTCAAATCAGAAACAGAAAGGGAATGAATCCAGAATGGAGGGGAGGTGGGGAAGAACTTGAAGGAGAAAAGTAGGAAGGTAATGTGAGATAGCCTTCTGTAGGCTAAGAATATGTGTTGCTTTATTGGTTAATGAATAAAGTTGTTTTGACCAACAACCAGACAGAATATTGCTAGCTGGGAAATCCAGAGTTACAGAGAGAAAGATGGTGGAGTCAAGGAGACATCATGTAGTGCCCAAAGGGGTAAAAAGATGCCAGAATATTACAAGTAAACCATGGCCACGAGGTGTCACACATATTATTTAAAATGGGTTAATTAACAAAAGAAAGCTAGCCAGTAATAAGCATCAGTCATTGGCCAAACAGATATACTTAATGTTAGACTCTGAGTGATTATTTCATAAGCTCCTGTAGAGCCCTACAACCAGGAGAAACAACAGTACATGGGGACCAATGGGACAAGGAAACATTCAACTATAGGAGTAAAAGTCATAATCAGGATGATTTGTATGAGAAAAGAATATTTTCACTTAAAAAAGAAAGTTGTAGAATAATTTATCTTTTGCAGATCTTGCTTACGAACTTTGGCATAATGTTAATTTCTAGATCAATCTATTTTATACATGTCATTATTTAATATTTTTTTGTGGCTGAGGAAAATCCCATCATTTTAATCCAATCATTGACATTTTGTGGAGATTGCATTTCACCCCAGTCAGAATGGCTATCTATCATCAATAAAACAAGTGATTGCCTCCATGGTACTAGATAATACTTGCAAGTTGCCAAGGGAGGAGAGCAATTAAACAGCCCTGCCCAGCTGCAACACCAATGAAGTATGACAGTGAGCATAGGAAGATATCCAGGAAGATGCAATAAGTAGCAATTGTATGTCAGTGGTAACCAAAACTTGCCCAATTGGATTTAAGGGACACTCAATTGGAAGGGTTTGATGCCTGGTTCCTGAGGCACTGTGTCATGGATATAATAAAAAGAATCTATTGGTGAGAGTGGGGTATCGGATTCTCAGTGTTCAAGGGTAAATATGTGATTTAAACTGTAGGAGTCATATATATATATATATATGTATATATATATATATGTATAATATATGTACACATATACATATATATATACATATATATATACATATATATACATATATATATATATATGTGTGTGTGTGTGTGTGTGTGTGTGTGTGTGTGTGTGGTGTCATGTTTGGATAATTGATGTTAAGAACTGAAAGGACATCTTGGTGAATTTTTTCTTTGATGAAAGTAAAGTGTCCTTCAGTATCTGATTAGTTTGGGTTTGAAGTCTATTTTGGTAGATATTAAAGTTGCTACCTCAGCTTGCTTCATAGGTCTATTTGTCTGAAACAGTGAAAGATATAAAAAGAAAAGAATTTATAATTACCACTTTGATAAATTAGCATAAACCTGTGCTACATTCAAAATCTTATCTTTGGATCTACACCTAAGTGTACCTACCATCCCTCATCAAATAAGCTTCTCTTCACAGTAAACAGAAAGCATCACAAAAACCTGTACCTGGACACAAATGTAAAGATTAAAAGAATGCTAGGAGTCCAGCTGCAACGGGTAATATATATTGTAGCTCCTTCATCTATGGCTTAGAAAAAAGATGAAGTGTAAAGATTGCAGGAGTCAGGATACTAGGAAACTGTTATGAGAGTTTCTCTAGAAAGGGATGAAAAATTAGACTGAAATAATGGAAACATCAATAAACACATTGATGTGAAAGAGGAAGAATTTGTTGGGTCCCATCCTTAGATAAATAACTGCAAGAAATCAAGGCCTGCTGAAAGGAGGAAAATTGGCCTCCTACGGAAGAACTTCCTTTCTAGTAGTCCAAACCGAAGTGGTTAACTCTGAAATCTTATGCACACAACCCAAAATGTGGATTGAGCTGTTTAATGCAATTTAAAATTTTGAGTGAAAATAATAGCAAATGTTCACTAGATTATTAAGAAATATTTTAGAGGTTCTACCTATTTAGTATGTATTTTGGTGTGATCAGTCTTGCGCATCATCAAATATTTTGGTATTTTTATGACATGAATACTGCCTTAGTCTGTAGTACTATCACAAAGTGTTGAAATATGTGTGTGTGTGTGTGTGTGTAACAATAATTGTATAAGTTTGGAGGTAGAAGGATACCCCACATTAATTATCATTACTACTAACATTACATGCAAGAAGATATTTTTATGTAATTTGCTTGTGTATTATTTTAAAAATATTTTGTTCATTTTACTACATGAAAATTATTTTTTATTTTCATTTTGTTTTTTATTGCTTTGTCATCATGACAAAATGCCTAATAATAATGACTTTAGAGAGTAAAGATTAATTTTGTTTCATGGCTCCAAGGTTTTATTGTATAGTCAACTGTCTCGGGGCTGTCTTGAGACAGAATAGCATGATAGGAGAGCATTTGGAAAAAATTACTGATTTCATGATGTTCATAAAGGAAAGAACAATTGAGGGCATAAACAACATAAAATTCCCATAACACACCCACAGTGGCTCATTTCCTACAAGTTCCTCTAGGCTAACCTTACAGCTGAAAATTTCAGTAAGTCCTAAAATACACATTCCTGCTGCGTATCAAGCATAGAAAGTAAATGCCAGCAGGGCAGCCATATTCAGACCATAACTGTAAACTGGGTGTGGTTTGTTTGCCTCTGTAATCCCAGAAGTCAGTAAACAGAGAATGGTCTATAACTGTTTGTGTGTGTGTGTGTGTGTGTGTGTGTGTGTGTGTGTGTGTGTATGTGATATGTTTGCTTGGTGCCAACTGCCATGTAACTTATGTTAAGTTGGTTCTGAGCACTTGAAGTAGGATCTAGGTGCCAAAGTTGGTTCTTCTAGAAGATATCTCTGAGACATCTCTCCAACACACTGTATTTCCTTTGAACTCATCTGTATTTATTCATTTGTCTTGGTTGTTATTATTGGTTGTTTCAATCCAATAGATAGCATGAAAATATATAGCACTTGTTGATCAAGGCAGATATTTACTTTGTATATTAGTACCTGTTTCATTAAATGCATTGGTCTAATTTTTCATTTATGTTTAGAGGAAAATATATACAATCGTTGACATTCTGTGTTAGGAAATGGTGTATTCATTTTGTATTTCACATTCTCATGTTTCAGTTTTTATATTTAAATCTTGAAGTTCTAGTTTTAAATTATTAGAATATAGTTCAGGTCTCAGGCTCATACTCAGACTTAATAATTATATTCTACTTTTATGGTCATATTCTTATTTAAGTTCTGTTTATATCTCTGATTGTGAAAATATCTTTCAAGTTGAAGAAAATAGTGGAAGAATTTGCTTAGAAGTAAATTACAGGCTTTAGAGATATAAAACAAATGAGAAAGATAAATGTCTTAGAATATCAATATGAGAAATTCAACCAAAATAACAGAACAAATAATGGAAGAATATATTTCACCACTGATATGAGGTTTAATTCACCAAATTTAATGGCTGTGGTATATATTTCCTAATTAAAAAAAATCCCATATAGGATCTTTATAATAAATTTTTGTGATATTAGAAATGAAAGTAAAATTTAAAAGACTCCATTGTTTAAAAGAAATACAAAATACAACAAGGCATTGAAAAGGATAGGATATAGAGTAGCCTCAATAATGTTGGCTGCTAGAAAGTGATAGAGTACAGGAGAAAAGATAAAAGAGGCTTATCTAATGTCGTGAAATTTCTAAGCAAAAATGCTTAATTTCTTTATTGTATAAATGTAAAAGCATGAACATGCATTTATAATTAATTTAACTAGAAACAGAAAAGCAATGGCATTGTAAAAGTCAGTCAGAATCTAACATCCATCACAGAGCTTCTGTCTGAACACCAAGCCACTGCTGGAGATCTGCCAATCCCAACAGAAATACCCCGAGTCCCTGCCTGCCTGAACTTGATCCCTCGTTGAGCAGAGACCTCCTAGAGAGCTTGGACCACCCAGAACTACAGACATCGAACACCTGACCCACCTAAACACACTGGGTGGAGTCACATAGAGAGAGAACCCCCCCTCTGCACTCACTGGAAGAAGTGAAGGGAAGATGGCAATACAAGAAAACACCTAACAACAGACAGACAAGCATGGCACCACCAGAATCTAAGGACTCTACACAAACTAGACCTGAACACACCAAAGCACATGAAGCATAAGAGAATGAATTAAAGAATAACTTCATAAAAATTATAGCGGCCCTCAAAGAAGATATAAGAAAATCCCGTAAAGACATGGAAGACAAAGCAAACATAAAATTGGAAGAAATGAACAAATCTCTTAAAAAATAAGGAGCACCAAGAAAAAACAATCAAACAGGTGAAGGAAACAGTTCAAGACTTGAAAACTGAAAAAGAGACAATAAATAAAACACAAACTGAAGGAATGCTGAAAATAGAAAAGTTAAGCAATGATATGGAACTACAGATGCAAGTAAAACCGAAAGAATACAAGAGATCGAAGAGGGAATTCCACGCACTGAAGATAAACTAGAGGGAATAGATTCATAGACCAAAGAAAGTCTTAAATCCAACAAATCATTAACACAAAACATACAGGAAATATGGAACACCATGAAAAGGCCAAGTTTAAGATAATAGGCATAGAAGAAGGTAAAGACGTCTAGCTCAAAGTTACAGAAAACATATTCAACAAAAACATTGAAGAAAACTTTCCCAATCTGAAGACAGATATGCAATAGAAAATCCCACTTCACCAGAACCAAAGGGTAAAGAAGGGTAAATATATTCACAATATCACTGCCAACAACACATCTAAAACAAACAAGAATTAACAATCAATAGTCCTTACTTTCCCTCCACTTTAATGGTTTAACTCACCTATAAAAAGGCACAAGACACAAGAATGGATTTGAACAGAGCATCCTCTGTAATATGAATTACAGGAGTATAAGTAGGAAGAGAGTGGAAGGAACAGACTTTTTGAAAAATATGTTATGTTTGATATATCAATATATAAACCCAATAATGTAAGACACTGAATGCAAAGATCTTCCTTTATAGGAATAATCAATGGACATTTTAGAGTCAATAATCAAAAGATTGTATATAAGCACTTATATGAATGTGATTAATTCTCATTTCAAAAATAGAAAGAAAGAAAGAAACAGAGAGAAAAAAATGAAAAAAAATTGTTAGAAGAGAAAGGGAATAGAATGACATTCATTTTTAAAGGCAGAGGACAGTCAATCATCACTGAATATCAGTTGCTAAATTGAATTAGGAAATTGTCATTTGCCTGAGCAGATAGAGGATGTGATCATTTAGTGGGAGAACTTGTACCACAGAAAAAGGATAAAGACAAGGTGGGGACAGAGGCACATCCATGTCCTTGCCATGCAAATGTGAAGTTAGTATCACATCTTAGTGGGAAGACTTAGAAAAAGAAACTTTGGTTTTAGAAGAAAGAATCACAAATTACAAGCCTTTAAAAAACAAAAATTTTCCAGTGGAAATTAACCAGTCGTGGAAAAAAATCCAGGTGTAGGAGTGAGGTACAGGGTAAAGAATTGTGGAGAAACTGTTTAGCAGAATCATGACCATCACCATAAGCCATGAATCAGCTCCAGACACCTAAAATTCAAACTGTTATCCAGGGATCATCACATATTGGTGTTGGCCTGTCCTGTTCACTTTCAACTCCATGCATTAATTTGTGTTTTTGTGGGCAGCTTTCTGTTCCATTTTCTGGCTTGTCTTGAACTTTCTCCTTACTCTACTTCTCTTTGATTGTTTTGAGTCTAAGAACCATTGCATATTTATATTGAAGTGCTGTTATAACATAAAAGGGATACTACCCTATCAAAATTGTTGGGAGGTTAGGTTAGAACACAATCCTACAAGAATACAGGGAGAGCAAGAAGAACATTAAAACCCTGTTGTGAAACATTCCCAGGCAATGATGAACTCTGGGAAAGCTGAATTATAATGAAGGGAAGGTAACTTAATTATTTAGAGGTATGTGAGGTTATAATAAAGCAAAATTTTAAAGCAAAGAATTAGAACAGTTTATTACAGCATTAATATTAACTTTCCTGAATATACCAACTCTATTGTGACACACACACTATATATATATAAATATATACATATATATATATATATAATTTTGATATATATAATTATATATATAATTATATATATATATAAAATTTTATATATATATACAAAATTTTGATCAATGGAATTACATGAGAAGTGATTTTAAAAATTGAAGTCATGACTACAAATGACTTCACAGATTTAGATGACCCCTCCAGGAAGGCATCATCCTACATGTGGAGTGGGGGGGAGATGAGATGGGAAGATGGTCAGGGGCACGAGAGGATGGAAGAGGGGGATAGAGAGGGAACTGTGATTGATATGTAAAACGAGATAAATAAAAAGGATGACATCTGACAAAAATAAATGTATTTGTCACTAAAATAAAATAATTTAATAAAAAAAACAAAGCAACCACACAATTACCAAATTTGACTGATTTTCTTTAGGAAATAAGGAAAAGGAAGGCATTTTGGCTGGTTTTGAGGTCAAATTGACATGAGCTAGGGTCATCTGAGAAAGAGGGAATCTCGTCTGATAAAAGAAATGCATCTTTTAGATTGGTCTGTTGATGGGAGATGTTATTCTGTAAATATGTTCCTCATACTGGTTAATGAATAAAGCACTGTTGGGCCAATGGGAAAGCAAGATAGGTGGGGCTAGGAGACAAGGAGAAAAGAGGAAATAGTTAGGTTGAGTCAGCCTGGAGAGAGCAGATGCGGGCCTTCTGCTCTCCAGTAAGATGAACTACATGGAAATACTTAGAATAGTAGAAATGGGTTAATTTTTAAGAAAGAGCTTGTCGAACTGGCCAACAGATTTATATCAAATACAGAGTCTCTGCATGTTATTTGGGGCTAGTGCAGTGGTGGGACCAGGCGGCCAGCTGGGAGAAACAAAGAATGGGACCAGGCGGGCTGGCAGAAAACATACATGCAACATAATGGCTACAGTTTGTAGAGAGTTCTGTGATATATTTCTAGACTGATGATTGATGTGAGAGGCCTCAGCTCACTCTGGGTAGTGCTACATCAGGGTAAGTGGTACTGGATGCAATAAAACTAATAGTTTGAGCAATTCATGGAGAGAAAGCTAGTAAACAACTCCTAATAATGGCTGCTGAATCAGTTCATGCCCTCAGGTTCTTGCCAGTTTCAGTTACAGAACTGACTTCTCTTAACGGTGGAGTGTTACCACATGAAGTATAAGATTAAATAACCCTTTCTTCCCCAATGTGATTCTGGCAATGCTGTTTTATTGCAGTAATTTAAACCCTAAAATAGAAGAAAAGGAAGATATTATTATTTGTTCTGTTTGTAAAATTTTAATTTTTATTGTGTAATGAATTTAATATGCATAGTCTCATTGAAAACTCAGACTTTGTAGACTTAATCAATGGTTTCAAAATAAATTTAATTACTTCTTTGATGAAATTTAGGATATATATATATATATATATATATATATATATATATATATATCACATTGGAGAAAGTTGTTACAAAATATAATATATAAGAAAAGAGATACAATACATCCCAGAAAATTACTCTAGAGAAAACTGACTCTAGAGAAATGTTCAGAGACCTACAAGAGTAATCCCAAATAACAATTTGAGCAACAGTGGAAAGGCTACTATAAATGCCCTTCCCTGATAAGGAGATTGATGACTAACTTATCCACCATCATAGAGCCCTCTTCTAGTAGCTGATTGGAACAGAAGCAGACATCCACAGCTAAACACTGAGCCAAACAAGAATCCAGATGCAGAGAGAGAAAACAAGACCAGGTTATAGAAACCTACAGAGAAGCTGACCTAAACGAGGAGTTTCAAATTTAAACTGTCGTAAATTAAAATAACCCCAAGTCACAGACTTAGGACATATGAAGTTCATGCATTCATTCTTGTGTTTCTCTCCAATATAAAGTGCATCATTCAGCCAGACACCTTTGAATATAAGAGTCTTTTATTCTTAGATTTATATATCCTACTTCAATATTGGACAGATGTCTCAAATATACAGTTCCCATGAGTCCCTCCTAGTCTTAAAAAATGTATTTTAACTTAATTACATATTTAAATAATAGTTCATTCCTATTGCTCAAATCAAATTCTTCCCATAATCACCATCTACAGTTTCCTTTTCATATATTTTCTCTAACAATAGAATGCTTGCTGTTGATTTTACCTTCAAAATATATTGAGAATCTGTCCAATTTAGTCACCTCTATGACTACAATTGTTGCCCAAACATATATAAAATTTACCTGTTTTTGTACAACAAACTTCTGTGCAGTTCACTTTTATCCATGCTGCTCTACAATATATGATTAACTTGGTGGTCTCATGATTCCTTCAAAATGAAAGTCAAAGCTTCTGGCTTGTGTCACAAGGAAGAACTATAAAATATAGAAAATACTAACTTTTCTTGAGTTTATAGGAATCCTGAAATATACTTCAGAAAATAAAGGTGTTTCCATGGAAATTTGCCTGGTTACATGTTTGTTTACCAGCATCAGAGCATTGGAGGAAGATGAGGCTGCCATAGAAACAGACACAAATATTTAAAATGAATTTCATAAGAATTCATAAAGGCCTAGAGTGGGTTAGTAAGACAGAGCAGAAATTGTAATAACTGAAATTACAATGAAGTTTCACCCCCTTGTTTTTCTATATGAAGTGTACTGTTTGCTTATGAGATATATTGCACTCCAGGTAGGATACTAGAGAAATAATTCCTCATCATAATAAGCCTGGGGAAATAGTCTTGGGCCCCCAAAGCAAAGATTTCTACTTAGATTATCCATATCAGTGTTTTAACAAAGAAAAATGCATAAGGTTGCATTCATTACTGGTAGAATATGCATAATCTGTCTCCTCCTCTAGGGTAAATTTGAAGTTTCATAAAGAAATAAAATGAAATGGAAATCACAAGAAATACACAAAGTATGCCATATCCCCCAAATGTATGCAGATAAAAGATCGAAGACTATTCAAAATCTATTTCTGTCAACAGAAAATCTAAAATCTAATCGCATGTACACACACACACACACACACACACACACACACACACACACACACACAAATTGTAAATAAAAAGATGGAAACATGGAGTCTAATTTATGTTGGTCAACTACTCCTGAACCTGTGTACAGCCTTGGAGTGTTGTTGATATATCCCTTGTTACTCCACTGAAGAATATTGATATTTTTCCTTTTCCATTAGATACCATCTGCAAATACCTTATTGGCAAATAGTGACACTTTGCTTGAATTCTCCCCCTCCTTGCTGATGTTTTGTCTGGCTTGAATTTGTGAAGGACTTCAACATGTTGTTAGTATCTCTTTGAATTCATGTGTATGTGTCATCCCTTCTGTGTTTGGAATACAATATTTCCTTGAAGTCATCAACTACTTCCAGCAGTTAGAATTTTTCTACCACCTCTTACCTCTAGATTCCTGAGCCTTTGAAGAGTTGATGGGAAGAATTTAATAAAGATATTCCATTTAGAGGTAAATATTCCAAATGCTGTTACTCTCTACACACTATTGGTCTGTGGTATTCTGTGTTAATTATTTGTACTTCAGATAGAAACTTCTCTGATGTGGGTTGTGTGATGCTCTGTTCTATGGGTGTAGGAATATGTCAATAGTAGTCACTTTATTGCTGTGTTTCTTTAGAAGAATAATAGTTGCATGGTTTTCCCTAGAGTCTCAGGGTCTTGGTCACTATATCAGTATATGGTGTGTGTTACATCTTATGAAGGCAGCTCACATAATTTGACTCACTATTTCAACAGTGGGTATATCTTACAAGAAGGTCATTGTTGTAGCTAACAAGGTTTTTAGTTGAGTGAGATTTATAATTACTTTCCTTATCCAGTAGCATGAACAAAACCTTCCAGAACTATGTCAATAGGGATGAAGCTTCAAGTTGGACAGTAGCTCAATTTCTTTATTTAAGTAAGTGGTATCTTAAGTAAAAGGGCATTACTATCAGGTTTTAAAGTGTAACCAATAGCATTGGCAATATGCTGTAATGATTTTTCAGGAGGTATTTATGGCACCCCTTTCAGTAATAAGATATAACCTATGCTGGGTGATGGAACTTTTACGTAGAACTTTATGATAGATGTGTTGCTTCCACAATTATATGGTAATTCTATTTAAATCCATGGTCTATATTTTTGGAAGCGTCTAGAAAATGTTATATTTCATTGTGTTTTATCCCCTTTGTTTCTTTTTTGTTTCTATTTTTCTCTCTATTGGGTTTACTGAATATAACAGAGATTAATGGTATAACTCTGAATCAAGGGGGCAGGTTAAAATAATCTCAGTAGCAGTCTGTAACAGTGTCAGACTAAATATGCAGGTGGAGAAAGCTATAGTAGATATTTTATGCACACATTATCAACATCCTTACTTGGATCAAAGGAAGGCTTTGTCATCTCTCTGAGCCTACCAAAAGGGATAAGACCTAACCAACTACCAATGTGTCTGTGGCTTTTGATTCTTTGATGTGACCATTAACAAACAAAGAAGCAAAAAATAAAACAGAAGTTATGACCCAATTGTGTTTAACAGACATCTAAAAAACATTCCATCCAAACATAAAACTATGTATCTCCTTCTCAGCGCTACATGGAACCTTCCTTTAAATTGACCACATATTCAGCAACAAAGCAAACCTCATCAGATACACACAAAAAAGGAATCTGCATATCTCTATCTAATCATCTAATCAGATCACTACATTATGGTTTAAAATTAAAATTCTAAACAACACAAATTTCAGAAAGCCTAAAAACTCATGGAAATTAAACAATGCTCAATTACATTACTCCTGGGTCAAGAAGAAATAAAAAAGAAAAAAGAAAATAAAGACTTCTTACTTCTTAGGATACAATAAAAATGAAGGCACAGCATTCCCAAACTAATGGAATACTTTGAAAACAAAGAGGACAGTTCATAGCAGTAAGTGTCCATATAAAAAACTGGAGGATAGTCACACTAAAGAATTAACAGCACACTTGAAAGCCCTAGACTAGAAGAAGCAAACTCATCCAGGAGGAATAGAACTCAGGAAACAATCAAATTGTGGGTTGAAATCAATAAAGAAGAAACACAGAAAACAAAACAGAGAATCAATGAAACAAACAGTTGGTTCTTTGACAAAATCAACAGATAGACAAAACTTTAATCAAACTAACCAAATGGCAGAGAGAGAATTTGCAAATTTTAAAAAATCAGAAATGAAAAGCGGGACATGGGCAGAGTAGGGAGGGAGGGATAAAAATAGAAGGGGAGAAGGGGGAGTAGAACATGAGGAATCAGGAAGTTGGAGTTGGGGAAAGAATAGAGAAAGAAAGCAAGAAAAGAGATACCTTAAGAGACGGAGCCATTATAGGATTAAAGAGAAATCTGGCAGTAGGGAAATGTCCAGAGTCCTACAAGAATGACCCTTACTAAGAATCTAAGCAACAGATCCTGAGTATCAGCCCAGTCTTTGTCCCCCATTGCCAGGCCTTGGCTAGAGGTGGGTCTGGGTCTAATTCCACTGGGGTGGATTCTCTCCTACCCCCTTCCCCAGGAAATCCATGGGTGGGTTCTGGATCTTGCTGCCCCTGTGTCCTATCCCCACCAAGAATGCTCTTGGAGCTCTGATACACCCCCACCGAGAGCCTGCCCTCCCCTTACCCTCTGACCAACCCTGACCACTGTCCCACCTCTGTTACAGCAGGTCTCCTGCCAGCCTCCTGGTCCTGCCGCCACGTGTGCCCCAAATAACACTCAGAGACTCTGTATTTGATACAATCCTGTTGGCCAATTACCATTACTGTTTATGGGCTAGCTCTGTCTTAATTATTAACCCATTTCTACTTATCTAAGTATTTCCACGTGGTCGTCTTATCGGGGAGCCGCGGCAGGCGTCCTGCTCCTTCCCGGGCTACATCTCGACTCTACCCTACTACTTCCTCTTTCCTCCTTCTGGGCACCTAGCCCCGCCTATCTTGTTTCCTATTGGCCACAGGGCTTTATTAACCAGTATGGGAAACATATATACAGAATAACATCTCCCATCACACCTCTCTGGTTGAACACTGAGCCAGAGGGTGAAGGCAACAATCCAGCCAACTTTGAGAAATTCCTGGAGCTGATCTGAGCATAATAGGCCTGCCTATTCACCCTGGACCTCCCATAATTTGCACCTGCCTGGTCTCTGACCCCTTTGGCCAATCTTCTACTGGAGTTCTGGGCCCCTCCCAGAGATCGGTCTATCTCTGCAGGACTAGGCTGAGTTCCTGAGGGATGGATCCTGGACCCACATTTCAGGGCCTATGCTAAAGAGGCCTCACTCAGCTGGAGAGTGCATGTCCCAGCTAGACCAGACAATCCCTGTGGAAACATTCTGCTGGCTGGCCTCTGCCAAAGAGGCCTCTGCAGTCCTCTGCTGAAGCCTGATCTTTGACCCCCATCACCAGGCCCCTGCCTAAGGAGAGAACTCCTATAGAGCTTGGACCACCGAGAGCTACAGACTTGGAACCTCTGACCTACCTAAGTCCACAGAGAGAGGGAGAGACCCCAACAGCACCTACTGGTAGAAGCTATGGGAAGACAGCAATACAAGAAAACACCTAACATCAGAAAGACAAGCATAATACCACCAGAATCTAGGGAATCTATACCAATTAGACTGGAACACAACAAAGCAAATGAAACACAACAGAATGACTTAAAAATTATTGTCATAAAAATGATAGAGGCCCTCAAAGAAGATGTAAGAAAATTCCTTAAAGAAATGGAAGAAAAAAACAAACAAATATTGGAAGAAATGAATAAATTTATTAAAGAAAGTATACAAAGCCAAGAAAAAAACAATTAAAGATGTTCAAGACTTGAAAACCGAAATGGAGACAATAAAGAAAACACAAACCAAAGGAATGCTGGAAATACAAAAACTGGGCAAATGATCAGGAACTACAGATGCAAGCATAACCAACAGAATACAAGAGATGGAAGAGAGAATTTCAGGTGCTGAAGATAAACTAGAGGAAATAGATTAATAAAAAAAAAATCATAAATCCAACAAATCCTTAACACAAAACATCCAGGAAATGTGGGACACTGGGGAAAGGCCAAACCTAAGAATAATAGGCAGAGGAAGGTGAGGAAGCCCAGCTCAAAGGGGCCAAAAACATATTCAACAAAATCATTGAGGAAAACTTTCTCAATCCGAAGAAAGACATACCCATGAAAGTACAAGAAACATACTAAACACCAAATAGACTGGAACAAAGAAAAAAGACCCCTTGACATATAATAATCAAAACAACTAACATACAGAATAAAGAAAGAATTAAGAGCAGCGAATGAAAAATACAGGTAACATATAAAGGCAGACTTATCAAAATTACGCCTGACTTCTCCATTGAAATCCTCAAGGCAAGAAGGGCCTAGATAGAAGTTCTACAAGGACTAAGAGTACACGGATGCCAGCCCAGGATACTATAACAAACAAAACTCTCAATCAGATAGAGAAAACAAGATACTTAATGACAAATCCAGATTTTCACAAAACGTATTTACAAATCCAGCGCTATAGAAAGTTTAGGATGGAAAACTCCAACCCAAAGAAGTTATCTATGCTCACAAAGACATAGGCAACAGATAATCCCACTTCACTAGAAATCAAGGGTAAAGCAGGACAAATATATTCACAATACCATTGCCAAAAGCAAATCTAAAACAAACAAGCATTAACAATCAATGTTCCTTAGTCTCCCTCAACATTATTGGTCTTAACTCGCCTATAAAATGACACAAGCTAACAGAATGGATACGAAGACAGAATCCATCCTTCTGCTGCATACAAAAAAACACATCTAACCTTCAAAGATAGACATTACTTCAGGGGAAAGGGCTGGGAAAAGATCTTCCAATCAAATGGCAGGTGTGGCTATCCTAATATCTAACAAGTTAGATTCAAACCAAAAGCAATCAAAAGAAATGAAGATGGTTTTAACAAACAAAAATCTATCAAAGTGATCCACCATATAAACAAACTGAAAAAGAAAAACCATATGATTATCTCCTAGATGCTGAAAAAGCCTTCAACAAAATTCAACACCTTTTCATGATAAAGGTCTTGGAGAGATCAGGGATAATAGGAACATACCTAAACATAATAACAGCAATATACTGTAAACCAAGTGTCAACATCAAACTGAATGGAGAGAAGCTTAAGGAAATTCCTCTAAAATCAGGAACAAGACAAGGATGTCCTCTCCCTCCATATCTCTTCAACGTTGTACTTAATGTTCTAGCTAAAGCTATAAGACAACAAAAGAAGATCAAGGTAATCCAAATTGGAAAGGAAGAAGTCAAACTGTCTCTATTTGCAGATGATATGATAGTTTACATAAGTGACCAAATAACTCTACCAGGGAACTCCTACAGCTGATAAACACCTTCAGCAAACTAGAGAGATACAAGATAAACTCAAAAAATCAGTAGCCCTATTTTATTCAGACAACAAAGTGGCTGAGAAAGAAATCAGAGAAATATCACCCTTTATAATAGCCACAAACAACATAAAGTATATTGGGGTAACACTAACAAAACATGAGAAACACCTATACAAAAAGAACTTTGTGGCTATAAAGAAAGAAATTAAAGACAAAACTAGAAAATGGAAAGATCGCCCATGGTCTTGGATAGGAAGGATACATATAGTAAAAATGGCAATCTTGCCAAAAACAATCTACAGATTCAATGCAATCTCCATTAAAATCCCAGCACAATTCTTCACTGACCTTGAAAGGATAATATTCAACTTTGTATGGAAAACAAGAGACCCAGGATAGCCAAAACAACCCTGTACAACATAAGAACTTCAGGAAGTATCACCATCCATGACTTCAAGCTGTACTACACAGCTATAGTTCTGAAAACATCCTGGTATTGGCACAAAAATAGACAGGTAAACCATTGGAAGCAAATCAAAAATCCTGATATTAACCCACACACATATGAACACCTGATTTTTGACAAAACAGCTAAAAGAATGCAATGGGGGAGGAAAGCATCTTCAACAAATGGTGCTTACACAATTGGACAATGGTGTTTAGAAGCCTGCAGATAGACCCATGTCTATCGCCATGCACAAAACTCAAGTCCATATGGATCAAAGACCTCAACATAAATCCAGCTACATTGAACCCCTTGAACAAATTGGTATAGGAGACCGCTTCCTGAACATAACTCCAGTAGCATAGGCACTCAGATCCCAGATTAATAAATGGGACTTCCTCAAACTTAGAAGCTTCTGTAAGGCATAGGGCACAGTTGACAAGAACAAATGCCAGCCCACAGAGTGGGAAAAATGTTTACCAATTCTACATCTGACAAAAGGATGATCTCCAAAATATACAAAGAACTCAAGAAACTAGTCAACAAAACACCAAATAACCCCATTTAAAAATTGGGTACAGAATTGATGAAAGCATTCTCAATAGAGGAAATCAAAGAGTCTGAAAGACACTTAAGAAAGTGCTCAACATCCTTAGCTATCAGGGAAATGCAAATCAAAACAACTCTGAGATACCATCTTACTCCTGCCAGAATGGCTAAAATTAGAAACATCAATGACAACTTATGCTGGAGAGGATGTGGAGAAAGGGGAACATTCCTCAACTGCTGCTGGAATATACCCAAATTATCCACATCCATGCAACAAATACATGTGCTCAACTATGTTTATAGCAGCATTATTTGTATAAGCAAGAATCTGGAAGCAACCTAGATGCCTCTCAACTGAAGAATAGATAAAGAAGATGTGGCACATCTACACAATTGAATACTTCTCTGCAGAAAAAATAATGGAATCTTGAAATTTGCAGACAAGAGCATGGAACTTGAAGAAACAATCCTGAATGAGGTAACCCAGTCCTGTCACAAAATGAGGAACAGGGTAGGTACTCGCTCATATATGGATTTTAGACCTAGAGCAAAGGATCACCAGCCTATAATTCACATCCAGAGGAAATAGGACACAAGGTTTATTCTAAGAGATTCATATATAGTCCCTCGCAAAATGGGGAAGGGGCAAGTCCTCCAGAGCACATGGGAAGTGGGGGCAGTGAATGCAGAGAGAACTAGGAGAAAGAGAAGGGGAGGAGAGGAAACCATGTGTGATTAGGTAGATTGAGTCAGGGTAGGAATAGAAGACAGAAGAGAGAGAGAGAGAAGAGGAAGAGAGAGATAGAGATAGAGGTATAGAGAGTGGGATGTTATGGGGGTATGGGCGGGGAGGGTGGCCAGTGTGCATGACACAGGGGAAAGTGCATAAGAGGGAGGGAGGGAAGGAGGGAGAGAAGGAAGGATAGGAAACTGGGATCGACATGTAAAATTTTTAAATTTTATTATTAATAAATGAAAGAATCTAAGCAATAGTGGAGAGGCTACCTTAAATGTCTTTCTCCTATAATGAGATTGGTGATCTTATATGCCATCATAGAGCCTTATTCCAGTATCTGATAGAAGCAGAGGCAGAGATTCACAGCCAAGCACTTTGCTGAATTCCTGGAACACAGTTGTACAGAGGAAGAAGTAATGAACAAAGAGCTTAAGACCATTCTTGCAAAACCTACAGAAACAGTTGACATAAGCAAGTGGGAGCTCATGGAAACCAGTCTGACAGGTGAGGAATGAGTATAGGTTCAAACTAGGACCCATGAATGTGGATGTCAGTTGGGAGGCCTGGGCAGTCTATGCAGCCTCTGTCATTGGAACCAATATTTATCTCCTGTGCACTAATGGGATTTGGGAGCCCATTCGCTATGGAGAGATACTCTGTCATCCTAGACACACAGGGGAAGACCTAGGTCTGCCCAAAATGATGTGTCAGACTTTGATTATCCCTCATGGGAGGCCTCACTCAACCTGGAGTGTGGATGGAGGGTGGAATGGGGGTCAGTGTGCTTCATGAGAGGACAGGAGGGAGAAAGAACTGGAATTATTATGTAAAATGGGATTGTTTTTACTTTAATTAAAATTTATTAAAAATAAACTATTAAAAAAGATAGAAAACCATAAATATTGTTTCAAAATATTAACAACAGGGACATTTTCAATGTAAAATATGTACAAGTATATTCCAAACAAGTAGACAGAAGGATAGCTGTATAGTACTAGTGTTTAAGAAGAGAACAACTAGAAGCTAAATCAACAGAGGACACAGATGATGCTCCTCCAGATTGAGGTCTGGGAAAATTTTAATTAACCAGAGGCAACCTAGCTACAGATCAGGTACCATCACATCAAGTACAGGCCAAGTTCTCCAGACTGGGCACTGGAGAGAGCAAAGGCAACAAATCAGAGATTTCTTGAGGCTGTTGAGATCAGTAATCAACCAAGCACCACAGGTGAGCCAAGAAAGAACCATGACACTGGATAATCAGGCAGCAATGTGGTGAGAGAGTACAGGTATGGAGATAAAAGATACATAAGTGATTATTATTACCAAGTTTTTTACCTAAGTCAGTTGAAGTGCTTAGAAAGAATTAGCTTGCTGACTACGTTATATTTCTTCTTAGAGCCTTCTTCTAGTAGCTGATGGAAGCAGGAGCAGACACTCACAGCTAAATACTTCACAGAACTCTTGGAATCCAGTTGCAGACAGGGAGGAGTGATGAGCAAAGGGGTGGAGACCAGGCTTGAGAAAACCACAGAATCAGTTTACCTGAACAAAAGGGAGCTCATGGACTACAGTCTGATATCTGGAAAACCAGCATAGGACAAGGCCGGATTCCCTGAATGTGGTGTTAGTTGAGAGGACTGGGCAGTCTATGATGCCTCTGATAGTGAATCAGTATTTATCCCTAGTATAAGAACGGACTTAATGAGCCCATTCCACATAGATGTATACTCCCTCAGCCTCAACACATGGGGGAGGGCATTGGCCCTGCTCAAATTATGTAACAGACTTGAAGACTCCCTATGGAGAGCTTCACCCTCCCCGGGGTGCAAAAAGGGGAAGGGATGGGGGCTGGTGATGGGAAGAGGGGAGAACAGGAGGTTGTCAGAACTAGGTTTGATACATAAAACAAGCTTGGTTCAAATTTACATAAAAAATATAAAAAATGAAAACTAAGCCAAACAAACAAAAAATTAGCTATAACAATGTCCACCTGCAAAATGAAATGTTATCTACACCCAAAATAAATTAAGTAATTTATAAGGAAATGGCTAGAACTGAAGGTCATCCTGTTAAGCAAAATAAACTAGACACAGAAAAATATGTATGGAATGTTTTCTTTCATATGTGCTATTAAGAAATCTAAGAAAGCAAAAAGTGAACTGTGCAGGCAAGGGTAAGGCAATAATGTAAAGGAGAAAGGACAAATAGTAACTGAATGCTATCAAAAAGCAGTTTATGCATATGTGTGGCGCGCCAAGCCCGACCTGCAGGAAAGACAGCAACCACACGAGGATTCTTCTCAGATCACACTTTATTGGAGCACTTCTTGGTTGAAGGGAGAGCTGAAGGTGAGGGGCCCCGGGCAGGAAGGGACAGCTGCTAATATATCCTACTAGGCAACGGTTCACGGTCTCATAGGCTCAAAAGACCTCGCCTCAGTGTTGGAGCCACGGGATTGGCTAGGGAACGAGCAGGCACGCTGGAGTGCAGGCACCAAGCTGGCATATGCCCGAATAAGGTAAAACACTGAGGATAAAAGAAAGAGGAAGTTCGCCATCTTGTAATGGCATCCTGCGAGCAGCAGCCTACACATATGTAAAATCACAATTAAAACACTTTTATACAATTATTATCCACCATCAATAAAATGATTATAAATAATAATTGAGTCAAAAATATCAAAATCGTGAGTATATCGATTTGACTAAATTTCATGACTCCGTAAGTAATGAGTGATTCTGAGGTGAAAATGAAATATCATGTATACTTATTCTATTCCTTGGATTTTTGTTTTCATTCAACAGAACAGTAAATTATGTTGTCTATTTAATTATTTTAAGTAAGTTATACAGTATAGTAATAAAGTTGAAAAAATAAAACAGTTTCCATGTTGATATCCATGATCCATGCTGCCACCAGAGGCCATGTTGAAGTCCACATTCCCTGCTACAGCTGGTTTCAATGTTTGTAAGGATTTAGGCATTATGCTGTCCTGCCCCTGTCACATAGTGAGCAGTATGTGCTCAGGCAGTACCATGATCAGCCCAGGGTTTCATGACTATTATTTTCCAAGCAGGTACAAAAGAACCTTTTAAAGAAAGACCCCCAGCCACTTGTGCTATCTTTCTAGCTCTCTTCCCTTTTGCTCCCCTGGGACAGACAGGATTTTCCTGTCTCTATCCTCTCTTCTGTCCTCTATCTCTGTGTCTCTTTACCTCTTTTCTCTTTCCTTGCCCTCTTTCCTTTTCTAATAAAACTTCTCATTTAAACTCTATCTGCCTGACATGTTTGCCCCCCGCCTCAGTTACCCTAGCCTGAGATGGAATATACTGAGGTTCAAACACTCATTAATACTTTTTTTTTTACTGTCTTTTCTTTTTCTTTTTTCCTTTTTTATTATTGTTTTTTCTTATTTTACATATAAATTACAATTCCCACTCATTCCCTCCATCCCTCCCTCTCTCCCACCCTCCCATGCCCCCCCGACCACTGTCCCCTCACAACTCCCCACTCCACATGTAGGGTGATGCCTTCCAAGAGGGGTCATCTAAATCTGTTAAGGCATTTGGAGTAGAGACTAGGCCCTCCCTCATTTCTCTAGGTTAACGGAGTATTTCTCCATGGGGAATGTGCTCCCAAAGTCCTTTTGTGCAACAGGGATATATCCTGGTTTCATTGTCACAGGTCCCTTAGACTGCCCAGGCCTAAGGGAATCTGAGTCAATCCAATGCAGGTTGATAAGTCTGGGGGCCCATTAGCTCCTCCTTGTCCAGGTCAGCTATCTTTGTGTGTTTCTGTCTTGTCTCACTCTCTGGATCTGGATTCCTGTTTGGCTCAGTGTTTAGTTGTGGCTGAATGCATCTGTTTCCATCAGCTATTAGATGAGGGCTTTATGATGGTGAATAAGTTAGTCATCAATGTCATTATCAGGGAAGGGCATTTATAGTAGCCTTTCCACTGTTGTTCAAATTGTTAGTTGGGGTAAGTCTTGTAGGTCTCTGGGCATTTCTCTAGAGTCAGTTTTCTCTTCAAACCTATAATGGCTCTCTCTTTCATGGTCTCTCTCTATATATTTTTCTTTCTAACTCACTCTCACTCTCTCTTGCTCTCTCTTTTCTCTCATCTATTTATTCCCTGATTTGATCCTCCGAGTCCCATGTGCTTTTCTCTCCTTCCCTTCTCTTTCTCCTAGCTCCCACTGCACTCACTGTTACCCCCTCCAAATATTGCTCAGGAGATCTTGTCCCATTCCCCTTCCATGAGGGAACTTAGAATCTATTACAGTCCTCCTTGTATCCTAGTTTCTCTGGTAGTATGAATTTATAGGCTGGTGATTCTTTTTTCTATATCTAAAATCCATATAAGAGTGAGTACATACCATATTCTTCTTTTTGTGACTGGGTTAGCTCATTCAGGATGGATTATTCAAGTTCCATTCATTCGCCTGTGAATGTCAAGATTCCATTGATTTTTCCACAGAGTAGTATTCCATTGTGTAGATGTGCCACTTCTTCTTTATCCATGCTTCAGTTGAGGGGCATCTAGGTTGTTTCCAGGTTCTTGTTATTACAAATAATGCTGCTATGAACATGACTTTGTTGCAGGGATGTGGATTATTTGGGTATATGTCTAAGCGGGGGATTGATGGTTCCTGTAGTAGACTGGTTCCCATTTTCCTGAGGAACCACCATACAGATCTCCAAAATGGCTATACAAGTTTGCACTCCCACACACATTATTAAGGACAATGTTTCTGTCTGTGATACCAAATGTTCAATTTTTCCAGCTGCACCAGAGCCATGTGGCAGTTCATGATTCATGCTATGGTCTGCAAATACAGGCAAGGAAGCTTATTTTGCAGTGGTATCAACTACTGAAGACTCATAACTGAAAAAGAGAGACATTGAAATCTTCTATGAAAACATCTCTTGCCCAGTTGCATCCCGCTGGTGGAAAACATACATGCTACAGTTGGCGCCCAACATGGCTATAAGAACTTTCACTTAAAACTTGATAAAAGCTTAAAAAGAGATTTTAGAAACAAAGAAACAGAGACTAGGAACACTTATTGGTGGCAGCATTTTCTCGGTTGAATTTGTTTTGCTATAGACAGAAATTTGTGTGGCTCCTTTAAGGGAGGTTTCCAAAATTTGCATAAGTGGCAGAAAACCAGCATTGCTTTTAAAGAGCTCTGCTAACAATCATTGGTGTGTAAGAGAGCTGCAATGAAAGTTTACTCTGTGTTTTTAAAAAAATACAATGGCATGGGAGAGAAAAAGAAACAGGATACAATGGTTTAAAAAAGAAAAAAGAAAGTAGAATGGATGGGAGTGGTGGTGCACGCCTTTAACCTCAGCACTCGGGAGGCAGAGGCAAACAGATCTCTGTGATTTTAAAGTAATCCTGGTATGCAAAGTGAATTCCAGGACAGATAAAAGTTA
Source organism: Cricetiscus sungorus (assembly GCA_030556225.1). Classification (NCBI taxonomy): domain Eukaryota; kingdom Metazoa; phylum Chordata; class Mammalia; order Rodentia; family Cricetidae; genus Cricetiscus; species Cricetiscus sungorus. The sequence continues at coordinate 43,392,900 of JANBXA010000726.1, forward strand.
CACAGAGAAACCCTGTCTCAAAATATGTAAAAATAGAAGTAGAAGAAATAGAGTAATAAAAAAAGCCACGTAAAAATGGAAAGCACAAAGGAATTTTGGATACTATATGCGATTCTGTTGTCTTGAAATTATTTGATTGCTGAGAAAATAACAACTATTGATAAAAGAAATGCTGCTGGATTAATTCAATTTATATATTTTAAAAATGCTTTGACTCCAAAATTTAAGTTCAAGGACAAGTTACTGGGGAAAGGGATTTCTATTTTTGTTTCCATAGAAAATTAAAAGCTGTGGATTTCTTCCAGACTAATGTGGTTTGATCAAGCGAGCCCCCTGAAGCAATGTCTACAGCCAAGATTTGTGCATCTTCTTAGGTTCCCCATGACAGCGCTCTCTACCAGCAGGAAGCAGTTCGGTAAGAAGGACGCCCAAATTCCCAAATATTGTTTATAAATGTTTGTTTTCATTTAAATGGGCTTGGTCATAAATGGTTAATGACCATAACCAATCTTTTTTAAAGGTAAAAATGGAATTATGGTATAGATATGAATATTTGCTTTGGAATGGATTTTCTTTTATTGATACAAATTTAAGATCAATTTTGTGATATGTATTTTTCTCCTCTTGTTTAGGTATTATGTTTATATAGCTCATTAAAAATGTAATGTATAATTTAGTACAGATTAGAGATTTACATATGATAATCAAAACTTGGAGTTAAGTTAGTTAGGGTTTCTAGATATACAGAGATGTATTTGAGATGGACAGGCATTCTTTAAACCTTTCAAAGACCTACAAAATATGGCATTTAAAATGGTTTAGGGTTTTCTTGACAGTGAGGCACAACTGCTCCTGGTAACACCACCTTGTAAGAAAGGAAGATGGACATCAAAGAAACGTGTTATGGAGTTTGTTTCTAATATGGCAAGACTAGCCATTTGGGCAAGGTATTGCTCTTCTGGACTATGACTTTATGTTGTAGAAACTGGACATGCAGGACCCACAAAAAGTGACTGCTGATGCAAGATGGACATTGCTACAGGATTCCTGCTTCATGGAAGAGGCTGTCTGCCAAACAGTCTACAGGACACAAAGAAAAATGACTGACAAACTGCCAATATAGGTGGACAGTTTAAAGTTTCCTGCTTTGTTGAAGAGTCTGGAGACACACTATGGCCTATGGGCTGAAGATGGAACATTACAGAAGAACTTCGGGTGACTGACCAGGCAATGGATTGTGTCTGTCATTCTAGAGTTTATATATTATCCTTCTTTGGTCTTTGAAGGAGTTGAAGACAGCTAGTTATGGTTATAATTTTCCTTAGTTAGGATTAAAGATAAGTTACATATAGGACTTTAGACTCACAAAATAGGATAGATGATATTTTCTTTAAGTCTTACAAAATGTTAATGGACTAAATATTATTAACTGTAATTCTTATTTGATAACTGCTGTATGATATATTTTGCTATGTCAAGGTTAAAACCCTTCTTTTATTTTAGACAGAAAAGAGGAGATGATGGAAGATGTTATTTTGTAAATATGTTTCTCATTCTGGTTAATTAATAAAGCCCTGTTGGCCAATAGGAAACTAGATAGGCAGGGCTAGGAGACTAGAGGGAGGAAAGAAGAAGTAGTTAGTAGGAATCACGACGTAGAGCATGGAGAAAGATGTTGGCTCCCTGATAAGATGACCACGTGGAAATACTTAGATAAGTAGAAATGGGTTAATAATTAAGACCATGAATAATAATGGTAACTGGCCAGCAGGATTGTATCAAATACAGAGTCTCTGAGTGTTATTTGGGGACGGCACGCCAGACCAGGGGTGGGCAGGCTGGCGGAAAACAGACATGCTACACACCCCACTAAACATTAAGACATAGTTTAGACAGGAAGCTATCTATTTTAACATTGTGATAAAGATACTGAGGTGTAGCTCTTCACATTTGATGACTTTTAGGGGACAAATGGGATAGAATTCAGTTTTCTTTAAAGGGTTGAGCACTGGGAGTTGGATCATGCTCAAATAAGTATATGGGCTAAACAAATGGGACTTGATCAGTTGTTTTTTGTCTGATCTCTCTTTTGGGGGGTGAGGATGAAGGGTGAGAGCATAGACTTGGGAGTATTGGGAAGTGAGTATGATCAGGGTACTTTGTATGAAATTCTCAAATAATTAATAAAAATAAGTTGGGTAAAACAAATGAAATATTTCCAGTGTTAATCATAAATATGATTTCATAAAAACAAGTGTAAGTAAACACAAACTTTAAATGTTAATATGTTATTTAAAAGGAAATGAAACTAACAATCTATGATATTGTAAAGCATGTCAAGGAAAATAGCAAGAAATTGAATATACTCCCAATTCAAAATAGTACAGAAACTTTGCCTCCATCTCTTATAAAACAATCCCAATTTTAAGTATTTATTTAAAATAATGAAACTTATTCAATTAAATATTTTACATAAATATTCTGTGTATTACTAATTGTACATAACATCATTGAGGTGAAAATAACAAATTAAATGATATTTTAAAATTTGAATGGATAAGAATACTAGTGTAAGTATTTACTGAAATACTATTCAGCAGCATTGAAAAATTCATTATGATATATATGCAGTAAAATTAATGAAGCTAAATTGTAGTTAGAAAAGTAAAATAAAAAATAGTCAAAAAAATTGTAGAGCTTAGAAGATGGCTGAGCAGGTAATAATTGGTGCTTTGCATACATGAGGACCTGAGTGCAAATCCACAGAACTCATATATAAAAACCCTAATGTGATCAAACAGAACACTAACCCTAGCACCATTGGGTGGCAGAAACAAAAGAAAGGCTGGGGCTTGCTGACCAGCAATCTAAGTCAAGATTTAAATTTACTGTCTCAAAAGATTAGGGTAAAAGTTTATTGAGCACCAGATAACCTCCTCTGGTCTCTATGACATGCATGGACAATCACACTCACACATATGTGCTCATAAGGCACATGTCTTTATATGCAAACACACACACACACACACACACACACACACACACACACACACACACACACACACCCCAAACCAAAAAGTTATACAGTTACTTATTCTATTCATGATATTTTTAGAAAACTCTAAATTGCAAGATAACAAACTCTTCAGTTGTTTCCAGGGACTGTGCCTAGAGACAGATGTTGAATACCAAACAATTCAAGTCATTGACAATAGAAGGTGACAGAATTCTTTTGTGTTTTGACTTTTGTAGTTGTTATCAATATGTATTTTTCATCCTCAGGGCTCTATATTGAAATGTCTTAGTTAGGAAATTTATTTTATATAAATCATACCTTTGTCTAAAAGAAAAAAATAATACAGGGTTTTAGAAAGCAAGTCTAATAAAAACATTGCTGCATTTAAAACCTCCAATAGAGTCCCAATTCACTAAGACTAGAAGCCAAAATGGCTTCTCTTTCACCTAATATTTTTCCTCTCAGTCATGAACCCCCAACCATGCTGGCCACTTATTCTTTCTTAGACACATCAAAAATGTTTCTGCCACAGAAAGTTTGAGTTTGCAGTTTGGGCCTGAACACACCAAACACAGACAGCTCCAAGTCTTGCTCTGTTATCTCTTTCAAGTCTTTCTACACCTGTCAAATCTTCAGTAAAGCTTGATATCCTATTGTAACCCTTTCCTGCTGACACTCTACATGTCTCTTCTGTGTTTTCACTACACAGAAGTTATCACCATCTGGCAACTTCAATGTTTTACCTACTTGTTTTTGTTTATGTTCTCTGCCTGCCCACTTGGATGTGATTTAAAATGAGAATAAAGAAGTTTCCAAATCTGTTTTTCCTTCTGTTATATTTTTATCATTAGTAACACTGCCTATCACTTAGAAGGTACTTGACCAATATGTGTTGAGTAAATGAGTTAGAGATATTACAAAGAATAGCATTGAAATTAAGATGAAATAAACACTTTAAGGCATTAGATTGTTGAGAACAGAGGAAAACACTAATATGATTGAAATTTATTTTAGTGCAACCAAGCAAGATATATAGGTTTGAGAAAAATAATGAAAATTTATCTAAATTTGTATTTTAGAAAAGGCATTTTGACTACCCTGTGAAGATTAATAGGGTCAGCATAGGACAGAGGGCTCTGAAACTAGTTCAGGATCCCTTTCTGCCTCATATGTAAAGAAATATCCACACAACCAAGTTCTTTATCCTTTGCTTGAATAAGGGTAGTTATTGAAGAGCTTCTGGTGATTTATCCCTCTTCTGCGTCTGGTGATGTATTCCTCTTTTGTTCACTAAGAAGTCCAATTGCATTCATTTCCTAATGCCAAATATGAATCTATGCTTATTGATTAGGCAGTCTTTAAAATGTTCTCGTTGGCTCTTTCAAAACATATTATTTGTTCTGTTGGGAAATAAAATATCTTTTATTCTGTAAATCGCCTTCTATATCACCAAGTAGTATGTTTAGCAATGAATACTGACTTCAAACATAACAAACAATAAGTTTTAACCAGTGGAAAAGATAAAGGGAAAATTTAAGAGATTCCCCAAGATTTGGCCCTTGTCATTATGGTTCATAGAAAGCTCATTTATTTCATTCATTTTTCCTCATGATATTTGTGTCTTTGGAAATCAATTCCAAGTACCTTTCTTGTTCTTCACATGAGTCTCCTTTTATTGGAAGATTCTAAGATGATGGATACAGAAATGGGAACCATTTGGAAATCTAAAAATTAAGTAAATCAAGTTGCCTCACATCTTTCTAAATGAGCTTTCAAATGACACCTGGCCCCTGGAACTTATTACACTGCAGAGATTTGTAGAAATAGAAATTTGACACATTACAACTCAGGGAAACAAAAGAAAAGATTTGGAATCTATTATTTTATTTCTAATTGACAGTGGATTGCAGCCAAATGCTCTCTGATCCAGTTACATTTGTCATTTTTGGATGTCTTTATTGGCATAAGACCTATAAACAGCAGCCGGTTATGATTAGATGCTTGTGAACTGGATGACATTCAGTTTGCCATTAACTCTCAGGCATAGAGATCCAGCCAATAACAGAATACCTTACAGAACACCAACTGATCTAGTAACTTGAACTTGCACCCTTTAGCACAGTCCGAATAACAGCTTCCTCTCCAGAAGAGTGTGATTTATAGTAAGTTCAATTGTATGAAAGGATTTAGCATTTAGAAAGCCTGGCAGATAAAAAAATGCTCTCACTTCATTGTTTCAGGAGGAAGCAGATTGTGAAATCAAATGACCCCAGAAAAAGGCAGTTTTTTCTTTCCTTTTCTGAATAGGCACTATCAGAAAAAGCCAAATGTGAATAAGAATTAGCCTAGAAATTAGCATTTCAAAATTAGATAAACTCTGCAGGTTATCCAATTAGATATAGTCCCTAGTTTATATGTATAAAGAAATTAAATCACCAGAGATGATTTACTGTGTGTTCAGAATGTGCCAAAGAATGTGCTTGGCACTATTGAGAGCAGGGTGAGAAGGAAACACAGGATGCTCCAAGAATGCTTATGTTGCCATGAGATAGAATAGTTTAAGATTAAAGAACAAAACTACATGGATTTAAATGTACATAAATAAACTGTGTGTAGGAAAAAAGAGACCTAAATGAAAGAAGGTAATAATATTTCTGTGCTTACCTGAGCTCTCAAGGATTTTTTTTTGTGTAGAATTCCACCTTAGCAACCAACTTTTGAAGACCACACACACACACACACACACACACACACACACACACACACACACACACACAGACACACACACAACTTTTATTTGACAGCTAAGTCTGGAAGTCGTCTTAAGAGTGCGATGAATTTGAGGAAACTTTCCAGTTCCCATTTCAGTTCTTTAGATAAGCCTGATTTTCTTCCAGATCTCCAATAGACATGCTTGCTTAATCCTGCATATTACTCTTCATGCTTCCCTTGTATTATCAGCACTTACCATGACAGGTTTTAAGTGTGGATTTGGGGTGGGAGACTAAAATTGAAGTTCATTTAATAACCTAAGAATGTTCATTCAATATTATGTTTCATATAATCCAGTACTGAAGTCATTACTCTGTATGTTAGACTCTCTGACAAGTGCATGAAGCAAATGAAACATATCGTAAGGGAAGAACTATGAGTAATTAGTCTATCAGAACTAACTACTCCATCTGGCTATCTATTTTCTGTTAATGAGTCTTCAAGAATAAGGAGTTTCCTTTCAAATTTGGAATAACTTTTGCCAGGGATTGTGCAAATATATTCCCCTAATGTCATACATGTCCAAGCACTTGCACACATATGTGCACATAACACGTACATACCTTTGCACATGCATACACACAAACACACACACACACACACACACACACACACACACACACACACACACTGACACACTGACACACACTTTTAATGCTACCTGTAACTCAGAAACCTTTAGAGCAAGGAAGTAAAGGAAAGCATGTTTTCATATATTTGTGGTGCTGGAATATTTGCCAGCAATGCTATCCTGTGGACTGTCATCTGGCCCTGAGGCATGAATCTCTGGTTGTCATTTTAGTGCTTGTGGAACTCACAAAGGTGTGGAACTTAAACTGGAGTTTAAAAATGATTAGTCCATGTTTGCTACTAAAGTAATTGCTCCAAATATTATAAGAGGACAACTGAGAGCATAACGTCCTCTAATGACTCACACCATATACTGTGGAAAGCCCTACAAAGATTCTGCAGGGAAGCCAGCAATATTTAACTTTCTCATCCAAGTTGCCTGCTACCTGAAGGCTCAGATAGAAATACTGTTCTTGGGGGAACAGCATATAATGAGTTCCACTGAATATAGCTTGAGTAGTTCTAAATAAGACTTGGTTTTAATTCCATGAGGGAAGCATCAAGGGGAACACACATCTTTAGTGGTCTAAGAGTAAAGCCTAGGAATGGCTCTATGAATCTATTTCTAATTCATGAAACTTGTTAGAGATTTATTTAAAAAGCTTTGTTACTTAAGCACTGGTCAAATCTTGGAGAATGATCAAAGCCTAAACTAGTTACCAAGAGGCTGTAGGAGTTTATTTCATTAATATGCTTCTGGCTACAAATATTGATGGAACTCAAATAAAAGTGTAGTTTTACTGATGATGTTAGAATGACTACAGCTGATACACATTCATAATCGAAGTGATCAATTGGTACTTTTAAACAACACAATTAGGAAGAATCTCCTCAGTAGGCTTATTCTAGCTATTCAGTCACATGAAGAAACTGAGTTGTAGAGGACTTGTGACTTTTCTAGCTCATACACTGACTTTGTCATATCTCAACAAAGTATTAAGATTTTCTGTGGATAATATTTTATTTTGTTGTCCCAACAAGCCCTTATTATTTGAGCATATCAATAATAATTTTAACCTTATTTAATAGGTTTTCGTTCATCTGTCCAGTCATCAATTCATTCATTCAGGTTTCTCCTTTAATATACCAAAATAAAATCTAATAAAACAAAAACTATCACTTTGGAGTTTACCAGCAGAAGGAAAGGAGCCCAAGAGAAGGCACAAGAATTAGAGACTCATTTGTTTTCCTACTCAGGAATCCCATAAAATATACTGACAAGGCATCCATAATTATGATGTGGTGTAGATGCTTGCAGGTTGTGTTCATGCTGCTTCAGTCACTGAGAATACATGTGGTTTTGTTCACATAAATTTAGAGGGTTGGTTTCCTTGATGTTCACCTTCCACTCTGGCTCTTACACTCTTTCTGCTTCCTCTTTCATGGGGTTTCCTGATATCTAAGGGGAAAGATTTAATGGAGGCTTCCCATTAACTAAGGATTCCAAGATCTCTTACTTTCTTTCCATTGTCTGCCTGTGGGTCTCTGAATTTGTTCCCATCTGCTGCAGGAAGAAGATTCTCTGATAGGCTAATAAGACACTGACCTCTTATCAGTAGGAGTCATTTTATAGATTCTTTTATATTCTTTTTTAGACAAGTATTATTTTTTTTTTCTCTAGGACAGTGCATGATCTAGTCTCAGTATCTTCGTCACCAATATATTGCCTATATAAATGAAATATCCAAATAACAGGGGAGACAGAATCCCAACTGATTATCTATTGTCATCAAGTAAAGCTTGCAGTACCAAAATTGTAATACATCTAATTGAGGTGTTGGGCAAAGGGTCCACATGGGAATCCTCAAAGAACCCAGGTTTTTCCAAGGAAATATGTCACTCTCACAAACTGGCAGCAAGTTATCATTGGTGAAGAGAACTACTCTATAATTCACTAAACATGGAGAATTGGAGCTGGTACCTAAATAGAGCTTCTCACCTTAGTTCTAGAGTCTCTGATACAGTAAGGTACTCTGCATACTACCAAAGGATAAACACAAACACAAACCCTTTATCTACAATGCTGTACTGTCTGTGAGATATGCGAGGTTAATGGTGGCACAGAACATGTAGGACAGACAGACCAGTACCTGATTTGAGATAGGGCCCATTCTGTGAGATGTTACCAAGTTTCGCAGTAGTTTTCATTGGAAATTAAGTAACTTAAATAGGTTAAATGAATTGTGACAGAAATGACTGTGTTCCTGAGTCCAGGTGAATGAGTTTGAATCTGACAGTAGATAGTAAGGAAACTAGTCAAATATTTTGTTTTCTTTTCTTATTTTTTTGTTTTACCCAGCAAACATAATGCTAGTTCATTTATGCAAGTTACTGTTTAGTATATTTGTCACCTTACACAAATTAACAGTGATAATTATAGTTACTCAGTCTCTTGCTTTGTATAAATCACTGTCATAAATTCTTCAAATATGTATTGATTTATGCATTGTTCACTAAAACAAACTGGGCGATTAACACTAATGTACTTATTTTTGAGAATGACATATTATGGCAAAGATTGGTGAAGCAATTTCTCCAAGGTCACTATGCTAATATATCATAGAGCCAATTTGGGTGTAGAGAATCTTAGCTTTAGAAGACATCTTTATCTATTCATACCTAGGCTATCACTACAGAGGCCTAGAAACATTGTGCCTCTCCCTACTGAACATATGGGGTAATTTGTGTTCATTCTTCTTTACAGTCACCTTTCTTAGTATAGAGTACACCAACATATCAGACAATTGGTAACAAGAGTTACTTAATTACTTGGAAGAATTGAGATGATTATAAATAACCTATATAATATTATTATTTTATGAAATGTTCCTAAATAGGCTTGTATTATTATAATAACAACAACTACAACAAAAGGAACAGAAAATTTAAGAAATGCATTCTGTGATTTTTTTCTAAAACCAGTGTTTCAAGAATATAGGGATCGATATTAATAGCAGCCAAGTGAAGATAAATTATATAGCTTGAGGAAGCTGGCAGCTGAAATGCAAGATCTTCATATGTTTTAGGCTCAGTTGAAAAGATAAACCTTGTTGCTATCATTGTACATAGATATAATTAAGTGATTATCAAATAGTGATTGCCACAGAAACAAAGCAAATGTTGTAATTTAACTGATGAAGAGGTAATTTGAGTAAGCATTTTAGTGTTTTTGAAGGCATTATGACAGAAGCAAGATGCTCCTTAATCATTACCTTTTGGTATACTATATAGTGTGCTAGGATAACTCAATAGCGAAGGAGGTAAACTTTCTTTGGTTGCCTTTTTCTATTTTAGGGAGCATGACATAGCTGTATTTGCCTCAGTCTCTGATATATCCATTATCTGTGATCTTATAGTCTTCTCACCATTTTCTCATCTGCTATTACTTTCTGTTTTTCTCCTTTTAATCTTCCATCACAAATATGCTTAGGTGCTAGGGATGCACTTGGAGTAAACAGACACATTGCCACCTCTCATTTAGCTGAGAGCCTGATATTAAATCCTGAATTTTGTATCTTAAGTTACTCTAATGAAGGAGTAACAGTAAAATAAAAGTATGTACATTAGAGGAGTGAAGTCAATGTGGTACTCCAGAATAAGGACAACAATCAGGCAACACACCACAAAGCATTTATCCTCTGATAGTAAACAGAAAATGTCTGCTTCCTGGCTGTTTTGAATGTTAGTGCATCCTACAGAACCTGTCTTCAGATATTATAGTATTTTACTACTGTCTAGGGCAATATTTTTTATAATATGTACCCAGAATATTTAATGTTCTTACAGAAAAATGTCAGGGCATAAAATACCCACTCCTCAATCAACAAAATCATATTCACGTGAATCTACTGCATATTTTTTCTTCAAGATTTTATATGCCCAAATAGTTGCACTACATTTAAACTCTGGGTTTGTGCTCAGCAAAATGCCAGCCATGTATGAACCTGTATTTAATTTATAAAATGTAAGGCTGTAGTTATTCCTGCCCTTTGTTGTCAGTGCTGTTGCCTGCCTAGTGTGTGTCCATGGGAAGCTGTTTTCATGCAGCATAGATGACTCACATACCTCTAATTCAGGCACAGAGCTCATACCAGCACCACAGATTTTAAAACTATTACAAATCATCCATCTACTATGAGTTAGAATGAAAACTAATGGGAGGAATGGGATTACTGTCCAGCATACACTATGGCATACTGAAGTACATAAGTTTTGTTTCTTGAACAAGTTTGGAAGCAAAGAGCTATCAGTTTGAAATGAGTAGGTATCATGGCCACACACTGGCCATTTGGGTTTGCATTGTACACCTAACACAAGATTCCTCTATTAACGAGGCAGAGGCAAGATCATTTCAAAAAGCCCATTAGTCAGGTGGTCAACTATTGTTAACAAAAACAAAATCAAGAAGAAATACAAAACAAACTTAAAAATAACATTGCCTTAAGTGAAACATCTAAGTTTTTCTTGTAACTTCCACATGTTCACTGGAGTATACTTCCTCAATGGTCTTAAACACAAACTCATATCATATACATACTCTCACATAAATATATTATATACACAAAAATATCTAAAATGAAACTGTAAGAATGCTTATACTAGCATCAATTAGGGCAAAGCTAATATGCAATTGGAATGCCTTCAGGGCAAATGCAGTGTATATGCAGAAGTTCTTCTGCTATGCAACATACTACCCTTCTATATAGTACCATGTCTAGTCTAGCTACCTTGATGCTGCTTATTTCTTTTGTATCCTTCTCCGTTTATCAATATGGAAGGATTCTGCCCAGATTCTCCCTTCCTGCTCTATACACCAGAAACCCATCAAGTTTCAAAAGGCTTCTATGGTTTACATATTATCCCTTGGAGGTCATGGTCCTTTGTTGTGCAGTTGTGTAGTCATCAGTATCTTAACAAGATAATGTTTTTTTTTCTTGGTATTCAGGACTTTTGTACAATTTAAGAAGACTCTGTCCCTTCTACTCCATGTTGGGAATATTGGATCTTTCCTGCCCTCCTTTGTAGACCAAATCTGCCCCCATAAAAACAGTGATGCTAGAAAACAAGTTACTCCCTGGCTTTAAGACAAATTATCACAATAGTTGTGTAACCATACTGATTGCTGGTTCTTTGGGGAATATGATGAAGTGAAAATGGAAAAGATAGAATAAGCCAAATTTTATATTCAATTCCAAGTAAAATTATATTAAATATCTAAGTGCCTTCCAGGTTAGGCTTTATCATACTTCTTTATCTATAAGGTTTTATATCTGTGACTAATTTACATGTACTTAACATATTCCTCTGCTCAAGAATAACTAAGTCAAGCTCACTGGGGATAACTGAATAATTATCTGTTTGAAAAGAACATTAAACCATTTTTTCCACCTTTATTTGTCTAAATAAATTAGCAATTGGGAAAACCTTATTTAGTGTTATCTGAATAATAACTCTGCAAATAAGAGTTTTAATTTGTCTAAAAATGGGATGCAAGCCAAAAACACCAGGAAAAAAAGCCAAGACTATGCATGAAATTCTGTTTAATTTCAATGTTGTACCTAATTTGAAGTTGTTGTAATTATGGAGGTAACATGACCAACAGGAAGTACTAGTCTACTTTATGGAGGGGAACTGGGGAGATATCTTAGTAAAGAATGTGTTTGATATAAAGCATGAGGTCCTGAATGTGAATCTCTAGTGACATAGTTTTGTTTTCTGTTACTGTGATAAATGCCAAGGCCACAAGCAACATGTTTCCCTGATATGCTAAACCTGCTTTCTTATACAACACAGGACCCCTAGTTCTGGCATGACATTTCCCACAAGGGGATGGACCTTTTCACATAAGTCATTTGAATCAAGAAAATGCACTATATTCACCCCTACAGGCCAATTTATTACAACCATGCTTTCAATTGAGATTTCACTTCTTAGATGACTCTAGCTCATGTCAAGTAGACAAAAATTAAGCAAGACACCCATCATATATTTCAATACTAAACATAATGGCACCTGTAATCTCAACATTGAGAGGTAGATAGAGGATGACCCTAAGGAGTCAATGACCAGATAACCAAGCCAATAGTAAAACACCAAGTTCAATGGGAGACTTTGTCTAAAACTTATAAGGCAAAAATCAATAGAAGAAGAAACTCATCATTGATGTATTCTTCCAGAGATGCATCTGTTCACATGTACACAAGGCAGGTGAACACACACACACACACACACACACACACACACACACACTTCTATTTTGAAAATTTGTGAGAAGTTAAAGGACAAAAAGAATAACTTATTAATATATTGTATTTACTCTGAATTCTTATTTTCATACTACTGCAGATGTCAGACAGTGAAGAGAAATTTAACTTTAAATTTTAGTTTTTAATTTTAAAAATATTGTATTTAGAGACTTATAATGTACAACTTAAGCTATAGATATTTGAGACTTATAACATATAACTTAAGTTATAGATATTTGCGTTTCTAAGTAAGCATTAATATGGGTAAACCATACTGATTCAAATTGCATGGTTATCACCTAGAAAATGTCATATTTGGAAATTAAATACTTGATCTGTCTTTAAAAAAGGCTTCATTTCACAGATAACAACCTGATGCTTTGGCTATAATACTCTCTCCATCACTTACTCTGCAATGTTTCTTGAGACTTATGTGTGGGAGTGTTTGTAGGTATATACATTGGGACTAGGCTTCACACCTCTCTATTTTGATTGGATATGGTTTTCTGTAACTGCCTGTTGTGGTGGTTTGTAAGCAAATGGCCCCTGAAGGGAGTGGTATAATTGGGAGATGTGGCCTTGTTGGAGTAGGTATAGTTTTGGTGCAGGAGGTGTGACACTGTGGAGGTGGGCTTTAAGGTCTCATAGATGTTCAAGATATCACCATATGTCTGAGACCATGTCATATTGCCTGTACAAGATGTAGAACTTTGAACAACCTCTTCAGAACCAAGTATTTCTACATGTGCCATGTCCCAACATAATGATAATGTACTGAACTTCTGAGCTGTGAGCCACCCAATTAGATACTTTCTTTTATAAGAGTTGATGTGTGGAAATTCCTGGAGCCCATCTGAGCACAACAGACCAGCCTATCCATGTGGGACCACCCGTAACTTCCAACTACCTTGTCTCTGACCCCCACCACCTGTCTTTTACTGGAGCTCTGGGCCCCTCTCAGAGTTATGCCTATCTCTAAAGGTCTACCCTGAGTTCCTGCAGGCTAGATCCTTGAACTCATTGCAGGAACTCTGCTAGAGAGACCCTACTCAGTTGGAGAGTGCCAGCTAGACAAGCCTATCAGTGCAGAAATATCCTGAGTATCAGCCCGGCCTTTGTCCCGCAACAGCAGACCTTGGCTAGAGACCTTCACTAGAGCTAGACCTGACTATCCCTGAGGAAACATCTTGCGGGTTAGCCCCTGGCAAAGAGGCCTTAGCTCTCCTCTGTTGGAGCCTGATCTTTGACCCCCATCGTCGGGCCCCTGCCTATGGAGAGACCTCCTAGAGAGCTTGGGCCACCCAGAACTACAGACAACAAATCTTTGACCCACCTAAATCCATAGAGAGAGGGAGAAACCCTACCAACACCTACTGGAAGAAGCAATGAGAAGACGGCAATACAAGAAAACACCTAACATTTGAAAGACAAGCATAACACCACCATAATCTAGGGAAGCTACACAACTAGAGCAGAACACAAAAAAGAAAATGAATCTGAAGAGAATGACCTAAAAATTATCATCATAAAAATGATAGAGGCCCTCAAAGAAGATATGAGATAATCCCTTAAAGAAGTAGAAGATAAACAAAAAAAATGGAAGAAATGAATAAATTTCTTAAAGAATGTACAGAAAACCAAGAAAAAACAATTAAACAGGTTCAAGACTTGAAAACATAAATGGAGACAATAAAGAAAACACAAACAGAAGGAAGGTTGGAAATAGAAAACCTGGGCAAATGATCAGGAACTACAGATCCAAGCATAACCAACAGAATTCAAGAGATGGAAGAGAGAATCTCAGGTGCTGAAGATAAACTAGAGGAAATAGATTCATCGACCAAAGAAAATCATAAATCCAACAAATCCTTAACACAAAACATCCAGGAAATGTTGGACACTGTGAAAAGGCCAAACCAAAGATAATAGGCATAGAGGAAGGTGAGGAAGCCCAGCTCACAGGGGCCAAAACATATTCAACAAAATCATCTAGGAAAACTTTCCCAATCTGAAGAAGGGCATGCCCATAAAAGTACAAAAAGCATACCAAACACCAAATAGACTGGACCAAAGAAAAAAGACCCCTCGACATATAATAATCAAACACCAAACATACAGAATAAAGAAAGAATATTAAGAGCAGCAAAGGAAAAAGGACAGGTAACTTGTAAAAGCAGACCTATCGAAATTACACCTACCTTCTTTATGGACACCCTCAAAGCCAGAAAGTCCTGGATAGATGTTCTACAAGGACTAAGAGTCCACGGATGCCAGCCCAGATTGCTATACCCTGCAAAACTCTCAATCATTATAGATGGAGAAAACAAAATATGACAAAGCCAGATTTTCACAATATGTTTCTACAAATCCAGCCCTACAGAAAGTTTTGGAAGGAAAACTCCAACCCAAGGAAGTAAACTATGCTCATAAAGACATAGGCAACAAATAATCTCACTTCACCAGAAACCAAGGGTGAAGAAGGACAAATAAATTCCCAATACCACTGCCAAAAGCAAATCTGAAACAAACAAACATTAACAATCAATGGTCCTTATTCTACCTCAACATTAATGGTGTAAACTCACCTATAGAAAGGCTAACAGAATGGATACGAAGACAGAATTCATCCTTCTACTGCATAAAAGAAACACACCTAAGCTACAAAGATAGACATTACCTCAAGGTAAATGGTTGGGAAAAGATCTTCCAAACAATTGGCCTCAAGAAGTAAGCAGATGTGGCTATCCTAATATCTAACAACTTAGACTTCAAACCAAAATTAATCCAAAGAGTTGAAGATGCTCATTTCATATCCATCGCTGGAGAAATCCATCAACAAAAAAATCACAATTCTGAACATCTATGCCCAAAATACAAAGGCACCCACATTCATAAAAGAAATGCTACTTAAACTCAAAGCTCACATAAAACCTCACACACTTATAGTGGGAGACTTCAACACACCACTCTCACCACTAGACAAGACCACCAATCAGAAACTTAACAAAGAAACAAAAGAACTAACAGAAGTTATGTCTCAACATAACAGACATCTATAGAACATTCCATCCAAACATAAAAGAATATACCTTCTTCTCTGTTCCAAATGGAACCTTCTCTAAAATAGACCACATACTAGGTAGCATAACAAACCTCACCAGATACAGAAGAATTGGTATATTCCCCTGTATCTTATCAGACCACCATACTTTAAAATTGGAATTCAGCAACACAAATCGCAAAAACCCTACAAACTCATGGAAATTGAACAATGGGCAACAACACCACACCTGGGTTAAAGAAGAAATAAAGAAAGAAATTAAGGACTTCCTAAAATTCAACGAGAATGAGGACATGACATATTCGAACTTATGGGACACCTTGAAAGCAGTGTTATGAGGGAAGTTCATTGCACTTAGTGCCCATATGAAGAAAACAGAGGATATTCACATTACAGAATTAACAGCTCAACTGAAAGCCTTGGAACAAAAAGAAGCAAACTCACCCTGGAGGAGTAGACACCAGGAAATAACCAATTTGAGGACTGAAATCAATAAAATCTAAACAAGGAAAACAATACAAAAAATCAATACAACAAAGTTGTTTGTTTGAGAAAATCAACAAGATAGACTAACCTTCATCCAAACTAATGAAAAAGCAGACAGAGATCATGCAAATTAACAAAATCAGAAATGAAAAGGGGGACATAACAACGGACACAGGGGAAATCCAGACAACTTTCAGGTTATATTTTGAAAACCTCTACTCTACAAAATTTGAAAATTCAAAGGAAATGGGCAAATTTTTTGATAACTATCACTTTCCAAAATTAAACCAAGAACAGACAAACACTTAAATAGACCTATAACCCCCAATGAAATTGAAACAGTCACCGAAAGACTTCCAACCAAGAAAAGCTCAGGGCCAGATGGATTCAGTACAGAATTCTACCAGAAATTCAAGGAAGAGATAATTCCACACTCCTCAAATTGTTCCACAAAACAGAAACAGAAGGCACATTACCAAACTCTTTCTACAAAGCCACAATCACCTTGGTACCCAAGGCTCACAAAGATAAAACTAAGAAAGAAAACTACAGACCAATATCCCTGATTGTAGAGAGCCACGAAATGCCACGCCTTAAAGTGGTGCTGGCTTCCTCCTTACACCTTCCCATTGGTGAGGGCTCTCTGGCGTAAACAAGCCCTTATTTGGTTAAGTCTGTTCAGCCTGTCTGCTTCCATGTTAGAGTAACCTATCTTCAGGGTCCATGTAGCTCATTGGGGTTGGTTAGCTCAAGGGTATTTAAGCCTGTTCAGGGGTCCCCCGGGGCTCCCGCGGGTCAGAAAAACATGTTTCAAGTATCCTGATTAAAACTGCATGAAGAAGACCATCCCAGCGGAGTTGCATCTTCCTTGGTGGCAGAGATAGGCACGTACACCTAATGAATATTGATGCAAAAATATTCAATAAAATAGTGGCAAACTGAATCCAAGAATACATCAGAGAAATCATCCACCATGACCAAGTAGACTTCATACCTGGGTTGCAAGGATGGTTTGACATAAGAAAATCTATCAGTGTGATCCACCATATAAACAAACTGAAAAAGAAAAACCATATGGTCATCTCCCTAGATGCTGAAAAAGCCTTTGACAAAATTCAACACCCTTTCATGATAAACGTCTTGGAGAGATCAGGGATAACAGGATAAACCTAATAAAAAGAGATATACAGTAAACCAACAGCCAACGTCAAACTGAATGGAGAGAAGCTTAAGGCAATTCCTCTAAAATCAGGAACAAGACTAGGCTGTCCTCTCTCTCCATATCTTTTCAATATTGTACTTGAAATTCTAGCTAAAGCTATAAGACAACAAAAGGAGATCAGGGGAATCCAAATTGGAAAGGAAGAAGTCAAACTGTCTCTATTGGCAGATGATGTGATAGTTTACATAAGCAACCCAATAAACTCTAACAGCTGATAAACACCTTCAGCAAACTAGGAGGATCCAAGATAAACACAAAAAAAAATCAGTAGCCCTACTTTATACTGATGTAAAGGGGCTAACTAAGAAATCAGAGAAAGATCACCCTTTACAATAGCCACAAACAACATAAAATATCTCAGGGTAATGCTTACCAAACATGTGAAAGACCTATACAATAATAACTTTGTGGCTATAAAGAAAGAAATTAAAGGCAATACCAGAAATTGAAAGATCTCCCATGCTCTTGGGTAGGAAGGATGAATATAGTAAAAAATGGCAATCTTGCCAAAAGCAATCTATAGATTCAATGCAATCCCCATTAAAATCCCAGCACAATTCTTCACTGACCTTGAAAGGATAATATTCAACTTTGTATGGACAAACAAAAGATCCAGGATAGCCAAAACAACCCTTTACAATAAAAGAACTTTAGGAGGCATCACCATCCCTGACCTTAAGCTCTACTACAGAGCTATCATCCTTAAAACAGCCTGGTATTGGCACAAAAATAGACAGGTAGATCATTGGAATCAAATTGAAAATCCCGATTTTAATCCACACACCTATGAACACCTGATTTTCGACAAAACAGTTAAAAGAATACAATGCGGGGAGGAACGCATCTTCAACAAATGGTGCTTTCACAATTGGACGCTGGTGTGTAGAAGACTGAAGATAGGCCCATGTCTATTGCCATGCACAAAACTTAAGTCCAAATGGATCAAAGACCTCAACATAATCCCAGCCACACTGAACCTATTAGAAGAGAAAGTAGGAGAAAGTACCCTTGAAAAAATTGGTATAGGAGACCGCTTCCTGAACATAACTCCAGTAGAGTAGCATAGACACTCAGATCAGCAATTAATAAATGGGACTTCCTCAAACTTAGAAGCTTCTGTAAGGCATAGGACACAGTTGACAAGAACAAATGGCAGCCCACAGAGTGGGAAAAATTTTTTACCAATCCTACATCTGACAAAGGGCTGATCTCCAAAATATACAAAGAACCCAAGAAACTAGTTAACAAAACACCAAATAGCCCTATTAAAAAATGGGGTATAGAATTGAAGAAAGAATTCTCAATAGAGGAAATCAAAGAGGTTTAAAGACACTTAAGAAAATGTTCAACATCCTTAGTTATCAGGGAAATGCAAATGAAAAGAACTTTGAGATACCATCTTACTCCTGCCAGAATGGCTAAAATTAGAAACACCAATGACAACTTATGCTGGAGAGGATATGGAGAAAGGGGAACACTCCTTCACGACTGGTACGAGTGCAAACTTGTACAGATAGTTTGGAGATCAGTATGGCAGTTCCTCAGGAAAATGGGAATGAGCTTACCACCGGACCCAGCAAATCCACTCTTAGATATATACCAAATGACCCACATCCATGAAATGCAGATATGTGCTCAACTATGTTCTGGGGGAAGGGACAAGTCCCCCAGAGCACCTGAAAAATGGGGTCAGTGAATGAAGAGTGAACTAGCAGAAAGAGAAGGGGAGGAGAGGAAAACATGTGTGACTAGATAGAATGAGTCAGGGTGAGAGAGAGAGAGAGAGAGAGAGAGAGAGAGAGAGAGAGAGAGAGAGAGAGAGAGAGAGAGAGGGAGAGAGAGAGGGAGAGAGAGAGAGAACTTAAAATAGGGAGCCATTTTTGGTTTGAAGAGAAAACTGAACCTAAAGAAAGGTCTAGAGAACTATAAGACCGACTCCAACTAATAATTCGAGCAACCATGGAAAGGCAACCATAAATGCCCTTCCCTGATAGTGAGATCATCAACTAAATTATCCACCATTATGGAGTCCTCATCTAGTACCTGTTGGAAGCAGAAGCAAACACCCATAACCAAGCACCAAGTCGAACCAGAATCCAGATGCAGAGAAAGGGGACAAGATCAGGTTGCAGAAACTCACAAAGACAGCTGACCTGAACAAGGAGGAGCTTGGACCTCCCAGATTGATAGCTAGAAACCCAGCAAAGGACTGACTCAGACCCCCTGAATATGGGTATCAGCTAAAAGGACTGAGCAGTCTGGGGGGACCTGAGACAGTAGAAACAGGATCTATTTCTGGTACACAAAAGGACCTTGCGGACACATCCCCCATGGAGGGATACCCCCTTAACCTAGAGACAGGAGAGAAGTCCTAGTCCCTACTTCAAATGACTTGACAGACTTACATGACCCAACCTGGATAGCATAGCCCTACAAGTGGAATGGGGGTGGGGGGGATGGGAGGGGAGGGTGGCCAGGGTACATGTCACAGGGGAAAGAGGGTAAGAGGGAGGGAGGGAAGGAGGGATGGAGGAGGGAGGGAAGGTTGGAGGGAGGAAGGGAGATGAACCTGGGATCCACATGTAAAATTTTTAAATTATATTATTATTAAAAGAAGAAGGAAAATGCTATATATATATATATATATATATATATATATATATATATATATATATGTATTGCTTTGACTTTAATATTTAAGCCTAAGGACAAGTTATTGGGGAAAAGGATTTCTAATTTGTTTCCACAGAAAATGAAAAGCAGTGGATTCCTTCCAGACTAATGTGGTTTGATCGAGCAAGAACCCCTGAAGCAACATCAATGGGAAAATGCAGCCTTGCCGACCACTACAGCCAGGATTTCTGTTTCTTTGGATTCCCCCATGACAGTGTCCCCTACCAGCAGGAAACAGTTTGGAAAGAATGACGCCCAAATTCCCAAATATTGTTTATAAATGTTTATTTTCATTTGAAAAAGGCATATATAATTATGTCCAGCATAAACTAAATAAATGTTTAAAAATTAAAAAAAAAGAGTTGATGTGGTATCTCTCCACAGCAATTGAAACTCTAACCAAGACACCTATACATGAGCTGAACAAAGACAAAACTACAGACATGTCAAAGTAACCAAGGAATATCCCAATAGACCACAACCATACATAAACAACTGTAGGCAAGTAAGGAATGCTGAGAACTGGAGAAATAGTAAAAAGTCTTCTCCATGGAAGAACACACAAATTAGTTGTCCAATATTAAATGGTGGTCCTTGAAAATGTACATAGAAATAACACTATACAGACTGAACAAATTGCCATTATGTATTTATATATCTAATTTATCTATCATCATAGAGCCCTCATCTAGTAGATGATGGAAACAGAAGCAGACACCCACATCTAAACACTGAGCAGAACTTGAATCCAGATGCAGAGAGGGAGGACAAGACCAGGCTACAGAATCACATAGAGACAGCTGAAATGAACCATGAGGAGCTAATGGATCCCCAGACTGACCTGGGAATCCAGCATTGGACCGACTCAGATTCCTGAACCTGGGTCTCAGTTAGAAAACCTGGGCAGTCTAAGGAACTTCTGACAGTGGAACCAGGATATATCCCTGGTGCACTAAAGGACTTTGGGATCACATTCCCCATAAAGGCATACTCCTTTAACCTAGAGGCAGGAGGGAGGGCCTAGACCTTACTCCCAATGACTTGACAGATTTAGATGACCCCTCCAGGAAAGCATCACGCTGCATGTGGATTGTGGGGAAATGGGAGCGGAAGGTGGTCGGGGGGCATGGAAGGGTGGGAATGAGGGAGGGAGAGAGGGAGGGAGGGAGGAAGAGAGGGAGATGGAACTGGGATTGATATGTAAAATGAGAAAAATAAAAAAGAAAATATAAAATTTAAAAACAAAAGTTTAAAAAAAGTGGTGATGAATTTGAGAGAGATCAAGGAGTGGTATACAGAAACATTTGTAGGGAGAGAAAAGGGAGAAACACTGTAATTGTATTATGATATCAAAGAAGGGAAAATTAAAATTTTAAATTGCTTAAGTTATTTTTCCTATTTTTCTTCTATTCTGTATTTGTTTTTTACAGCACTGGTTTTTGATAATGAATGATAAAATTCAGTTTTGAAACATAGCAGTTATTTCAAAGATGAACTATTTCATCTTTCTATGAAAGTCAATGAGTAACATATTGCTGGTTTTAGTTTTGTTCATTATAAAATAAAATAAAGGGAAAAATTATTGCCTGAAACATTAAGTGGTTTTTCAAATTAGGTTCAATACATCTATTATGACAAAGGTAGTACATGCACTGGAAAATAAACTAGTTTCAAATATCTAGGTATTGTTTTAGCTTTCAATATGTTTTTTGATAATAAATTCTGTTTACTGAAAAAACTAAAATCAATCTAAGCTTTTGACTAGTATCTATTTCTACCTCATTCTGAATACATTAACTGCTAGTACACATCTTAATACAGAGAATTTCTGTTTTAAAAACACATATTTCATTTTACTTTAATATAAACCTATTCTGAATAGTTCATTCTATTCATTGTGGTCTCAAGCATCACCAGTTCATCACCACAATCAACCACTTTATAGTCTGTAGTATGGAGAATGACACCTTAACTATGCTTCAATACACATAAAACTTAAAAGTATAGGCTAACTTGATTTAAAAAAATAAAACAGTCTTCTCAGAGATTAGGAAATGAAATTTTCCACTGATGTATAATGCTAAAGTATTCCATGTACAACAACTATCATGTTAAGTAGAGAATTTCATTTTACCATCTTAGTTTATATTTTGTTGTTCAATGGGCCTTTATACCAAAGTCATGCAATTGATTCATTAGTATCTGAGAAAATAATAAAATTCTATCAGTGCCAGATTTTTTAATGGGACATGAAAGCTTGATAATACTCTTGTATGTGTATGTGTGTGTGTGTATGTGTGTGTGTGTGTGTGTGTGCATTCCATAGAGTGTTTGTGTATATCAGAGGTCAAATTGTAGATATTGTTCTTCTCCTTTCATATAAAATACAAATACTTTGTACTTTGAACATTGGATAATTTACAGAATTTTGTGTGTATTAGTTTGGGTTCACCACAACTTATATACATTACCATTTATTATATATATTGTGATGCATTAAAATTGGTTTACTTTAATATTTTCATTTTGTGTATATTGTGTTCTGGCATTGATATAAAATTTATCAATTAAAATTCTTATTAATGGTATTGCAGGAAAGCGGGTCAGGCAGTGACGCTGCTCCCTAATTCAGAACATCATACACAGGCTATCTCCCTACAGCTACCCACCTTTCCCTGGATATGCTCCTGCAGGTCAGGAGTCATCTTTTCCCCCTCCGGGTCGTTGTCCGTATGCCAGTAGCTTTCCACCAATGGGAGGAGGTGCTTACCCACCAGCACCAAGTGCCATCTACCCAGGAGCTGGAGGCTACTACACCTGGAGGTTATCCAGCCCCTGGGGGCTATCCTGTTACCCTACATCCAGGGAGTGCTCGAGCCTATCAGGAGGACAAGGCTTTGGAGCACCGCCTGGTGGAGCATGCTTTTCTGTCTATCCACAGCCACCTGCACATTCTTGGGGTGGTGGACCAGCCCAGGCTCCAGTACCAGGTGGCTTTTCTGGAGGAAAGATGCTTTCTCAATACGCTGGATGACAAGCTCCTTACTCTAGCCAGCCTGCTGTGATGACTCAGGGCACCCAAGGAACAATACAGCCAGCCTCCAACTTTGATGCTATGAGAGATACAGAATTTCTCCACAAAGCAATGAAGGGGTTTGGGACAGATGAGCAAGCAATTGTGGACATTGTGTCTAGTTATTCCAATGATCAGAGGCAACAAATTAAAGCAACCTTTAAGACCATGTATGGCAAGGATTTAATTAGAGATCTCAAGTCAGAATTGAGTGGAAATATGGAAGAACTAATCTTTGCCCAGTTCATGCCTTCTACATACTATGATGCCTGGAGTATACGTGAAGCCATGCAGGGAGCAGGAACTCAAGAACGTGTATTGATAGAAATTTTATGCACAAGAACAAACCAAGAAATTTGAGACATTGTTAGATGTTATCAATCAGAATTTGGATGAGAACTTGAAAAGGACATTATGTCAGATACCTCAGGATATTTTGAACGTCTCCTTTTGTCCATTTGCCAGGGAAACCGTGATGGGGATCAGAGTGTAAACCTCCAGATGGCTCAGGACGATGTCCAGCGCCTCTATCAGGCTGGTGAGGGGAAGTGAAGGACCGGTGAGTCTTGCAGTGTGCCCTAAACCATCTCGCCTTCTTTGCTGAGTGACTCTACTATTCCAGGAAGGGTGCTGGCACAGGTGACTCCAACCTGGTCAGGATTGTGGTCACTCGAAGGGAGATTGACCTTGTTCAGATAAAGCAAATGTTCACTCAGATGCATCAGAAGCCCCTGAGCACAGTGATTGCTGGTGACACGAGTAGGGACTACAGAAAGCTGCTCCAGGCCATTGTTGGCCCTTGAGACTGGTCTTTGTTTTGTTTGTTTCTGTAATGAATGAAGCTCTTCAGAGATTATCCTTACAAGCAATGAAACCTGCATGCAGCAGTGTCAACACCAACTAACCAGAGTAGCTTTTTATTAAGGACTGCAGTTTTCTGCAGTTTTCTCTTCAAATCAGTAATGGCTCCCTCTTTTCTGCCCCCCCATCCATACTCAACCTATCTAGTCACACGTGTTTTCCTCTCCTCCCCTTCTCTTTTTCCTAGTTCTCTCTCCAGTGGCTCTGTGTTTTGATAGACATGTTCTATCCAAATTAGAAGATTTTTTTTAAAATAAGCAAATTTGTTCATAGACAATCTCACACATGTTCACAGTATATGCTGATCCTTCTCATACCCTACTTTGCCATTTTGATTTGTGATTCACTGATATTAACTAGTGAGCTTTCTGTGGCCATGTGTTTGGTGTCATTTTTTTGGATCCTGATGTGCTAAGTTGTGGGTGCAAACTAAGAATAATGATTGGCACTCTCCCAAAATCTATCAATAGCCAAAAATTCTGGAGTCAATGGTAGGCTTCTGTGAGACCCCCTTTTCCTTGACTAACATTTTTGGTCTGATTTGAAGATTAAAGTCACTAAGATTAATACCCTTTAAAGAAGTTTGCAAATGAGGGAGTGAAAAGGAGAGAATTAACAGACATCAACTTTTACAAATTCTTTTGGTAGGACCTTAAAAAATAAGCTTATAATATTCTTAGCATCATTAATTACATCAACTTCTTTCCACGTGATCATCCAAAAGTCTCCTGGAAATCATTTATGTGTAGCTTATATGTTTTCCACCAGCCTGCCTGGTCCCAGTGCCACGCCAGCCCCAAATAACACACTGAGACTCTGTATTTGATACAGTTCTGTTGGTGAGTTACTAATTCCTTACTGGCTAGCTCTTTCTTAATTATTAACACAATTCTACTATTCTAAGTATTTCCATGTGGCTCATCTTATTGGTCAGAGTGGTGCTGGCATTCTACCTCTCCGGGCTCTCCATCTTGACTCCTTCTTACTTCTTCCTCTTTCCTCCTCCTAGTCTCCTAGCTCCACCTATCTTGCTTTCCTTTTGGGCAATAGGGCTTTATTAATTAACCAGTGTGAGAAACATACTTACAGAATAACATCGCCCATCATTTATGCATACTGCAAATTTAATTTGATGTTTTCTTCTTCCTTCTATTCTTTCCACATGCCTTCCTTTTCTTTTCTTTTTCTTCCATTATCTCTTTCCATCTCTCCTCCTCCACCTCACCCCATGAATTTCAAACATATAAGTCTTAATAATTTTTTTTGTTCTATGTAAAGTGGTTCTCATTATTTCTCACTATATGACTATATAGTCGCAAATAACCTTATTGGGGTTGATATATTATAAAGCATAAAATCATAATTGTATGCAACTGCTTCCATTTATTTATTTCTATGATACTCCAATGAGTTTTTTTGGGAGGAGGGAAAAAATTTGGTTCCAAAGAAAATGGAGTAAACAGACAAACAGACCCATATGTCCACCTTATAGATCGACTCTGAATTAAAGAAGAAAACCCCCTTAACCTAGAGGGTTTAAAGAGGGATGGTCTAGTCCCTATTCCAAATTACTTGACAAATTTTGTTTATCCCTACTGGAATGTACTACCCTCCCTGTGGAGTAGGGGGGAATGGGATAGGAGGGTGGTTGGGGATCATGGGAGGGAGGGAGAGGTGGGGTCAGGGATAGGGTGATGAGGACCAGAGTGTAAACCTCTAGATGGCTCAGGACGATGTCCAGCGCCTCTATCAGGCTGGTGAGGGGAAGTGAAGGACCGGTGAGTCTTGCAGTGTGTCCTAAACCATCCCGCCTTCTTTGCTGAGCGACTCTACTATTCCAGGAAGGGTGCTGGCACAGATGACTCCAACCTGGTCAGGATTGTGGTCACTCGAAGTGAGATTGACCTTGTTCAGATAAAGCAAGGATAGGGAACTGGGATCGATAAGTAAAACAAGAAAAAATTAAAAAACACCATAAAAAAGAAAAAGAAAACCATAAAGTCAATGCTGGGACTGTATGTCCAACTGTCACTAGTATGACTTGAAACTGAAAGCATTTATTATACTAGAGAAAGCAAACTCTTCTATTATACCAAACTTTTAATTAACTACTTTAATTGTGCCCAAAGGATGTGCAATGATTGGTGCCTTTTGTAAATTCAAAAAGGGAAACATATAAACCAATACAATTGATGATTATAATTACTACTGATCAACTCATTTTAGCCCATTATGTTTTTATATTCCGAGCTGATTAAAGGGGGGGGGTGTAGAAAACGCTTCTGTGGAAGTTATGTGATTTTTCTTAATAAGACATAACATATTTTCACTTCAAAACTTATCTGTCTATTATTTTCTTCCTGAGGAAACTAAAAACTTATAAAATGATTTGCAATAAATAACTTTTAACTTTTAACATTCATATTTTATAATGCGACACTTAAGGAAAACATTGGCACATAGCTGCTATACAGGGAACACTCTGAACTCAGTAGCACTAGGATGTATCTGAAACTGGTTAAAGACAGTCAAAAACATCATCAGTGTCAGACAAGAAAGTGTCTTTTTATGACTAAGGAAGCCCTGGTGCTTAAAAAGACTAAACATGCAATGCTATATTAGCAGCATTGGGGGAAACTAGTGACCAAGTGTCCTCAGTTTAGTTTCTGCCTTTTAGCTATAGTGCACAGTTTTAATGACAACATTCTCATTAGCTCAACCTTACTGAACTATCTCAAGCATTCATCATCTTATGTGGCTAACAGCATAGTTCATGCAAAATTACTGGAGGCGGGAAAGAGGATTAAAAAGGTCTTGGTGCTTTAGGGAGTAAAAAGAAGTTGTCCTGAGCACTTTATCTAGTCCTCTACTTTTATTAAGGGCAAAACCATTTACCTTTCTACTCATAAATGGAACTGATACAGCTTGTCTCCCCCGGGCCTCTGAAGCCACTGGGGAAAGCTAGATTAGGCCTAGAGAACTGATGCAACCTAGTGCAGAGCATTACTTCATGGAGCAGTAAGTTAGCAACACACTTTGATTCCAAATATTTTTAATATGGTTTGTTACACATGCACAGAGGGAAGCTAGATTGTGAAAAGAGGTTGTCATTACCTGTTCTTTATTGTCTTCACTGTAATAATTGTGCCTAGAGTCTAAAAAATGGACATGTGAAACAAACACATGGCTATAGGCTAGCTTCTTTGAGAGTCTCTGGGAAAAGAACAATAAGCAATAAACCACAGAGCTGTAGTGAACAGCAATTACTATGTAGAACTACATTGTTTATATTCAAATGTCAATTAGGTCCTAGCTTCTTACCACTTTATTGGTCAGTGTCATTTTTCTTCTACAGGACATCATGCTCCTGAGTACTAAGAAGAAAGTGTATTGTTCAGCTTGGCTTGTGATAACTGGAACACACTAATTTGTCCTACTACATTTTTAATTTCAGGATTGATATGTTGGCTTTGCAACTAACTGTCAGAGTAATTCATATACACAGTATTAAAAATAAGCGTGTCGTGGTTTTATTAATGTACTCTTACAGAATAATGAAACGTCCGGATCTGCTCTAATGAATTCTGATGAAGTGTAATGCTTAAGAATGATGTTCTTTGTACAAACTGACTCCTCATTTAATAATGCAAAATATCAGCTTAAAGGGCCAAAATTTCAAAAAAACAATTTGGAAACCCTGTGTGAATTAATAATTTTATTCCATACATTATGTCATTATGCAAAAAATGAAATTAAAGCTTTCTACTTATACTCAGAATTTAGAATAAAAAAGCTTAGTTTTCTGTTGCTTTATAAATCTTTCATTTTTTCTGTTCTTTTACTCTCTGACAGTATTTATATATTTAGAATGTATTTTTGAATATATCTAAACAATTTTGAGAACACACAGCTATGATACTATATTGTTATGGTACTGTTGATGTGACAGGCTGTATATTCATAAAATTCCTGACTATATTTGCTACAATTATATTAATATCAGGAATGACAAGTTTTATAAAAGGTCTGGTTTGGTTCTTTAATGCATTAGCTAGCTTTGTTTTTTTTTTTTTTTTGTTTTGTTTTTGGATTTTTTTTAGTATAGTCATGGCCACACATTAAAAGCCAATGTGCATGAGAAAGCCTTTTTATAAGGAAAGGGAGTTTTGTAGTGTGCAGACAGATAGATGAGCCATGCTTCATCAGACTTCATTAATGGCAGCAGTTTTGGCCACTGAGAAATTGTCATGTTTTGTAGTGTTTTAATATGTACATTATCATTATTAACCACACTCTCTGAAAATAACTTTGCATTCATGATTAGAAAACCACCATCTGAAACTTACAATTTCACTGACAATGGAAGTTAAGATTTCAGTAATAGCAAGAATTTGGATTTGATTTTCTTCTTCATAATGTTTTGTTTGCTGGGAATAATTATTTGGTGTATTTAGAATCAGTTTACTCAGGCTGAAAATAAACTCATTCCCTCATAATCTTTATGAATATATACTATGTAAACTCTAACTTTCAAACTGAGAAAGACACAACAACATTTTGTTTAGTTGGTTTGTTGTACTAGCTGGAAAATACAAATGTTTGATATCCTGGCATATGTTGAGCACATTTATTTTCTATCTCCTATTAATAGAGTGGCAGGTCAGTAGGTAAGTAGGTAGATGGGTAGATAGGTATGTAGATTGATAGATAGATAGATAGATAGATAGATAGATAGATAGATAGATAGATTGATAGACAGACAGACAGTGTTTCACAGGTATTATTTGGCTGATTTTCACAACAACCCAATAGAGTAGGTAACACCAAAATGACTAAGGATTGATGACTTGGAAACTAAGATCCACACAGCCAATCACAAACAGAACTGTGGTAGAATCCAGGTTATTGATACCAAGACTATCATCAAATTTGGAAAGAAAAAATTTCTAAAATGTTTTTATCATTATTCAAACTCACATGGATAAGCATATACATTCACTGTAGAACATTTATGTATATGATTTAGGTACATATTTTCCTCAGAAATATCTTAAGCCTAGAAGATAGACTGTTTAAATTACAGAATTAATGATCCAACAGCTTCACATTTATGTGAAATGTTATATGTAAAATACTTTGTTGTAAAGACAAATCAAATTCCTGTTGGAAAATTGAAAATTAACTGAAGAAATTTCTTAGCACCTATCCATCTGCGAAAGCTCAAAGCGGTGGAACATCAACACATGAAAATGATGAGTCAACACACAGACTGAGTCAACATTTTTCCCTTAGTGTGGCATGCAAATGTTGCAAAATACTAAAAGGTAGTTCCATTCTCTGAAAATTTCAAACTCCAGGCTAATTCTAAGGCTGTCAACACAGCATAAGCAGCTGACAACATTAACAAACTCATTGCAGCCCTACTGGTGCACCCAGGATTACTGCTCAGAATTAGTGACTTTTCCAGGTGTCCCTAAGGCTATCACGAACATCCTGCTCCAGGGATTGTACCTTTTATGTAATGGTGACTATGGGGACAAGTTCTGGGGTGTGACTTGCCCACACCCTACAAGGATGTTCTGTAACACCAAAACCTGCCACCAACACAGATACCTGCTGAACAGCCAGTTTGCTTTGCAACAGTAAAGATAATATGTTAAAGAACCTGCATTACATCAAATTCATAGGAATACTGTAGTTCTTTAGGAATATTTTGTCTTCACAACTTTACTAAAATCTAAAGCAGTGATTCTAGGAAGATGCTGACACAACTTTATATTGACCTAACTTCATATATTAGATCCTGCCTGTCTCAATCAGAAGAAAGGTTGGTCTCAAGGTTTACTATGTGTTTGTTTGTCAAAAGGATTGAAAACATATACAGACACCTTTGGTATCCATGAGACAATGAAACACACAGTCTGCCATCCACAAGCCCAAATACAAATATCTGCTCATCAGTTCAGATGCATCTGTAAGGAGCAGAAATTTGCTTTTGCTTTGCTCATGAGCTTGTCATTGTTTTTCTGTGCATTACAATAATATATTATAACTGTTGAGTTCAACAAATGATAAGAAAAGAATGAACTTGCCAAAGTTGTGTTGTGACCTTTTAAATATTTTCCTAAACAGACAGTACTCGTGTGTTCAGGTTTTTGAGAATATGCATGATGGTTTATGTTATTCAAAATAAGGACAGTGAAGGCACACGTCAGAAGGAAAAGTGAGACAAATAAAATGTTTGAGGGAATATGCTTGTAGGATTTGGAAGAGGTAAGATGCCTGCATTTATTGTCTTTTGTTTGATTTAGTTTCCACAGGACCATGAAGATCTAGGACTTAATGATCTTTGTTTTAAATGGAGGGATTAGAGAATCAGAGAAGCTTAGACACTTACCCATGGTTGCACAGTAAACCATCAAGCAAAGTGTCAGTCATGTGTGAGATTGAAAAAAAAATCAATATTTATTCCTGCATCCACAAATATCATTTCTCATTGTTTGTAAATTTTATATTAAACTGGAAGTCTAAAAGCTAGAACAAAATCAGTAGGTACAGAAATCTACAAACAAAAATAAATTTGGGAACATTATGTTGCATTTAAAATTAGCAATAAAGAGGTGGTAGGAAATGGATGCAAGCTAGACATCTCAGCATACATTCATGGTTATAAATATTATGGAAGTTAAAATTGTAGGTAACTAGAACTTAAAAACTTGTCTTCTATCAATGGGAAGTAGGAAACTAGCTCTCTGTATTATATTCAGTAGCTGTTCCCAAAGAAAATATTCCTAAGGCGTGAACAGCCTCATTGAATTAAATAACCAATATGAACTAGTCTTACAAAGCAAATGGCATGGATTCTGGCACTTTTATATTGTAAAATATTTTGAGTATTAAGATTAATTTTTACATTTAAGGGTGTCTAGCATACATTGAACATGTTCATGCTATGATTTGCTAAATTCCTAAGAAAAATTTTACTGTGCAGCAACATACATTTGTTCAAAACACTACAATTTCACAATATCAATTCTATCTACATGTGATTTAATATATCACAAGGAAGTTTATTGTTGTTATTTTTAATGAAATAAGATATTTTATGAATCTAGGATTTTAAGTAGCCTATCATTTCACTCATTCATTGAGAATGGTTAATGATATCCCACAACTGATTTGGAATTATAGAATTAAAATGAATAAGTGAAAGATACCCATATTTATTAGAAATTCCAGTGTCAACCACATCTAGCTTTGATTGTCGCTTATAATAGCATCACGCAATATATTTATTTTTCATTTCCAAGTATTTTAATTATTTTCTTAAGTCATCAGTATGTTAAGATTCTATCCTTTCAGCCATCTTTTCATTTCTTATGCAAAAAGTCATAGATTTATAGTAGGAAGAGCCCCTACAAGAAACACTCTGATCATCAAGATGGCTTGAGAAGTATTTTATCTCTATATGTATGCCTCCTGATAGAATCAGTAGATATAAAGAAGTGTGTGATAAGGTTGAATGCCATTTTATTTAAAGTAAAATCTCATTTACCTCAGGCAGTGTGTTTATTTTCTTGTTAGTTATTTTAAGTATCAGAAGGAGATATAGTTTAATGTCAAAGAAAAGATTTTATGTCACATTTAGCTGCTATTTCCAGGTCACTACCCATAAACAGAATCCAAAACAGTTATTTGGGATAATAATTACATGGAAAGCTCTCTCTATACTTTGTGTTTATTAAGTTACTAGGTTCCAGGTCAGGGTGGGGGGAAGTGTTTGTGTGTAATGTATTGATTGCCCTCTAGTGGATGGAGTTTAAAGGGTTTTTTTTTTTTTGATAATGCATAATGAATCTGAATACCAGTTTGGGGATATTCAGAATGCTACCTCTATATTTTCGAAGGACAAATGTGACAGCTACTTTTATCTTTGTACTGACACCACATCTTTAAATCAGTTTATTCCCATATGATGCTTTATGGATTGCTTCTACTCTTTCAAGGTTATCAAGAAAGCAACAAGTATTTAGGAAAGAATATTATGTACAATTGGCCACGACTGAAGCTGCAAAGGATAAGCAGAAATGTGCTATTGTCTTAAGCTTTATATGCTTCACACTTACTGTAGATGTGATGAGTGCACCTGAAAAAAAATCAATCACAGAGGTTCTTGACAAATGTTGAATGCTGTTTTCTTTAGAACAAGAAGGCTATTAGATGTCAGAAAAATGTTCATCTTACATTTCTTGACCATTATGTACCTTGCCAGGCCTTTACACAACTTTTATAATTGATGAACGTGGAGCATTAATGGGGTTGTGACATGAGGAAGCCATAGAACTTGTGTCTGGTAGTGTTGGATTCGACTCATATCTCAGTTGTGAAGACTTCTTTTAAAATGAAATGATTGTTTCACATACTAGACTAGTCCAGATTCAAAAAGTCAGCAGTGGAGCAAAGTATCTTACAACATCTAATATGAAAATTATCGGGATAGAAATTTCTAATTAATTGGGGCTTATGATGAATCAGAGTGAGGCTGAATGAGGAAGAAATGCTATTCAAGGTGGGTAAGCATGTGGATGTGACCCAAATAATTTTCAGTGAGCACACCCCATTCAAACAGCCTCTATTTCCAGACCCATCTAGGGGTTGAGAAAAACTTCCTTATTCCTAGATGATAGTAGTTACACTGTTGAGCATTTCTGCTTTGATTACCTTTCTCAATGAGATTAGACTGTAAGATTTCTGGTTTTTTTTTTCTTTTTGCTCTTTATACAGCAGAGCAGTATTTTTAGCAGTCTCTAATGCTTAGAATAAGGCCAGGTGCAAATTAGACCAACAATTCAGTGAAATATAATCAAATCCAAATAAAAGTGATTAAATGGTGAAAATTCTGACAAGTATTTGTTATTGGAAACAAATAATGTATCACAGACTATATTTGAAAGACTAATTATTTTTATTAATGGATCTTTTATTAATTTGTTTCAAGTATTCATAACAAGCAAGTAGATACTATGAATACAAGCAACAATTATTCTTTTAGTATTAGTAGCTGGGAGAATATCATGTTACCACTATTTTTCAAAGCTGGTCAGAAATGAACAAAGTTAAATTAAGCGATGCAGTAAATTATCTAGTGATTGAGCTGAGGAATATGGTGATTTTTTTCATGGAAATTTTATGCAAAAGTTCCCTAGAAGATAGTGTCATATTGTTAGTCTGATGAGGAAAGTAATTTTTATGAGATTATAACCTTAAAGGGGGAAAAGCCCCATGCTTTGAAATACAGTTTATTTTTTCCTTAAACTATAAATATGGGAGATATAGGATTCAAAATAATCCCATTGAAATCCTCATTTTTATGAGCACAAAAAAGCAGAGTTCTGTTTTTTGTTAGAACTCTTTCATATGAACACATTGTTTTGGAATACAGTGAAAGGATCATTTAATTGTTGCTTCTGGCATATAAATTCACATACAAAACAAAAAATACAAAGAGGTAGAAAATTATACAAAAACTTTGAAAGTAAAAAATAGACCAATTGGGGCACAAGAAGATGAGGTTAATTGTTAAGGAAAATTAAAGATGTATCTAAAATTTGTTCAAATTTAAAAGTATCCAAGTCATGAATAAATGGAAGGAAGATAAAGACAAAATGAAGAAATAAAGGTAGCAACATATATTTAAATGCATTCATAAAATCACATTTTTATTTTTGAGTACAATGAAAAAGTCTTGAAATCTTAAAATATTCATTCTCTATATCAGCCAATTGGGAATATGATATAGTCTCCACACAAAACAAGAAGAACTCTATGTAAGTATAAAACTGAACTATGGATTTTTATTCAGCATTCTCATATATACTGCCATTAGGTAGATAAGAGGTTCATAACTTTTTAGTGTCAGCGGGTATTAACCCTTGGTGAAAATTACAATATTTAGAAATATATGGATAGCATTCAATATTTTTATGTAAATTAGAATCAAGCTTGTTTTACCTGTCAATCCCAGTTCCCTCACCTTCCCCTCTTTCCCCGCCCCCCACCTTCCCCATATCCCATACCCTTTCTGCTCCTCAGGGAAGATGAGGCATTCAATGAGAGATCTTCAAAGTCTGTCATATCATTTGGAGCAGGACCTAGGCCCTCCCCATGTGTCTAGGCTGAGAGAGTATCCCTCTATGTGGAATGGGCTCCCAAAGTACATTCCTATACTAGGAATAAATACTAATCCACTACCAGAGGCCCCATAGATTGTCCATGCCTCCTATCTTACACACACATTCAAGGGGTCTGGGTCAGTCCTATGTCAGTTTCCCCGTTCTCAGACTGGGTTCCATTATATCTCCCTTGCTCAAGTCAGCTGTTTCTGTGAAGGCTCTAGGATGCCATATAAAGTAACCATCAATCTCATTATAGGAGAAGGGAATTTACAAGAGCCTCTCACTTTAGATTCTTAGTTGGGTCATCCCTGTCGATCTCTGGATATATCCCTAGTGGCAGATTTCTCATTAAACCTACAATGACACCCTCTATTAAGGTACCTCTGTTCTTGATCTGCTCTATTCTCCCACTGACTCATTCTTCCTGCTCCTTCTTGTCCTCCTCTCCCCTACTCTTCTCCTCTTCCATTTCTCATAACTTCTACTCTGCTCCGCCATCCTCCCAATTTGCTCAGGAGATCTTAGCCCTTTCCTCTTCTCAAGGAGACCATGTATGTCTCTCTTAGGGTCCTACTTGTTTCCTAGCTTATATGGCAATATGAATTGTAGTCTGCTAATCCTTTTCTCTATGTCTAAAATCCATATATGAGTGAGTAGATACCTCGTTTGTCTTTTTATGACTGGGTTACCTCACTCAGGATGTTTTTTTCTAGTTCCATCCATTTGCCTTAGAATTACAAGATTCCATTGTTTTTAATGCTGAGTAGTGATCATTTTGTAAATGCACCATATTTTCTTTATCCATTCTTTTTAAATGTTGCTGAGTAGTCTAGAGTTAATGAAAACACCTTTTATTTCCCTTTCTGCCATGCAGCATTAGGAAAGCAGAGATAAATGAATATGCATTACTATTTGAAAAGGTGTCTTTTTCTTATGCATAGTTTAAGAGTTTCAAGCTTGTGAAATGGCTCAATGGGTAATGGAACTTGCCACCAAGCCTAAAGATGCCAGAAATCCATGTGACTAAGTATAAGAACTTTCTATATCCTGTCCAATTATTTGCTCTTTGTGTTAAAAAAAGTTATGGAAAACATCCAGTTATGCCATCACCATTTGTTGAAGAAGCTTTATTTCTTCCACTGCATTGTTTTCATTTCTTTGTCAAAATCAGGTGTTCATAGGTGTGTGGGTTAAAAGCAAGGTATTCAGTTCTATTCCATTGGTCTTCCTGTCTATTATTGCACCAATACCAAGCTGTTTTCAGGACTATAGTTCTATAACAGAACCTGAAATCATGGATGGTAAAGCCTCCAGAAGTTCCTTTATTGTGCAGGGTTGTTTTGGCTATCCTGGGTCTTTTGTTTTTCCATATAAAGTTGAGTATTGCTCTTTCAAGGTCTGTGCAGAATTGTGCTGGGATTTTGATGGTTATTGCACTGAATCTGTAAACTGCTTTTGGCAAGATGGCCATTTTTATTATATTGATGCTACTTATCCAAGAGAATGGGGGGATTTTCCATTTTCTGGTATCTTATTTAATTTCTTTCTTTAAAGACTTAAAGTTCTTATTATTTAAGTCTTTCACTTGTTTGGCTACCATTACCCCAAGATACTTTATGTTGTTTTTGGCTCTTGTAAGAGATGATGTTTGTCTGATTTCTTTCTTAGCCCCTTCATGATCTGTGTATAGTAGGGCTACTAATTTTTTTAGTTAATCTTGTATCCTGCCACTTTGCTGACAGTGTTTATCAGTTTTTTTTGCATCACTTATGTAAACTATCATATCTGCAAATAGCGTGAGTTTTTTTGATTTCTTCTTTTCCAATTTGTATCTCCATTAATTTTCTTATTGCTATAGCTAGAAATTCAAGTACAATGTTGGAGAGATAAGGATAGAGTGAGCAGCTTTGTCTTGTTCCTATTTTAGAGGAACCACATTGAGTTTTTTTCCATTTAGTTTAATGTTGGCTATTGGTTTGATGTATTTTTATTATATTTAGGTATGTTGCTGTTATTCCTGATCTCGCCAAGACCTTTCATATCCATAATAATCACTGTGACAAAAATAACTTCATATATGTTTTCTAAAAGAACTTATGAATAAGTCCCCATATTTAGTACACAGTGATTTTTACAAGTAAAATATTTCTCATGAAGTCTTCTCTGATTATTTCATGCAAGTCCAACATGTTGAAAGTTGAAAACTTCTCCTCTATTCTACATTTCCTAAGCTAAAGTCATAGTACATTTTTCATCTGAAACCATGTTTCATTCATATGTAGATGTTATAACAATATCAACTTATAGGTTTCTTTCCTTTAATTCACAGAAACTGAAGCATCAAGCATGGGGTCTACATGGTCATGGTACCAGGTCTTCTGTATTTATTACAGCTATTAGCTTAATATTTTTCAAGGGACTCCTGACTGTAAATATTAGTGTTACTCTGATTTATGTACCTGCTTTTATGACTCTTTTCCTCTTATTGTTTTGCCATGTCCAACTTTGATGGAAAGCTTTTGTTCCATCTTGTGTATTGTTTTGTCTCTTGGAAGCCTATTCTTTTTAATAAGAACCAGAAAGGGAGTGGATCAGATGGAACTGGATGTGTGGAGGGACTTATAGGTGTAGCGGGAAGGGAAATTATAATCAGGGTGTATTGTATGAGAAAATAATGTATTTGCAAGGATAAAATTAATTTTCTAAAGCTGTTCCAAACCAAAGAACTGAACATGACACATGAACTTATTGGCTTGCATTCATTTCTTATTTCCTCTTTGTGAAACATTGTGAGAGTTATAGGGAAAGACAAAGAGGAAAGAAAAGCAGAATATGGACTGAATAAGAAATACACTGTACTAGGCATATCCAACCTTCAGACTACTGAACTCATGCTACTATAAGTAGAGGATAGCTAAGAATTAAGCCTGACACATGACACAAAACTGTAAGATTACTTCAAACTTCATAAGGAATATATATATATATATATATATATTCACAAGGTTTTTGATTGTGAATTTTGTAGAAGACAATGTCAAAAGGTTTGTCAAGATGTAAATAACAGATCCTAAATTTATTATGAGGGTGTTTGTTTTAATTCTCTCTTGCACCTAGTTAGTGAGCAGGAGATAATATCTCTAAATTCATAGTATAATCATTGAAATAGAGTCTCTTGAATATAAATCATTCTGCCAAACCGGGTGTTGGTGGCACACACCCTTAGCTCCAGCATTTGGGAGGCAGAGGCAAGATGATTTCTGTGAGTTCAAGGCCAGCCTTGTCTACAGAGAGAGTTCCATGACAGGCTCCAAAGATATACAGAGAAACCCTGCCTCAAAAAACCAAAAGTAAATAAATAAATAAATAAATTGTCCTACCTGTGTTTTAAAAACTTACCTTTTATTTTATGCCTTGCAGAAATTTCATTGTACATAGTCATGTGATTTAGAAAGACAATATAAGTAAGTACATCTCATATAGGTTTTTTATATTACCTCTCCTTTCTCCCTTCCTGATTCTGTTTTCTTTTAATTTTTATTTCTTCAGTAGGTTTTCTTCTTTAATGCCGTGTGTGTGTGTGTGTGTGTGTGTGTGTGTGTGTGTGTGTGTGTGTGTGTCTGATATAGTGATACATATGATGTTACATATATATCTAAATTTCACAAAATATTATATATCTATCTAGGACACAAAATGAACAAAGTATATTTGTTTTTCTGCTTAGTATGATGATTTCTGCTTTCACACACATTCCATTTTTAATAAATATATTTTCACATAAATATAATTACAGTAAAATATAAACTACATCTTCTTTATCCATCCATTTGTTGAAGGATTTCTAAGTTAATTGCATAACTTGGCTATCATAAATAGTTCTGAAAAATTAGGATTGGTATTTAGACACTGTAGTTATATACTGATTAAGGATCTGTATGTTGTATTTTTAACTGTATAGTTACTTTTCACTATATTATCCTTACAGGTTTGGAAGGACATTTTATAACTCTTTTTCTTATGTATTTCTAAAGATTAAATTCTATAATGTCTCTTTCTGTTGTTGGATAAGAATGCCCTAAGGGAATTTTTCCCTAATTATGTTTCATGAACAGGAGTGGGTATTTGGGTAGTGTTCAGATTCTTATGAAAATCCTCATTTCTTCCATGTGCATTACTTTCTAGAAAGATTATCTCTTTTTGTTTCACTTCTACCTCTTCCAACCCAATGACATGATCCTCAAACTGGAGTTATATGTAGCCAACAAAGTAGACTTTGCTGATGCTTCCTGTGTGGCACCAAGTACCAAAGGTAAAACTCCATCAAGCCCTTGACCTCTACTCTACAACTGTAAGGTCCATTTGTAGGCACAAACTTTAATAGCCACATAAAATCAAACCAAACACAAACTAAAACTCTACCTAGAATTTACTCACTAGGATGTATATATGTATGTATGTACGTTTAGTTAGGCAATTTTCTTCCTTCTGAATCTTTTGTACTATTTCCTAAACTTGTCTCTCAGCTCTATAAATCAGAAGAAAAAAATCAGCACCTCTGCAAATTAACTAGTGCAAAGGAAAATGAAAGAAGTATCTTCTTCCCTGATACTTCAGCCATTGAAAATTCAGCCATTTATTAGGCTCCATAAGTTCAATGCTCACAAAACAGACAAGTTTCACTGTGGTGTACTGTGTATGTAATGGTGGCCTGTAATTATTCCTCCAGGAAAAACAGGAATGTAAATAGTAGAGATGTAGCAATATAGATATCTCCTTTTCCTCTACACCAGAGACAGTGAAAGCAATGACCCAAGAGTTTTAACTATGTATAATCAACAATAAATATTGTTAATATTCAAATCCATGAGAACTTATCTTGTTTAAAAGTAAATGGATGCTGAATATATGAAACCTTTCCAAAAGAACCCAAAAGAGATTGCACCCTATCAAAGGAAGTAGTTAATAAAAGTAGAGAGTGTCAAAGGCTCCTGGGGAAAATTGCAGCTCCATTGTTAAGGAAGAACACTGATTTTTTTCCCATGCAGCTATATTCATAGCATTTGGCAGAACTGTTTTAATGTTAAAACACTTCCTAATACCCCAAGAGCCTGTGCTTCTCAGCTTGTAAAACTTAGTAAACATGCAGGTCTAGAAGGATTCAGGTGTTCTTATTCACACAGCTGATTTAGAAGGACTGGCTATAATGGAGGAAGTATCATCTTGTAAGCCTCAGGGTGTCTCTGAGAATGCGGAAAAACCAAGAGGGAATCTTTTATTTTTTCATTACTTACTCATACAAGAAGGATAGGATGAAGTAAAGAAAAAGATGCAAGAAGCTTGCACATAAAGAAAAACAAACAAACATGAAACAGAGCCCTGACTTCTCTGTTTTCTGACTGCAGGTTTTTCTTTCATTATTCAGAAAAAATGGTTTTCCCTCTAAACTTTTGAATATTTATGACCTTTTCCCCCTGGATAGGAAAACCAGCTTTATTATGGAAAGCGAGGAGTGTCTGTAGAAATTACAAACAAAACAAAGTGTATTCCAAATCCCTTACAGCTAATCTCATTATAAATTGGAACTTGTTTTTAGTTGTGGCATGCAAAAATATATTTAAAACATAATAATTTAAAATGTCAATAGATAAATGTTCCAACAAGCCCTGAATTTCAGGTGCCTCTGCAGAAGTAGTCTGAGGACTAGTGGCTAGAGTAAGAACACAGCAGAATTTGAGCCCAGCAGATGTGAAGTTATGTAGTCAATAGGGGATATCAGCTGAGAAACTGAACTCTCAGTTAGAATAGGCCTTGCATGATTACCACACTGTTAATACAAACAGAATGAGAGTTCTTTAGAAACATCTCTTAATCTGAGTATTTGTTTCCTGTGCTGCAAATCATACAAACAAAGCTTTGAGTTGGCATATTTCATATGCCCCTTTGGCTTGCTGAACCTTTTTCTCACTGTTATGATAACAAAAACCCTTTAATGCATCTTGGCTGCAGATGTCCTCTTACTTTTGTATCTCAAAGGAAGCAGCTAAAAACTTGCCAGAGGCACTGCTTGCCCTGCAGGTTTTTTCTCTTATCATCTATTTTAGCTGATGTATTTGTACACCTTATATTTCTGTACCATAGCTCATTTCATCCAGAAGGTATTTTGAAGGAATACATGGTGTGTCAAGGGAACCAAGAACAAATTGGGCAAAATGAGACTAATTTTATCATGCAGGGGATGTGGCAGTCGCAGCAAAGAAAAGAGATTGTTGAACAGTAAGTTATAAAATCCCAAGCCTCTTCTTTCAGTGACTGTGTTTACACCTTACATTGAGAATGTACTGATGGTGTCCTCTGCCCTTTAATAGCAACACTGTGACTTTCTGATATGTTGCTTTGGCCCTGAAGAATCAGGCCACATATAACAGGAATGCTCTATACTTAAGTAGCACCTTTCATCTGACAGGCTAAATCCCCCTTACAACCTCTGGTTCATTAACTCTCATAATACTGTCCTGAGGTGACATGTATAAACTCCATGGTTTATAGATGGGGTAAGAGAAAGTCACAGCAGTTAACTGACTGACTTGGAATGTTACAATACATCTCTTTCTACGATGGCAATTGATTGTAGAGCTCTGTGCAGGATATAGACATAGCAATTCCAAGCGAAGTGGCTTATGAACCTAAAATGCCACTGAAATGGCATTAATGTAACTATAGGGGCAAAAAGCAATGCTTTCCTGTATCAACAACGTTGTACAGGTGAAAACTTTGACCTTATACATGAAGTTGACATTATTGAATTTTGAAGACTCTTTCTGAAGCAGACATTAACACATGCAGCAGCATTTAACAGTTTCAGTCTTATGAGCATGAATGGATAGAGGAAGAAAATAACATAGCAATTCAAGGTATTGATATAAACTTAGAAGACAACCCCAAAGTCAGCATCTAGGATAGTAATAAATATATAGGAAAGTAAAATTAAGGGCTATTATTTTAAACATGAAGTCCAGGGTTAAAGCCAAATTAGGAACCAGTGGGA
The DNA here is from genome assembly GCA_030556225.1 of Cricetiscus sungorus. Lineage (NCBI taxonomy): Eukaryota > Metazoa > Chordata > Mammalia > Rodentia > Cricetidae > Cricetiscus > Cricetiscus sungorus. Next base: position 43,434,162 of record JANBXA010000726.1, read on the forward strand.
AAGAACTGTATAAGAATTTTTAAAAAAGAACCCTCTAATGAGTTAGACAAAGTGCAAGAATAGCACATGTGTTTGGTGTTTGATGTCTTTATAAATACGAGCATGATACCACTGTACCACTGTTTTATTATTTCAAATACTATTTTATTAATTGTTTGATAATGTCATAAAATATATTTTTGTCATATAACCCCTTGAAATCTCCCAAATCCACCTCCAACCTGATCATCTATTTAACTTATGTCTTCATTTTATCTGGAAACCCACTGAGTACAATTTGTGAAGCCAATGTACCACTGGACCCTTATCAACCTACTTGGGGACAGTCACAAAAGGAAATGAATTTACTTTTTCCCAAAAAGCCATCAACTATAGAACAGCTTCTCAATTAAGAGTGGGTGTTATTGAATCCCCCCTAACATTCCATACTAAAATGTTGACTTAATGGAGGTCTGTTGCCATCAACCACACCTACTGTGAGCTGCCCTGGTGTATCCGGAAGATACTGTTTGCTCTAGACCTGGCCAACCTGATGATCCCTGAGCCTTGTGGCAGGCATGATATAGATATACCATTTGTGGTTTAGCACTCCACTGACATTTATTCTCTGAATTTTGACCAGTTTTAATTTCCTCTGCTAAATACTGTCCACTGCACAAAGAAACTTGTGTTGAGGTCTTAGAGCTTCACAGGTAGGGAGACATCAATTTAGAGAGGTCAGTTTGGTGATGTACTCATTCACTTAAATTAAATACACATATATTTATATATAATATTGTATAAATTTATTTATCAAAGTTTATGATGTCAGCATGGCCATTCCATTGCTGTAGAAATTCCAGCAATTTTAACTTAGCATGAATGCTTATTCTTTTCTACTTCATGCTTAGTACAGTGCAGCAATATGCCTTGAGGTAACCTAGATCCAGAAAGATAAATATGATATGTATTATGTATTCACTTATTAGTGGATATTAGTCATTAAGTAAATGATAACCAAGCTACAATATATAGACTCAGAGAGATTAAGTAAGGAGGATTCTACAGGGAATGTACAGATATCCCTGGTAGAGGGAATAGATTTTAAGGGCTAACTAGGGACAGGTGGGAACATGAGCAGAAGTGAGTAATCAGGTTGTAGGGAGAGATGATATAGAGGAAGAGAGTATGGAGAGAGATGGCTGGAATTGGGTGGTGTGTCAGGGGTAGATGTCAAAATCTAGTACAGTGGAAACCTAGTGCAAAATATAATGGGGCAATGGTGGCACAGGATTTGTGGGAGTATCCAACCGATGTCTGCTTTAACCTAAATCACTCTCCAAAAGAAGAATCCCATATTTGATACTGCTTGAATAACCAAGATCCAGAGACAAGCTAGCCCAGAGACCTTGAACAAAATAAAAATTTGTGTGTCTAAAAATAAATCCATAAAATGAATCTAAATAATATTCTGCTATATACATATGTCAGTGCCTTATTCAGTCATCATCAAAGAAGCTTCTTGTGGCAGTAAATTGGAATGGATGCAGAGAACCAAAGCCAGTCAGACATTATACAATTTTACACACACACACACACACACACACACACACACACAGAAGAGAGAGAGAGAGAGAGAGAGAGAGAGAGAGAGAGAGAGAGAGAGAGAGAGAGAGAGAGAGAGAGAGTTTTTCTTCTAAATTGGAAGTCTCAATCAAACTAAATCAAATCGTTCCCCTCACAACTCAGGATATCCAGCAGAAGAGGAGGCAAAAATATTGAAAATATTTTAAGAATCAGAGAGGACAAAGGACAGCAGGATAATAAGGCCTTCAGAATCTGAATCAAGCAAGCAAGATGCATATGAGCTCATAAAGATTGAAACAGCAAGCATAGGCCCTACATGAATCTGTACCAGGTCCTATTAGCTTAGCATTTTTATGGATATTTGACTGTAAGAATTTGTGTCTCAGACTCTTGTGCCTAATCTTAGGACTCTTCTTTCCTGTGAGTTGCCATGTTTAACTTCAATATTAGAGCTTTGCTTCATATGATTATATTTAATAAGTCATGCATGGTTGTTATTTATTAGAGCCCTGTTTTTTATAATGAGAAACAGAAAGTGAGTAGATCCAGAGGGGAGAGGAGTTGGGGAGGAACTGTGAAGAGCAGAAAGAGGTGTGAAATTCTAATAAGGATTTATTGTATGATAAAAGTATCTATAGTCAATACAATTAAAAAATAGGCTTTGAAGATACTGCCTAACAGAGTGGAATAGAGTATTAATCACACATCTACTATCATAGTGTAATTTATAGTCATATCTTATACATGAGGCATTTGTGTTCAAATATATAACTGACTCCTCATAGAGCAAGAAACATGAGTATTTTAAGATAAAATTTTATTTGAGTCAAAAACAGTGTCTGACATTTTATAACTGCAAAATAATTTCACCTAATTCATAAATTTAGTTTTATATTTGATGTGTATAGTGCTTCAGTAGTTGTGATTGGTGTTCTTAGGGCACTCTGACAATTTATCCAGTAGCCTTTTTGTTAAACTGTTTAGTTGACATTATTCCCAGATGTCCAGATGTCATTGGAGAGTTATTTAGAAAAGTTATGTCCCCAATGTCAGATTGCTGTCTCTTGTGGCATTTGACATCTTAGTAATATTCTGGAATAGACCCAAATTCAACTCTACAATGCAACACATAGAAAACCTTATGGCCCGAGGTCTTAGTAGACAGAATAAAATATACCAACAGGCCTTATCAGTAACATGTGTACTTGCTTCTTGAAATCTTGATTCCATCTTTACTCCTGCTGTATACAAGATGGTTTATTCAAATGATAAAACAAGACTTACCTCTACCCTAAAATTTTAATAACAAGTTGATTGAAATTGTATTTAATATAAAATTATGTAAATGGTTAGCCATTATTGAAACCTCAATGTTTATTTATTTAATCACTTTGCCTTCTAGATGTCTATGAAAATTCTAAGTGATTGAAAATGATAGCATAGCTGACTGATAACAAAAAAATAACACTGGCATAAATTTCTGATTCACTTTCAACTAGATATCTTATGATTCTCAGTTTTAAACAATAGTTATTTGCATTTTTCAACATGTTGACTAAAATATGATCCATCAAAAACAATACATTAACTATGTTCTTATGAATAATTTTATCCTATCTTGTCATAGACTAGAATTTGAATACAAGGAATTAAATATTTGAAATAAAAAGACAATAAGTTCTTAGTAATGCAAATGCAATAGATAGCAACAGGCAAGAATTTTAAAGAGGTCAGTCTCTTTTCTATGCCCTATGTCCCTGCCCCTTCAAAGGCTCACTCTTGGCTACAGATTTTGCCCCGACTTTTCCCTGTGTGTTTGGACAACAGTAGCTTAGAGCTATCATTATTTTACTGATGGAGATTGCTAATTATATACATTATTCCATTATTCCAGTTGAATCTTATTGTTTAGATAGGCTTTATTTGTGTGGCTTTGGAGCCTGTCTTGAAACTCAGTCTGTAGACCAGGCTGGCCTCAAACTCACAAATATCTACCTGAATCTGCTTCCTGAGTACTGGGCTTAAAGGCATGAGCTACCACTGTCCAGTTTCCAGCTAATTCTTAATAGTCCATTTTTACAAAAAGAGTAGATAAATTCACACTAGCACAGTCTAAAAGAATCTTATCTGATCTACATTGTTGGCTCTTCACTGGATGCAGTTCATTGCTGAACTGAAGGTATCTCTGAGTGCATCATAGGAATGCAGAGTCAACAAAACAAAGTAATCCTCACAATCATGTCTAACTTCTTTTAACTGATGAAATTATAAAAAGAGATCCCTCTGTGGCCAATTTCTTCCTCAATATTCATGTCAAAAATCAACATCAGCCCTGCTATTGAGTTGAAAATTTCTGAGATTTCTATAATGTGAAGTACCCTGGAGGAACTACAGTATTAAATTTTATAAATAATCAGAGCTGCTACATTCTAAAGAGAGTAGAAAATAGGAATTCACTTTGAACAACTCAACTCCCTCGGTGCGACAAGTCACATGCATTTAGAGTTCTGGACTTTATTCTAAACCACTAGAATAATTTTTATTTTATTCTATCTAGTTTTGTTTTAACTTAGTTTTCTGTTAGTCACATGCTGCATAATGAAGTACTATCTCTTTACAAAGGTCTTTTCTGCCTCTAGATGATACATACATTTTGGTAACCACAGTAATTGGGATATACTTCAGAGGAAGCAGGTTTCTGAGGCGTTCCAGGTACCGCACTTTAAAAGGTTGCCAAGAAATTCAGCATGTTCTTTAGTAGCACAGTGGATATGTAGGTCCTTTGGAAGCTAGATGAAGTTTGCCTTTCCTGAAGTTTGGCTGATTTGAATAAGTCGTCTAGGAAAACTGGTGAACAAAGCACACAAATGAAGAGTTGCATGACTAATGGATGCATTTCCCCCCCCCCATTTCCAACAAGGTGCTCAATAAAGAAGAGGGAACTAGATTTCTGTATCATTTTTTGTGTATATATCTGTGTATTTCTGTAACTACTATATGAAATGATACATTATGAGAATAGCACAAATATCAAAACATGCTTATTAATCTCACAAATAGACTATATTTAAAAAGAACAGCAAGAAATAAATCCTCCAAATGATGGCTCTTCATTTTTAAGAGACAGAATTTCAGTTTTACTTAAAGCTAGAATTTTATCTCACATGCCCATTTTAGTTACCCATTCAGTAATGTTAGATAGGTAATTAGACAGACAGACATAATATAGCTAGATAGGAAATGGTAGTTAGGGAATTTATTCACAAGTGTCTTGTTTTCATAAACTCTACCTTCATTTTAAAGCCACAAACATTATATACATAAAAAAGGACACAAATTCATTGTAGTGTATACTATGGAACAAACAAGTGACTGTAGGACAGGCAATGATAGCAGAAGATTGCCTGCAAGTATTGTTAAAGATGTGAATGGACCTAATACATTTTTAAAAAAGCCACAGAAAAGCACAGAAAGCAACAGAAATAATCACCCTGAGGCACAAGGAGATTGATATTCTCTGCAAAAGTAAAGGAAGCATGCATAATTTGAATCTGATTCAGGATTCACTCATCCTAAAATTCCTAACCATGCAGATATACTATAATGTTAAATCGGTATTTGAAGTAGGTTATTGCTATGACAGATCTCACCACTGTTTTGCGGAAAGTAGAAGGATTTTGGAAATTACACTTCAGTAAATTTCACAGAACCAAATAGATTTCTGCAGCTTTCATGCTGTCTAATATAGTTTTTAGATAGATGCTAGATGGATATATGATAGATAGATGTTAGATAGATAGATAGATAGATAGATAGATAGATAGATAGATAGACAGACAGACAGATAGATAAGTGTGGTGATAGATTGCTTGTACAATTAAAGCCTGTCTGGGGAATCAGAGAAAGGAGCTTGCCACTAGCTCACCATGAAGGCCTGAAGGCCTGTACAGACAGCTAAGAAGTGAGGTAGCTGGGAGAAACAATATATAAGCAGGAAGAAACAGGAAATCTCTCTTTTCTGCTGAGACGTTAAGGGGTTAAGGTATACTGTGGCTTGCTCCTTCTCTCTGATCTCTCAGCATTTCCCTCTATATCTGACTGTTTATTTTTTACCTAGACCAATTAAGAACTCCATGTACAGATAAGAAGAAAGATAGATATTTTATATAGAATGATACAGTAACTGATCAGTTACTTTTTCTTTCTTAAAATTTTCCTGAAGAAAAAAGAATAAGCCATTTCTCCAAAATGCATTGCTTAGTTGTAGTAGTAAATGGGTTTCAAGATTGTTACTGAACTGCTGATAATTGTTTATGGGTCTTTTCAATAGAGATAAACAATCATATACAACACAATGCTAAATGTAAATTGTATTTGCATACATACCCTAACAAATATGTGAACCTATAAATCAACATAATTTTTTGTATTAGATGTAAATGGTTTCTTCTATCTTTATAAATGTATGAGTTCAAATCAATGCTTGCAATTCTAATTAAATAATGTGATGTCTATCCTTTGCTAATATATCTTCTGTATGAATTTTATTATAAAGCAATCTTTTCTCATTTTTCATAGCAATCCCAGTTCCCACTCCCCCTCCTCTTCCTGCTCCAACCACCTTTCCTATACATCACTGTCCTATTCACTCCTTTGAAAGGGTAATGATTCCTATGGGGAATCAGCAAAGTATGGTACATCACTGTGAAGCAGGACCAAGGTCCCCTACCCATATATAGGAAGAACAAGGTATCCATCCAAAGAACATTTGCTCCAAAACAGCCAGTTCAAGCATTAGGGATAAATCCTGGTCCAATTGCCAGTGGTCTGACAGATTTTCCAAGCCACTCAACTGTCACCCACATTCTGAGGGCCTAGTTTGGTCCTATTCAGGTCCCTCAGCTGTCAGTCTAGAGTCAGTGACTTCCCACTAGCACAGGTAAATTTTTTCTTTGGGTATCTCCAAAATTATCTTGACCCCTTTGCTCACACTCTCCATAGTGTACTGAAGTTACAAAGGGGAAAATAAGAGGATTAAATGAGAGAGCTGGAAGAACAGGGGAAAACCTATTATTATTATTCTGCTAAAGGAATAAAGAAATAAATTGATTCCTAATGATGTAGTGTTATAACCTTATATCAGTTTGTAGTATGAATAACAAAACTAAGAGCCAGATATTGGTGCTAAAACTCAAGATCACAGAAGAAAAGCAGCAAGTCACCATAGAATTCTCACCTCTACCAGTGCTCATACTGAAAAGGATGGTCCACAGAACCTCAGACTGCTTACAACACATTGCTCCTCAGATTGCAATGAGTTCCTGTCTCCCTCCCACCTTATATTCTCTCTAGTGCTGGTATTAAAAGTGTGGGATCCCAATTGCTGAGAGCATCTTTGTGTGAGCTGTTTCTCTTTTAGACTAGATCAATTTTGTGTAACTCAGGGTGGCCTTGAACAGAGATCCATCTGCTTCTGTCTCCCAAGTGATGGGATTAAAGGTGTGTGCCATCACTACCTAACATATACAGCTAGCTATTATGGTTAGCTTTGCCCTCTGATTTTCAGGCAAGTGTTACTTGCTATATCATAAACAAAATATCACCACATCAGTGCTTCATTCAAATTTGATCAGACATGTTTCTTATTGCAGTAGATGGTCATTAATGAAGATATCCAGAAATGGACAAGGTGCTGAGAGTCAGATAGTTTGGAGTGTAGACCCCTAAATTAGTTGTGCTTATAAAGACTCTACACCCAAGTATGAGGGGTGTCTGTGACAAAGAAAAAATAAATGGTTATAATCCAGAAGTGATATTTGACCGCAAGGAAAATTAATCTTCCACACACAGCAGGAATGATACCGAAATGAACTCAGAGAGATTATGGTGCCACACATAAGCCTTGTACAACTTCAAGCCAGACAAAATAACAGCACTGAGAAGGGAAAGTGGACACACAATCTATCACTAACCAAGGTTCACATTGTGTAATTCATGTCTGCTAGGAAACAAAATATAATTTTCCTCCTATGTGGTGCCATTCTATACATAAACCACATTCTCGAGGAGGCCCCATATGCAGAATCAGTTGGCCCACACAATAAAGATTCCAAGGTGTTTTGTATATGCTTTTATTTGGGGATATTTTTAGTCATATTTGGCTTTAGTTTTTTTTTCTTACTTTTTCAATATTTTGGGGGTTTTCCAAGACTGGGTTTCTCTGTGTCATAGCCCTGGCTGTCCTTGAACTCATTTTGTAGACAAAGCCTGCCTCAAACTATGAGTATCTTATTCTCAGGTGCTCTTGATTAAAGGTGTGCACAAACATGCCTGGTTTCTTTTGAAGTTTTCAGAGAAAGAGTGAGAAAGAACATGTGGTTGAGAGGGTAGGGAGGTGGAAAGGGTCAGGGAGGAGGTAAGGAAGAGCAAATATTTTAATCAAGATAAATTATTTGAAAAGAAAATTTTTAATAGAAAAATATATGTTGTATGAAATTCACAAAAAATAAATAAAACTATCATCATTTTATAAAGCATAAGAAGGGATAGAGAGATGAACCATTGATTAAGAGCACTGATACTCTTGCAGAAACAATCAGTTCAGTTCCCAGCACCCATGTTAATGACTACACAAAGGCATATGCTACCCTTTTCTGCCTATGTAGGTAATTATGCAGGAGTGTGTTCACACACTTACTTACATATAAGTAAAAATAAACATCAAAAAAGCAAATGATAGAATTAAATTTTGAAAAACTAATTGCTCATTTCTTTAATTCAGTAATAGAACAGTTTCAGAATAAAAAGTAATAACTGCAAAAATCTTCCACAGTTAATATAAATGTATAAGTTAATACCATTTTTCAATATGATATTTTCATTTCATTTTTGTTGTGTTATATCTGTATTGAAATAAGAATGAGTATTTACATGAACATTTTCTAATTCAGTCCTTATGTTCTTATTTCATGATTTATATATAATATTTTTTATATTAGACTATTTGAACTTGTTACTAAAGCAATTATTACTTGAAGCTTATTCTTCAGAGTTCTCACAAAGAAAATTTTCAGTATATATTATTTGAATTCTTGTAGGTGAATGATAATTTTTTCTTATTTTAAAAGTCATTTCTGCTGGATGCAATGTTGTATATTACAGTTTTATTGTTTCAAATTCCTTAAATGTGACATTTTATTTTCTTGTAGCATAAAGTATTGTTGAAAAAATTATGATTATACTTTAATTTTCATTCAATGAGGTTACATGTCAGGGTTTTATGTACTTGCCAGGAGGATTTTTCAAAAAAATCATTATAGTATCATATGAGAGTAAAATTGAGTAATTTTTCCTTTTCTCAGGAATAGAAGGTAGTCCAGGAAAAAATATTTCCAATTCTATTTTGAGCAGTGTAAATTCTAAAAGAAAACTTAAATAACCTTCTTCATAACCTTCTTTAAATAGAGGGAGTGTAGATACTGATTAAATGACAGTTATCCCTATTCCTTTGTCAACTTTCAAACATTTGGACTTTGATTTTTGTCACCATGAGCATTCACTTTTTTCATGTTTGGTAATCCTAATTAATAAATATAAGTTCTTGTGTGCTAGGGGACATCCATAACAGTTACCATATTCATTAATTTAATTAGAACCTTGTTTACATTTTTGCTGTCAACCATAATCATTTGTTTATTTGAACTAAAGTCACCTGACTTCATTAGAAGCATCAGTTACTGTCAGTAAATGAAAGTGTGCTTGACTTTCACAATTAACTGTAAAGTTAAGAGGTGGATTTCTAATAGGATAAGCAATATTTTAATGAGATGACAATGAAAATCAAGGATAGGGTCTTGGTTTAATTTAGCCTATGGGATAAAGTTAAACCAAGGACACTAATTACATGGTCAATGTTTTCTGAAAATGCTAACCTCTTTCTACTAATTCTCAAAGTGAACTACTTAGCTGTTACTTTTCCAAAACTGAGTATGATCAAACGAGTTAAGAAAGGACCTGAAATAAGGTATCCTAGGTTGTAATTTTTTTCTCTAATGTTATTTCACTTGCTCAACTTAAGGAAGAACAATATTAAACAAAACTTTTAACTCCTTCACTGGGAACTGGTGATATAGCTTAGCAAGTGAATGTGCCTCTTACCAAGCCTGATAAGTTAATCCTTAGGGTACATGGTTAAAGGTGTGATCCAATTCCTTAAATTGTCCTCTGACATCCACACTCATACTGTTGCACATGCACACATGCATAAAAAGGCATACAAATGAATATAATTAAATGTAAATATCTTCTTAACTTTCCATTTTGTCTTTAAGTGTGGCAGTAAAATGAATAAAGTGAAGAGTGTGGAGTTTGAATTCTTTGAGTTTGATTTGTAGTTCTATTAAACAAGGGGTAAGTTTAAATATTCCATTAAACCTTTCTGTCTTAAAGTCATAATCTGAAGCGTGGAGGTAGATGACATACTTCTTTTATCTCAAAGAATGTAAAGAATGAAGAAAATGGTTTAAACTATTGGTTGACAGGTTCTTATTTTTTAAGGCCTCGTATATAATAGAGTTTCATTGTGAACCTAGTTATTGTTATTGACTGTGCTTGTTCTAGGACTTGTTAAAATATATTTTGTGTGAGTAAATCACATAATTAATATTTCAACATTACCTTATATATAAAATGGAGATAAAAGGAAAAGAAGGGAACTTAGAGGTCCTGTATTAATCTCTTATCCCAGTAGCAATATTAGTTTAGCTTCATTTTGAATTACATTGTCTCTTGTAAATTAACTTTAAATCAGTTTCTAAATGTGATGTATTCATTCATTCACCTCAGTAATTACACTTTAGTCAGCTGAATTCGATATTTTCATTAATGGGTTGATACTGTTCAGTTGCCTTAGGCTTATCCTTGTTAACACTGGCTCTTGCTGATATAAACAGTGCCTACCTGCCAACAAAACTATAAAAGAAGCCAAGTTTGTTTTGGGCTATTTTCCACCACTAGTGAACCCCATGTTCATCTCCTCCTTCTATTGGCACACCCTCCTCCCTACTCAGTTGCCTATTTCCTAGCCAATTTCTATTGTCACCTGGATGGCAACTCACTGGATAGCTAATGATAGTGTTACAAAAATAAATAGTTTAAGGAGTATCACCGCTCAGTGTTGGTAATTTTAAAAGAGACACAAGAAAAAAAAATAAAGAGACAAAAGAACAAAATATAATGGTGAAATTATTGATAGTGAGTGACATTGTGTGATAAATCACATATGCTGCTTGCATTTTATTTTTTGTAGGTACAAGAATCAGATATTCAAATCTAATAAGCTCAAGACAAAAAGACACATTAAAATTAAACCAATGAAACTCATAAAACTTCAATATTAACTTATTTTTAAGATTCTCCTCTTTCACAGAAAATTATCATTCCAAAGTATGTACTAAATGTACTAAATTGATTCATTAATATGTACTAAATTGATTCATTAGGTTCTTGTTTATTTTTGTTTAAATATAAATTAATACATGAATAATTATTGGAAGGCTACTGAAAAGAGAAAGTTGATACAGACACCACCAAAGAATTAAAACATGGGATTGTAAATCAAAGAAAAATTAATCCATTAATAACATCTTATTTTTCAGTATTTGCTTACAGATCAAGTTTTCTAAGCTCATGTGTTATTATTTGACATAGTAAGTGTGATTTGGAATATAGGCTTAAGCAAAATAGGTATCTTTGGAGCTTAGACATTGGTTTTTGGTTCTTGGCCTTATAGGAAGCTTCCATTATATGAGTGATAATTGTGGAGCTAGTTTTGTAGACACTCATGGATGCATCATGTTATTATTAGCAGCTTCAAGGAGAATGAAGGTCACAGTATTCTTAAAGGCACTGTCTTAATATCTATGAAAGTTAATAAATGTAGAAACTATTGCTGACCCAAACATTTTTCCAATTCTCATCATAGGTATGCCTTATGTACTATATTCGAGAAAATCTTAAAGGCCTTTCACATATGTTTCCAAATTACCCACTAGACAGCTACTTCTAAATTCTACACATTTTCCCCAATTTTACTCTTAACTTTACTGAGATGCATAGTTTATCCCTGTATATGAAATCTTCTAAAAATATGGGAGTACTTAGTAGAGATTATGATAGTAATACCTATATACAGGGACTTCTGCAAAAATACCCATTTATACCCTTGTTAAATATAAAGTGCATCAGATAATATATTAAATATATACATTAAGACACTTCAATGAAATTGTATAAGAAAATTCTATTTCACCATTGTAAAGAATGTATAAAGTTACAAACTAAATTTAACTACAAATAGTTCAGGTAAGAAATATAAAACTTTTATGTACTTTCAGTCATGTTTCTGAATAGTTTGGTTTTCCGTTTTAAGATCTAGCTTTTCTAGTTACTGTATTTTAAGAAAATTTCCTCCTTGAAAAGTTAATTGAAATATTTTTTAATTGACTCCAAAAACAATGGGATAATCCATTCTGTCTATGAACTACAGTACTCTAGGATCTGTTTTCCCATTACCACCACTGGCTGAAATAACTAGGGCATAATGACACAAAGTTGTTATTAATCTATAGTCAAGGATTAAGTAGATGAAATATTTGGGTGAGGAACACAAAGTCTTCAGCATAATAGTCAAAAAGTGAATTTTCAAAAATATATTGCATTTACTTGTGTGTGTGTGTGTAAGAGAGAGAGAGACAGAGAGAGAGAGAGAGAGAGAGAGAGAGAGAGAGAGAGAGAGAGAGAGAGAGAGAGAAAGAGAGGAGTTGGGGAGAGACATCTACATGGAAGCCAGAACACAGCTTATAGTTGTAGGTTATCAATTTCTACTATGCGGATCCCAGAGATCAAAGTATGGTCATTAAACTCAATAGCAGCAACTTTACCTGATGAACCAACTTGCCAGCCCAAAGGTGAGCTTCATTCTTCCACAACACATCTACCTAAGGATTTTTCCCCAAGAGAAAGGTAGGTATATTGTTTCTTTTGCTCTTATGAGTATCAAAATCTTACAGTTATCAATAATTCAACTGGAATATTGATTCTCTTTCATCACTGTCCTTTATCATCTCTCCTTTCTTTTACACAAAGGAAAATTATAATTCTCAGAGATAATACAGTCTAGGTTCATGCTAAGAATTGCTATGGATATCTCAAGGGAATCTGTCTATATGATAGTATGGAAAAATAGTTACAACATTATGTATTTCATTATTAGTGTATATTCATGTCAGTGATTTTTTGTATTACTACAACATCTGAAGATTATCACTTCTTATCACCATTCAGTGGCTTCTTTTATTCATCTTTTGCTCTGATGTCTAACAGTACAAAGCAGACATTGTTATATTACCCATTCAAAACAATGAAACCATCCATTCTGTAGTATACTTAAAGATCATGATTTGCTTCTGGATTATTATTTTCATTTTGTTGAGGTCAAATTGTGAGAGAGTACAGTGTTGTGTGGGAGAGGGGTGAGGTTATATACTAATTTCAATCAATATATTTTCACAAATAAAAGGTTTGTTAAATATGAGCTCATGGAGCTTTTCCAAGGTCAGAATTTATGAAATCATTATTATTCTAGTTATACTTTCCTTGTTTCATAATTGAATTAGTGATATGGTGAGGGACTTTGTGAATACACCAAGACCAAGTCATTATATTAACCATATTTGCTGCCACCAAGTCTGTTTCAACCTAACAGGGTTTGTAGTTCACTGTGATCGTTTAGTTATTAAACTAATATACCCTTATACAGTGTGTTTCAAGGAAAAGCAATTATGTTCCATAGTACTAGGGAAAAACAGAAATTATTCACCAGTATGTAATAAAAAAGTAGTTAGGTGGTAACATTTGTGCCTATTATTTTCTAACAAAAAAACTTTCTCCTCATATGCCATTGCTTGAGTGTAAGAAAAGGAATTTAATATTTGTTTCAAAACTAAAAGGATAAAATGATTTCATTTGTAAAATTTGTAAAAGACTATGAAAGACTCTTGTTTTATAGCTTTCTCAATCACTATTTAAAGAATCACATAATAAAAGGCTATATGCTAATAAGTAATCTATGATAACTCCTTTTCTTTAAGAAGAGAGAGATAATGGGGCTGTAGATATGGTTCAGCAGTTAATAGTGCTTGCTAGTGCTTGCTATTTTTATAGCAGACTAGAGTTCAATTGTCATCACCCTCAACAAATGGCTCATAACCATCTGTCATCCAGCTGCAGAGGAGTAAACACCTTCTTATTGCCTCCATGAGCACTCTCACACATATGCACAGAAACACACATGTACACATAAATAAAATACATACAATAATTAAAAGGGGTCACATAGAGTAACAGGATGACAGAAGTTGGGGAAATATATATTCATATTCTGTTGTATAACTCTATAAATTTCTCAAGAATAATGAAAAATAAAAAGATCAAGTATATTTAAATACGAAAAAATAAAAGATAGAGAATGTTATAATCTCTTCCAAAATCCTAAGTTTTCATCTCCTTTAATGCTATTTTAGCTGATAGAAACTTCACAGGATCCTGAAAGTAAGAGTATTTCTCAGTTACTCTGACATCTGTGTGAGGTCATGGGACCTAATTTGAATTAAAGATATACAATGAGAGTTAAGGTGTGTAATTTTCGTTAGAGGTCTTCAACCTGACAAACACCTCTATAGTCCCTCTTTACATATTTTGTCCTAGATGGAATGTTAGCAACATGACAAAATTTCCTGTCTCATACTTAAGCCAGTATTTAGTGATAGTGATAACAATTATATAATGATTCTGGGTTCATGGGTGATATTATGAAAAAATTGGATGTGTTATTACTTTTACATAAGAAATCCATGGATTAGTATCACTGTTTAAATGATAGTGATGAGTACAACATTCAAATTATAACAATAAAAGCTTCTAAAATACTTATGAAGAAAGCATGAACTATCTTCAGGTACACAGTTTGGAGAAATGTTTGGATAAGCAATAGTCATTCATGAACTTTCATATATATGTATATATATATATATACATATATGGGTATATGTATATATATACATATATGGATATATGTATATATATGGCTTTAGACAAATTCTAATGATATATAGTATGAATATCACCATCACTAACAATGGTGTGACAAATAACATACTATTATTTAAAGATTTTAAACAGAGGGTACACTTCTAAGGAACTCAAAAATTCAGCCAAAAATATTCTTGGTAAAATATTATAATGAAAACATCAATAAAATTCTAGTCAATGAAAGTAAGTTGGAGAACAGCTTTTAACCAACAAAATACAAAGATTATGATATAATAAATTATTGCATTATAAAAATTTTAACCTGTTATGATTTTCATTTATATTTGATGGATAAGCAAAAATTACAATAAAATTGGAATTTTTCTATTTTTTTATCAATTCTATATCCTTCCTTGCCTTCCTTCATGTTCACTTAGTATACGTACTTCATGATCAGAATTTTGCAGAAAACAAGATAATGAACATTTTTTTATAATCATTGGCTTTTGATCATTATAGAGGCTCATGAGTTATAAGACCTCAGTTTTTGGACAGTTTTGAGACAGAAGAGACCTGATGGTGGATTTGAAGTCCGTAGCCATGGGGTATGAGGTCATGCTTCAATAAAGCATGAAAGTTTTAATGTCCCGGTTCAAAGGTAATCAAGAAGTGACCACTATATTTTTAACCTTGAAAAAGGCCAAACTTTTTGTTCTGTATGGATCCTTTTGATTATCTAACAAAGCCTACTTTATTCAACATGTAATATTTTTAACTGTTTGACAGTTTCATTCATACATATAATGTAATCTGACCAAATCTAACCTTATTTACTTGCATCTATCATCACTACAGCAAAGTTGCTCTCCCAGTTTTACACTCTCTTTTTTAAGACCCACTGAATGTGCATAATGATGTTTGCAAATGCCTGGGCATTGAACCAAACACTGGAGCATGAAGCCTTCTGGAGGCCATGTCTCTAAACAAAATAGTCTTCCATGCCTCCTGTACTTAAAAAAAAAAGGTCCAGGAAAAGACAGTTAATCTAATGGAAACCTATAGAAGTGGATTTTTCCCAGCTATATAATTTAATAGAACCTTAGTCTCTAAAGTACACAAAGACATCAAAACAATTAAACAACAAAACAAAAATAAAAACAAAACCTAAAAACCTGGTAGGTGGTGCAAGACAATCATTCCAGCACTTCAATTCTTGCACAAGAATGTATCTGCTGAAACTCTATGTCCTCTTCATAAAACTACAGAGTTCTGTACTTAGATAAGTAAAAATGGGTTAATAATTAAGACAGAGCTAGCCCATTAACAATAATGGTAACTGGCCAACAGGATTGTATCAAATACAGAGTCTCTGAGTGTTATTTGGGGCTGGCGCGGCTGTGGGCCCAGACTGGCGGGCTGGCAGAAACTTACATGCTACAAATGGCGCCCAACGTGGCTATAAGAACTTTCACTTAAAACTAATAAGAGCTTAAGAAATGTTTTAGAAACAAAGGAACAGAGACTAGCAAGACTTCTTAGTAGCAGCATTTTCTCCTTTGGATTTGTTTTGTTGTAGACAGAGATTTGCGCGGCTCCTTTAAGAGAGGTTTCCAAAATTAGCATAAGCGGCAAAAACCCCCTTGCTTTTAAAGAGCTCTGCTAACAATTCATTGATGTGTACAAGAGCTGCAATGAAGGTTTACACTGTGTTTTAAAAAATACGCTGGCTTGGGAGAGAAAAAGAAACGGGATACAATGGTTTAAAAAGAAAAAAGGAATGAAATGGATGGATGTAATGGCACACGCCATTAATCCCAGCACTTGGCAGACAGAGGCAAGCAGATCTCTGTGATTTCAAAGTAAACCTGGTATGCAGTGAATTCCAGGACAGATAAAAGTTACACAGAGAAACCCTGTCTCAAAATATGTAAAAATAGAAGTAGAAGAAATAGAATAATAAAAAAGCCACGTAAAGATGGAAAACACAGAGAAATTTTGGATACTATACGTGCTTCTGTTGTCTTTAAATTATTTGATTGCTGAGAAAACAACTACTAATAAAAGAAATGCTGCTAGATTAATTCAATTTATATATTTTAAAAATGCTTTGACTCAAAAATTCAAGCCTAAGGACAAGTTACTGGGGAAAAGGATTTCTATTTTTATTTCCACAGAAAATGAAAAGCTATGGATTCTTTCCAGACTTATGTGGTTTGATCAAGCCAGACCCCCTGAAACAACTCCCCAGGTGATCCAACATTCAAAGCAGTGGAGACAAAGCCTTGCAGACTACTGCCAAGATTTCTGCGTCTTCTTTGGACCCCCATGACAGCGCCCTCTACCAGCAGGAAGTAGTTTGGAAAGAACGACGCCCAAATTCCCAAATATTGTTTATAAATGTTTGTTTTCATTTATATGGGCTTGGTTATAAATGGTTAATGACACAAGCAATCCTTGTAAAGGTAAAAAAGGGAATTAAGGTATAGATATGAATACTTTGCTTTGGAATGGATTTTCTTTTATTGATACAATTTAAGGTCAATTTTGTGATATGTATATTTCTCCTCTTGTTTAGGTATTGTGTTTATATAGCTCATTGGAAAATGTAATGTATAATTTAGTACAGATTAGAGAGTTACCTATGATAGTCAAAACTTGGAGTTAAGTTAGTTAGGATTTCTAGATATGCAGAGATGTATTTGAGATGAATAGGCATTCTTCAAACCTTTCAAAGACCTACAGAATATGGCATTTAAAATGGTTTAGGGATTTTCTTGACAATGAGGCACAACTGCTCCTGGTAACATCACCTACAGAAGAAAGGAAGATGGACATCGAAGAAACTCATTATGAAGTTTGCTTCTAATATGGCAAGACTAGCCATTTGAGCAAGGTACTTCTCTTGTCTAGACTGTTTGACTTTATGTTGTAGAAACTGGACATGCAGGACCCACAAAAAGATGACTGCTGATGCAAGATGGACATTGCTACAGGATTCCTGCTTCATGGAAGAGGCTGCCAAACAGCCAGACAGTCTGCAGGACACACAGAAAAATGACTGACACACTGTCAATACAGGTGGACAATTTAAAGTTTCCTGCTTGGTTGAGGAGTCTGGAGACACACTATGGCCTATGGGCTGAAGATGGAACATTACAGAACTTCGGGTGACTGACCAGGCAATGCATTGTCTCTGTCATTTCTAGAGTTTATATATTATCCTTCTGTGGTCTTTGAAGGAGTTGAAGACAGATAGTTATGCTTATAGTTTTCCTTAGTTAGGATTAAAGATAAGTTACATATAGGACTTTAGACTGACAAAGATGGGATAGATGATATTTTCTTTAAGTCTTACAAAATGTTAATGGACTAAATATTGTTAACTGTGATTCTTATTTGATAACTGTTGTATGGTATATTTTGCTATGTTAAGGTTAAACCCCTTCTTTTACTTTAGACAGAAAAGAGGAGATGATGGGAGATGTGATTCTGTATATATGTTTCTCATACTGTTAATAAAGCCCTGTGGCCAATAGAAAACTAGATAGGTGGGGCTAGGAGACTAGGAGGAGGAAGAGGAAGTAATAGGTGGAGTCAAGATGTAGCCCGGGAAGAAGCAGGAAGCCTGCCGCGCGGCTCCCCATAAGACGACCACGTGGAAATACTTAGATAAGTAAAAATGGGTTAATAATTAAGACAGAGCTAGCCCATTAACAATAATGGTAACTGGCCAACAGGATTGTATCAAATACAGAGTCTCTGAGTGTTATTTGGGGCTGGCGCGGCTGTGGGCCCAGACTGGCGGGCTGGCGGAAACTTACATGCTACAGTTCTGCCCACTGCAGCCTACACAAAAATCTTACATATTCTTTGATACAGATAACAGCTGGCTCTTTAATAAGAGTTAGCTTCCTGTGGCTTGAACTTGACACACAAGTAAATCCTTTCTTGTTCTCCTAACTACCTGTCTCTGTCTCATTTCTGTTATATGTCAAACATATTCTCTTGTTATCAAAAGAATAGTAGTAAAGCTAGACATGTGAGCAAGACATCTCACCATGGGGAATTGGTCCCAAAAATTCAGCATATGTACCAGAAACAGGTTCTGCTCTCACTGCTAGGGGGCCTACAAACAGACCAAGCTACACAACTGTCACTCACATGCAGAGGGCCAAGGTTTGTCCCATGCAGATTTTAGGACTAGAGTCCATTAGCTCCTACAAACTCAGGTCAGCTGTCTGTGCAGGTTTTGTTGATTACCGTTTTTGAGGCGTGGACGGGGGGGGGGTGGTAGGAAGGAGATTAAAGGAGCGAATGAGAGAAGAGGAGGGAAGGGAAAACTGTGGTTGGTTTGTAAAATAAATATAAAAATTAAAAATAAAGAGATGTGAGAGCTGGTTGAGTGTAAAACTACTCACTGAAAAACTTGATATCCTAAGTTTCAGCAATAGAACCCATGGTGGATAAGAAGTTAATATTTGAATATTAATATTAACTTTTATAAATATAAGTTAACTCAAGCATACTAATATACAATGACAAAAAGCACAGTGACAATTCAAAGAACTCGTGCATCTCTAAATATGTATAGTACAAGAAAAAGTAAAAGTCATACCACAATAATCATATCCCCACGAACACCATGCCTCCATACCTATCTTATTGAATTTTGTCAACAGAGAAAAGATTGAAACTAAAAGTAATAACCCACAAACAACAAAGAAGCTCTTAAATTGATAAGATATATATATATATATATATATATATATATATATATATATATATATTCTTAGCAAATGCCACACTTGTAAGTAAAAACCACAAGGCATTTGTTGATCAAAAAGACACCGGTTCTTGTAACATGAATAATATCAACCCAGCAATAGACTTTTGGTTTCAAGCTGAAAATTAGAGAAGTAAAGCAGCCAGTCACTAGTTCTAATCTCTAAATCAGACTGAAATGGGTGATCCTGGCTCTACAAATCTCTAGAGTGCAATGCAGAATACACTGCTCTCCACCAAACCACAGACTGCAACCCTCTCAGTTCCTGTCTCCTCACACGTTATATTACTTCTCTGCCCAGCCATATCAACCTGTCTTACTTCCATAGTGCTGGTATTAAAAGCATGTGATCCTAAATACTATGATCACATTTGTGTGAGCTATTACTCTTTTAGACTGGATCAATTTCGCTTAGCTCAATGTGGCCTTGATCTAACATAGATCCTTCTGAATCCTGGGAGTATAGGTCTGTACCACCACTGTCTAGTTTCTAAGGTTTGTGGCTGGATTTGCATTCTGGACCCTCAGTCAAGCTTTATTAAATCATAAATAACATTATCACCACAAGTTCTCACCATATTTAGTCAAAATTCTTTTGAAGGTTATAATAAAAACTACTGAACCATAAAATAAACTGAACCCACTTCTTTTGGAGTAGAAATAAATCATTTCATTATATTTGGTAATATCATCATGTATATTAGTAATAATCAAGTTGTCAAGGCTAAAAGAGATAAAATAAAAAGACAACGTCTCTTTCATTGCTAGCAGAAAATCCAAAATTCAATTAAGAAATAAGACCATGAATATAATAAATTACATATTTCTTAGGGAGCTGATCATTTGAATAGAATTAAGAGTCCAGAAAGTAAGTTGTACATGCATGGTCAACTGTTTGGCACAGGATTCCTAAAAAAAAATCTTTGATAAATGTAAAGTATTTTTAATGAAAAATGATGCTATATATTATATACATAATTTATCAAAATGAATAAAATTGCTAAGTGTACTGCTATAAGAGTTTAATTGTTGAAGCTGGAGAAATAGCTAAGAGGTTAAGAGCACTGGTTGCACTTCCAAAGGACCCATGTTCAATTCCCAGAACCCACATGGCAGCTCAAACTGTCTGTAACTCCAAGATCAGATATTTCCATGCAAACATACATTCATGCAAAACATCAATGCACATGAAAAAATAAATTAAAAAAAAGTTCAATTACTAAAATTCAATATAAAGACAAACATTTTGTGTTTCTGAGTTTGACAATATTTTCTAGGATATGATGGCTGAAAGCAATGAAACAGAAGAAATTATAAATTATAAATTGGTTACCACACCATCCTGTCCTCTCCTGATTCCCACACCAACCTCAATCCCATCCACTCTCACCCCAGGGAGGGTGAAGCCTTCCATGAGGAGTCTTCAAACTCTGTTATATCATTGGTAGTAGGGCCTGGGTCCTTCCAGATGTGTCTGGCTGACAGAGTATTCCTCTGTGTGGAATGGGATCCCAAAGTCCATTTGTATACTAGAGATAAATAATGACCCACTACCAGAGGTCCCATAGATTACCCATTCCTCCCAACCAACACCACCTTCAGGTAATCTGGGTCTGTCCTTTGCTGGTTTCCCAGATATCCGACTGGAGTCCATGAGTTCCCCCTTGTTCAGGTCTGCAGTTTGTATGGGTTTATCCAGCCTGGTTTTGACCCCTTTGTTCATGACTCCTCCCTGTCTGAAACTGACTTCCAAGAGTTCTTTTGCTGTGGGTGTCTGTTTCTGCTTCCATCAGCTACTACTTGAAGGTTCTAGGATGGCATATAAGGTAATCATCAATCTTATCATTAAGGAAGGCACTTCAGGTGGCCTCTCTACTATTTCATAGATTGTTAGTTGGGGTAATCCTTGTAGATCTCTGGACATTTCCCCAGTGGCAGGTTTATCTTAAAAGCTATAATGACTCCCTCAATTATGGAATCTCTTTTCTTGCTCTTCCTCTATACTTTCCCTGACTCAATCTTCATGCTCTGTCATGATCACCTCTCCTCTCCTATTCCCTGTAAATCCCTCTCCCATCCCTCTTTGCTCCCAATTTGATTGGGAGATCTTTTCCCTTTCCCCTTCTTCAGGGGAACATGTATGTTACTCTAGGATCCTCCTTTTTTGTAGCTTTTCTGGCGGTCTTGATTGTAGGCTGATAATCTTTTGCTCTATGTCTAAAAACCATATATGAGAGAGTATGTACTGTGTTTTTCTTTTTGTGACTAGGTAAACTCATTATCTTTTCTTCTAGTTATATCCACTATCCTGCAAATTTCAAGATTCCATCTTGTTTTTTCCACTGAATATTACTCCATTGTGTTAATATACCACATTTTCTCTATACATTCTCAAGTTGAGGGCATTTAGGGTGTTTCTGGGTTCTGACTATAACAAATAATGCTGCTATGAACACAGATGAACAGACTTCTTGATTGTATGAATGTGCATCTTTTGAGTATATGCTTAAGAGACGAATTATTGGATCTTGAGGTAGACTAATTCCTGTTTTCTTGAGGAACCTCCATGCTGATTTCCAAAGTGGCTGTATGAGTTTGTACTCACACCAAGAGTGGAGGAGTGTACTGCCTTCTACAATCCTCTCCAGCATAAACTGTCTTTGGTGTTTTTTATTTTAGCCATTCTGATGGGAGTAAGATTGAGGTAAGATGTCATTCTGTAAATATGTTTCTCTTATTGGTTAATGAATTAAGCACTGTTGGCCAATAGGAATGCAAGATAGGCAGAACTAGGATACAAGGAGGAGAGAGGAAGTAGTAGGGAGAGTTTTAATATGTAGGATGGAGAGAACAAAACACCAGGCCCTTTCTCCGGTAAGATAAGACCACGTGGAAATACTTAGATTAATAGAAGTGGGTTAATGTTTAAGACAGAGCTAGCTAATAAGAAATGCTAGTAACAGGCTAAAAGCTTTATATCTAATACAGCATTGCTGTGTGCTATTTGGAGTAGGAGAAGCAGTGGAATCAGGCTGGGCAGGAAAACTGCTTGTAACTTAAGACGGTATCTCAGAGTTGTTTTGATTTGCTTTTCCATGTTGGCTAAGAATGTTGAGCACTTTCTTAAGTGTCTCCAAACAATTTTACATTATTGTATTGAGAATTCTCTATTTAGTTCTGTACCCCAATTTATAATTGGATTATCTGGTGTTTTGGGATTTAGCTTCTTGATTTCTTTGTATATTTTGGAAAACAGCCCTTTGTCAGATGTGCGGTTGGTGTATATCTTTTCCAATTCTGTAGGCTGCCATTTTATCTTCTTGACTGTGTCCTTTGACTTACAGAAGCTTCTCAGTTTCAGGAGGACCCATTGATTATTTGTTGATCTCTGTTTCTGTGCTACTGATATTATGTTCAGAAAGCAGATTCCTGTGCCAATTCATTAAATGGTACCTCCCACTTTCTCTTCTAAGAGCTTCAGTGTGGCTGGATTTAAGTGGAGGTCTTTGCTTCATTTGGATTTACGTTTTATGCATGGATATGGGTAGATATGTATCTTTCTGCAGTCTTCTAATAATCAGCATCCATGTATGACAGCATCATTTGTTGAAGATGCTTTCTTTTTTTCATTGCATAGTTTCAGTTTCTTTGAAAAAGTTGGTGTACATAGGTGTGCGGGTTAATATCAGAGTTTTCAACTCAATTCCATTGGTCTTCCTGCCTATTGTTGTGCAACTCAAGCAAATAAGCAGCCAACATCAACCAAAATGGACAGAAAGTCATTGTGATTCCTCTAAAATCAGGAACAAGACAAAGCTGTGCACTCTCTCCATAACTCTTCAATATTGTACTTGAAGGTCTACATAGAGCAATAATACAACAAAAGGTTAAAGGGTTTTAAATTTGAAAGGAAGAAGTCAAACTTTCACTATTTGCAGATGATATGATAATTTACACAAATAACCCCAAAAAAACATAGCAGGGTACTCCTACTATTGATAAACACTCTCAACAATATGGCAGGATGCAAGATTAACTCAAAATAATCAGTAGCCCTACAGATTAAATAGATGATAAAGGGGCTGAGAAAGAAATCTGAGAACTTGAGGTACTAGGAGGATTGAGTCAGTAGACAAATAGAGGAGAGCAGGAAAAGAGATACCATAATAGAGGGAGCCATTATAGGTTTGAAGAGACTACTGACACTAGAGAAATGTCCAGAAACCTACAGGGAAGACCCCAACTAACAATCTGAGCAGTAGTGGAGAGGCTACCTTAAATGCTCTTCTCTGATAATGAGATTGACAGCTGACTTAAATGCCATCCTAGAGCCTTCATTTAGTAACTGATAGAAACAGAATCAGACTCCTACAGCTAAGCACTGAGATGAAATCCTGTAATCTGGTTGTAGAGAGGTCGAAGTACTAAGACCAGGTTACAGAAATCTACAGAGACAGCTGAACTCAACAACGGGGAGCTCATGCACCCCAGACTGATAACTGGGAAACCAGCATTGGACTGATCTAGACCCCCTGAACATGGGTCTCATTTCGAAGGCCTGGACTGTATATGGGACCTCTGACAGTGGAGTGAGTATCTATCTCTGGTACATGAAAAGACTTTGGGAACACATTCCCCATGAAGAGATACTCCCTTAACCTAGAGGGAGAAGGAAAGGCCTAGGCCCACTCAAAATGACTTGTCAGATTTTGATGATCTCTCCTGGAAGGCCTCATCCTACCTCTGGAGTCGGTGGAGAATGGTATGGGAGGGGGTCGAGGGTCATGAATGGATGGGAGGGTGAGGGAACTGTGGTCGATAAGGAAAATAAGAAAAAATTAATAATAAAAAATAGTCAAAAGAAAGAATTTCCACCCTTGTTAGTTTCTCAGTTCTCTTCTTTTTCTATTGAAACTCCATTACTCGATTTTCTGAAGAAGCCCCCTGTCTTTATCTGTTTTTTTTTTTTTTTTTTTTTTTTTGGTGTGTGTGTGTCCCATGGAGTCACATTGCAGTTCCATACACTGGTTACACTATAAAAGGAAATGAAGCCCTGTCCCAGAATGACTAGTAACTGCTAATGTCTTCAATGAAGGGTGAAACTCATGAACCCTTTGCTCATCCATGGTGAAATGGTGAGTACCACAAGCTTGTGGAGGTCTGCCATGAACCCTTTGCTCATCCATGGTGAATTGGTGAGTTCCACAATCTTATGGAGGTCTTTTGCAGACTTAAACTCTGCTGTATATAATTCATGCATTAGCAATGGTCTTTTTATGCCAAGTAGATGTATTGATGAGGCACATCTGCCTATCTGCCAGTGTTTACATTTTTCTACCCACCTTTCCATATTGGTTTGTTTTACAAAACATCAAATATGGAAGAAATACATACTCATTAAACTGTTCACATACAAATTGATCCTTATGTCAATCTGTTCTCTGTAAAAAGATGTAATGAATAGTGTTTGTTGCATATTACCATTTTTCGAATATGAAAGTATCTATGAATTTTAAATGCATATTTCAAACTACCTGATATTCCTTGATATTAATTCATTTAATAAACATTGTGTCATACATGGCCTCTGTAAAATGCTGGGAAGCCTCTGTAAAACTCAGGGAAGCAGTTTTACAAATGAAAAAAATAGAACTAATGTAAATTTATATGACTAAGATTGATGATATCCTTAAAGGATATCTATGGAATGGTGAGTAGGAAATGAAATAAAAATGGAACAGTGGAAGTAAAAATTTGAATCTCATGTAAGTTACATTGTAAACCACTCAAAACTTAAAGCCCAAATCAAAAAAGCCCAAAACAAAAAATGATGTAGGGAATACAAATAACATGGAAATAGTTGAAACCTAGGTTTTGAAATAGAAAACATAAAACATACAACAGTTATGAATGTTAAATAAGAAACAATATAGGATTTAACAGTCACACATCAGCATTGCAGTAATGAAACTGATAGGAGATGTTATTCTGTATATATATTTCTCGTATTGGTTAATGAATAAAGCACTATTGACCAATAAGAAAAGAAGATAGTTGGGACTAGGAGACAAGGGTGTTTCGGGGAGAGTTAAGGAAATTCAACATGTAAGACCAAGAGAGTAGAACTCTATACCCTTTCTCTGGTAAAATAAGACAACAAGGAAATACTTTGATTAATAGAAATAGGTTAATATTTAAGACAGAGCTAGCCAATAAGTAATGATAATAACAGGCCAACAGATTTATAACTAATACAGTGTCTCTGTGTTTTATTTGGGGCTGGTGTGGCTCTGGGATCAGGCTGGTGGGAGTTACATACTCGTTACATACTCATAACATGAAATAATATTTTTAAAACTACTTTTTGTGCTTCTAACATGTTTAATAATTCATAGTCCTATAAGCATTTGTCTCCTTCCTGAATATAAGTATATGCCCTTCTTTTGACTATTCAAAAGCAATGAGAAAACTGAATCAAGGAATTACTTTGAGTATTTACTCAATAGCTTGGGTATTAGTAAGGTCTTTTTAATTTCACTTCATTTGGTCTTCAAAACAATTCTATTATAAGCTGTAACTCCATTTTGTGAATGACAATAAACAATGTTACTCATTTCTCAATGATCATGGTATACCAGAGATTTGAATACACTCTGTATCTGAACTTCTTAAACATTTGTAAAGCTGTAGAAATTTAGGTAGCACGTTTTCATATAAAATGTCATCCCACAGAATTTGTGGAAGAAAACTACAAACTCTCAATCACTGATTCTGAGATAATAGCAAAAATAGAATCACAGGAATTAATATACAAAACAGAAACAGAAACTACATTTCTGAAAATCGTTTTGTAGTAAAAGAAATTCTAAAATGGCCATCAATCAACTTCACTTACCTTGCCCTTCTATTGATTGACTGAACAATAGGATATGAAATATTGCTCCCATGATTGTATTATATATAGCAATGGGATTTTCCGGTTGTGATTCAATTTACTATTGAATTAATTTGAATCAATCAAAGAGTAAAATTCTTGGTGGGTCTGCCCTAACCACATAAGCCTTTTGAATCTGGGTCACAGAAAAAGGAATTCAGAGTTTCACAGCATGATAAGGAATCAATACTCTGTTTTTTCAGGCTGGTAAAATCTGTGCAACAAGGATTTGAATGACCTCTTGAAAATGGAAGACCCCTACTGAAACAATGAAACAAGAATTTTAGCTTGATAATCTCAAGAAATTGCAGTTCTCTGAACATTGGAAATAAACTTGGAAGTGAAAACATTCACAGGCAAGTCTCCAAAAGGGATCACTGGCATCAGCTTTTTTATTTTGGTTACAATACATCTTCTACACCTAACCGAACACCATCAGGGTGTTTCTTACTGACTTTTGAATAAAGAAATTGATTTGATCTTCTAATGTTATGGCAATTTTTTATGGACAATTTGAAATGTAATACCATTTTTTTTCTAGCGTTAAACTACAAGTATCTATTGAATGGGTTTATAGAATATACTGAATTCCATTATATCCAAATACCTAAAAAATAATCAGTATATGCCCAAATGAGGACTTCAGTGAGAATGTGGTGATAAATCACATTCTTATAAAGTTTAAGGTAAGTGGGATAAATGTAAACAGACATGGGGTTGTGTCTATTGTGTTTTGAATGAAAAAACACATGTTGAACTGTGTGTGTGTGTGTGTGTGTGTGTGTGTAAGTATCTGTTATGACCTTGTTTGATTTTTAAATACCTCAATAGCAATAGAAAAAGACTTTGAAATTAGTTATTAAATGTTTACTAAGGTTTCCTAGAAATAAAGAGACATCAGAGGCAGATATTTGTATATCATTTTCTTGCCTTACATATATGTTTGTTTGTAGAGAAGACTACAAATGAAGACTAAACTACATACTGAGTGATTTATAAAAACAAAAACATAATCTTTCTTAATTGTGTAGGCTGAATGGACTAGTATCAGAGTATCAGTATAATCAGGACTTCATGGCCATCCTCAGCTATATAGTAAGTTCAAAGTCAAACTGATATACATGGTACCCTGTTTCAAAAAACTCCATTTAAAAATAAATATATACATCACTTTTATAGTAAATTATTCCTTTAACTCAAAAGTTAAACATTATAGAAATAAAGTATAAATGAACAGAAAATGAAATTACAGTTAACTAATATTAAAAACCTTATAATATAGGTTCTGGAAATAAGCAAGTAATACTAAATCTTCATTAAAGTCATCTATTTATATATTCACTTACATGTATCTGGAAGATGGTATTATCTGGATTTGCCAATGGTTTGCTCTTTGTGTGTTATCACTCTTTCAGTTTTAGAAGGCATTATAAGCCTAGATGTGTCCCAAATGATATGACAGTATACTGGCAAAAGAAAAATACTGGTCAAAATGGCAGGTATAACCAGTCTCAGTATGCTTTACCTATATCCCCTATAGCAGTGGTTCTCAACCTGTGGATCACAATACTTTTGGCAGGTCACATATCAGATATTTACATTATAACACATAATGGTATCAAACTTACAGTTATAAAGTAGCAACAAAAATAATTTTATGATTGAGCTCACCATACCATGAAGAACTCTACTATTAAAGGGATTGAATACTTGGAAAGTTGAGAACCACTGTCATATAGGCTTGGCTTCATCTCTAGTTCTTAATACTTTGTGATAAAATACTACAGTACTCACTTATCTAGACTTATATATCATACCTGTATCTAACAAAATTGCCAAGCTATATTTCATCCTAAGCTCACAGTTCACTAAGACCAGCACTGAGAACGGAGGCCTGGGCAACTATTGGATGTCTATTTCTTAATTGGATTTCTGACCCCAATCCACTGTAATCAACCATAAGTGATGCTATCTGGAATGTAATTCTAGAGTACTAGAGCCCCGTGTCTTCTCCTGTCAGTAGACTAATTCCAAATGCTCCATATATAGGTAAGATTTATGGTGGTGACTGTTAAGATGTCCTCAGTAAAATAATTTATCAAGTCAACATTAAGTTCCAGGACCAACTTTTAAGCATCCTACTCTACACAGTAGAAATGGGCTCTTTAATTGCTTCTGTTGCCAAATGTCAGGTTTATATTAGTGAAGAAAATTATTTTCTCTCACAGAAGATGCTAAACTGGATTCACACTCTATTGTTCATTCTTTAGGCAATGTTGACAGAGAAAAGCCGGGACACAGTTACTGGTGGTAGTGAAAATCTAGAAGTAAATATGTGAATTATAGCAATTATGCTACCTAAGATTAACCTCACACTTCTTTTTCGAAGATGAAGATGCTTAAACAGTCTTCAGAATAGTTTATTTCCTAAAATTAGGCTATACACATAACTCAAAACCCGTTTTCCTATAGGCCCAGCTGGGGTAGAGTAGTAAGTGTAAGACGTTATTCTTGAACTGTTCAACTCGAAGCTGAACAGTGAACTCCTGAATGACAAGTGGGTAATTGAAAAAAAAAAAATCTAAATTTTCTTTAATGAGAGCCTATCATGACGTTTGGGATACATAAGTTCTGATAGGATAATTTATATCTATGAGATTTTTGACTAATCAAAAACTGGCCTATGGAAATAAACACAAAGCTCAATCTTAAAGCAAGAAATCTTTATGGAAATAAACCATTTAAAATTATTCAACATCCTTCTTTGTCTGAGAAATATAAATTAAAAGTATGTTGAGCTTAAATCTCATCTAAGAATGTGTCTCATTCACAAAATTAAGTGATATCAGATGCTGGCAAGATTTCAGGGAAGTGGTAACACTTATTATTGCTATATATGTGGACTATGCAGTCACAATGGGAATAAAGTTGGGGGTTCTCAAAAGCCAAAATATAAAATAAAATAAAACAACAACAACTGCTATATAGCCCAGCTATATTACTTTTGGCCATGTACTCAGAGAAGTCTATATCCTCATATATAGATACTTGTTCATCCATATTTATTGCTGCTACATTCATGGTAGCTAGGAAGTGGAAACAGCTTACATGTTCATCAACTGATGAATGGACAAGAAAATGTGGCACATAAACAGAATGGTATTTTAATAGACTGTAAAGGAAAGTGATATTATGAAGGTTACAGGTGAGTAGAATAAGCCAGGAAAAACTATACTGAGTGTTAGTGTTGCAGGTAAACAAATGGAACTAGAAAAAAATACTGAGCATGGTAACACAGGATCAGAGACAGAGGGTATCTCATAAATGCAAAAGATACCATTGTCTATATTGCTTAAACCATGATTAAACTCGGTCACCTGTAGAAGCCAGAAAACTAGTGAGGGTCCATTGAAAACATGTCATAAGGGAAGAAAGATAGTAGTACATACTGCTCTGATGAAACACCATGACCAAAATCAAGTTCCAAATGAAAGGATTTATTTGACTTACATTTCTGTATCTTACTTCATCGCCACCTGATGTCAGGACAGGACATTAAGCAGGAAAAAAATCTGTGGGCAGAAACTGATGCAGAGGTCATGGAATGATACTGCTTGCTTGCTGGTTTGCTCCCCATGCCTTGCTCAGTCTGATTTCTTATAGAAACCAGATCAATAGCCCTGGGATGGTACCACCCATAATTGGCTACCTCCCCATATCACTAATTAACAGAATGCCTTACATGTTCACCTAACAAAAGACTATATGGAGATTGTCTTAGGATTTCGTTGCTCTGAAGAGACACCATGACCTCGGAAACTTGTGTAAAGAAAAAATATTTGATTTGGTTGGCCTACAGTTCAGAGGCTCAGTTTATCGGTGGGGGGGCATGGCAGCATACAAGCATAGTGCTAAAGAAGGAGCTTAGAATTCTACATTTTTGTTCTACAAGCACCAGGAAGTGAACTGTCAGAGTGGGTGTAGCTTGACCTTAGGTGAACTAAAAGCTTACTGTCACTTCTTCCAACAAGGCCATACCTACTCAAATAAAGCAATGCCTACTAATAGTGCCACACCTTTTGAAGGTCATTATCTTTCAATCCATCACAGAGATATTTTATTAATTGAGATTTTCTACTCAGTTCATTTTAGGTTGTGTTAAGTTGGAATAAAACTAGCAACATATCTAAAATAAAACTAGAGAGGCAGAAAGAATGAGAATAAAAAAAAACACATGAATGGGGATCATAGCTGGAAGAGATAAAAAGCAGATGAGGGAAGGTTAACCAAATTAAAATATGTATTTTAAAAAGGCCATAAGGAGCCAGGCTGTGGTGGCACACACCATTAATACCAGCACTCAGGAAGTAAAGGCAGGCAGATCTCTGTGAGTTCAAATTCCAGACCAGCATGGGGTAAAAGGGCTAGTACCAGGACAGCCCCCAAAGCCAAAAAAAGCCATATGGAAACCTATTTTCAAGAAATTGTCAAGCAAAATCTATCTCTATCTCTATCTCTATCTCTATCTCTATCTCTATCTCTATCTCTATCTCTATCTCTATCTCTATCTCTATCTCTATCTCTATCTCTATCTCTATCTCTATCTCTATCTCTATCTCTATCTCTATCTCTATCTCTATCTCTATCTCTATCTCTATCTCTATCTCTATCCATCTATCTATCTATCTATCTATCTATCTATCTATCTATCTATCTATCTACCTATCTATCTATCTATGTTAGTGTGTGTGTGTGTGTGTGTATGTGTGTGTGTATATGTATGTTAAAAAAAAAAAACAACAGAAAGGATTACTTGGCATCGGTGATGCATGCCTTTAATCCCAGCACTCAGGTAGATCTCTGTGAGTTGAAGGACAACCTAGTCTACAGAGCTAGTTTCAGGACATCTTCCGACCAATTTATATCCCCTTATCTCTGCTTGTTGTCTTATTGCTCTAGCAAGAACTTCGAGTACAATATTGAAAAGCATTGGAAAAAGTGGACAGCCTTGTCTTGTTGATGATTTTTGAGAAATCTATTTAAGTTTCTGTCCTTTTAGTTTGATTTTGGCTGTATATTGCTTTTATTATGGCTAGGTATGTTCTTGCTATCCCTGATCTCTCCAAGACCATTATCATGAAGGGGTTTTGGATTTTGTCAAAGGCTTTTTCAGCATCTAGTGAGATGATCATACAGATTTTCTTTTTCAGTGTGTTTATATTGTGGATTACATTGATGGATTTTTGTATGTTGAACCATCCCTGCATTTCTGGGATGAAGCCTACTTGATCATAGTGAATGATTTTTCTGATGTGTCTTGGCTTCAGTTTGCCTGTATTTTATTGAGTATTTTTGCATCAGCATTCATGAGGGAGATTGGTCTGTAAATCTCTGACATGGTTGTGTCATTGTGTGGTTTGGGTACCAAGGTAATTATAGCCTTGTAAAAGAATTTGGCAATTATCCTTCTGCTTCTATTGTGTGGAACCATTTGAGGAGTATTGGTATTAACTCTTCTTTGTATTTCTAGTACAATTCTCCACTGGAATTTTTTTGGTTGGTAGACTTTTGATGACTGCTTCTATTTTGTTAGGGGTTATAGTTCTATTTATATTGCTTATCTGTTCTTGATTTAATTTGGGTAAGTAATATCTATTGAGAAATTTTTCCATTTCCTTTAAAATTTCCAATTTTGTGGAGTACAGGTTTTCAACATATGACCTGATGATTCTTTCTTCAGTGTCTGTTTTGATGGTTCATTAGAGAGCGTGAGATCACCAGTAGAGAAAGCCCCACAGAATTAACTAAGCAGGGCTCAAACAGGCCCACAGACAATGAAGGGGAAATCATGTAGCCTGCTCAGGTCTGTGTTAGATCTTCTCAAAATATGTTGTGGTTTTCTACTTTTGTGTTTTGGGTTGGGGGACTCCTGACTGTTGGTGTGGGTGTTTACCTGATCTTGAGATACTTTTCCTCCTAATGGGTGACCTTGCCAAGCCTTAATATGAGTATTTGTGCCAAGTCTTATTGTATATTGTTATACAGTATTAGACTGATATCCCTGAGAGACCTGCTCTTTTTTGAAGGGAAACATAAGAAAAGTGAATATGGAGGAGAAATGAGGGAGAGAAGGACTAGGAGTAGTGCAGGGGAGGCAAACTGCCATCAGGGTATATTGTATGGAAGAAGAATAAATAATAATTATTAATAATAAAATGGTCCACATGATTCTAGATAAATAGCAAATTCAAGTTCACAATTTAATGAGGTAGTCCAATATGCTAAACTCTCAGTTAAGGGTTACATTTCACTTGTGAAGGCCGTCATGTTAGAATTCCTTTTTTTCTCTGAAAATCTCATTATTTATTCTATTAAATTTTCATTTAGGCTGGAAGATATATTCCAATATCTGGAAAAATAATTTGCTTCCAATAAATGCTGAGGAAAACATTAATCTCATCCAGAAAACACCTTCACAAAAGCATTTATAAAGGAACAATTTAGCCATGGGATTTCACACATAAGATTAATTCAGCAGTACAATATAAACTTCATTGTGCATGTTGCTTTCAGAAGTATCCAGTATTTTTTTTTTTTTTGATTGATTCTGTTCTTCCTGAACGCATTAAGGACACAGATCATTATTAAAGAATAGTTTTATTAAATACTGCTCTTTTCTTATACATAATAATGAATCATGAACTATGGACGGGAAAATATTAAGGAAATTTAAAATACCCAGCTAATCCATTTCCTTACATTTACTAGTCAAATTAAAAGGTAAGTTCATTGATTCCTATGTTATCACCAATGTTTAGAAAATAATAAAATTTACACTCTATCAGCTGAGGTTTCTGACAAAATTAGTTAGCTAGTCTATACAACTAATTTTAGACTCATATATAGTTAAAGATAAACTTAAAATTTTCATTTTACTTCAAATTTTTCCTTGGTCAAGGAATACTGGGTCTAAGGGCTTGATAAAAATATATTACAGTTTCTCTTTTCATTAAAAATAGATAAAAGGTAATTGCAAGTCATTTGGAAAATCTAAAATTCATTATAGTGGCTTCTTATGTTGTTCTGGAGAAGAATCACAATGTGCTTTATTTAGTAAAATTATAATCCATATAAATTCTTGATATTCATCAACAAAGTGAGTATGTTTTGTCTACTTCTAAAAACAAAACTGCAATCCAATCTTAAAGAATAGCTAAATCAACCAGAGGTGAACTGTTTTGAATATCTGTTTTACAATAAATGTGATCATCAATTAGATACTTTAACACTTATAGCTGGAGATGAAGAAATATTGTCAAAGAGAAACTGTTTATTTGAATTGTCATTATAATTAACAAGACTTGTTATTCCTTAATGGGACCAGTTGTGTACTTAGCAACAACTACAAGGAAATCATATTAAAAATCATTTGTTGCTAAGGCCTAAAGTTGTATTTAAACATCATAAATCAAAGAACTAAATAATTTGAATCTTCTATTCAAATATAGTTTATTGTATCTACTTTTACTTTTCAAAGGTTCTTTGAAATGGCTAAAACTTCAATTTGACAGGATCTATCATAAGGAAGATGGCAGATGCCTATATGCTTGAGAAATATCTATAATGGACAGGGGTAAGGTGATGACTTAGGAAGTAAGTATTTTATGAACCTATGATCTAAAACCTTGGAGAAGGAAATTCAGAACTTTAATCAATTTGTGTACTGTACTACCAGAATATCAGAATGTCTCAAAATTGAAAACACTGGATATTTCAGAAGAAATAGATAACTCAGTAGTTTAAATAGGAATAGTACTTGAAAGTTT
The DNA here is from genome assembly GCA_030556225.1 of Cricetiscus sungorus. Classification (NCBI taxonomy): domain Eukaryota; kingdom Metazoa; phylum Chordata; class Mammalia; order Rodentia; family Cricetidae; genus Cricetiscus; species Cricetiscus sungorus. Next base: position 43,468,360 of record JANBXA010000726.1, read on the forward strand.
GCCTATTCATTAGCTGTTTTTGCATTTATGCACACATACAGAAATACAGGAACTCTGAAGTCAGGGACATCAAACAAGAGACAATCAAAGAAAGGAAGGAAAGCTGAGAAGTGTTATTGATACAAGATAAATGGTGATACTCAATATACTGAATCCTAAAATGTCATTCAGATTTTCAGTTAGGTATTTTAGAGACTCTGTGAAGAATTTAAATCCATGAAAAGACTGATGCTTTGATTGTTTAAAAGGCCAGATTCAAACTCAGTTGCTATCATTTATTTATTTTCTTGGTAAGGTTACATTTTTCAAAGTCACTTGCTATCACTTCCTTCTTACTCAGTTAATATTATTTTCTTCTTGGGTGTCTGAAGGAGTTGAAGACTAGCTAGTATAGTTATATTTCTCATTGTTTACCAGACTCAGAAAATAATCTCATTAAAGCGGTGGAAAATGGAAATGTTGGAGAGACATTAAAAGATAATTTGATGATGCAAATTAGAATAGAAAGTAAATTAAGTACAAGACTTTGGACTCACTAACATAAAATAAATAATGGAGTATTTTCTCATATTTGTCAAATAGAAATGGACTAGACAATGTTAATATACTTATTGTATATATTGTAATACTTATAGTACTTACTGTATTATGGTTTAATGAAAGTTGCAGCATTTTCTTGTATTAGATTAAAAAACAGGAATTTATTTTTGGTTTGTCTTTATTTAAATTACAAACGATCTTATTTTACATACCAATCCCAGTTCCCTCTCCCTCCCATCCTCCCACTTTCTCCACCATCTATCCCAACCTCATCCACTACTCAGAGAGTGTGAGGCTTCTCTTGGGAGGATCATCAAAGTCTCTCACATTATTTTGGTGAAGGATACTCCCTACTGTATCTAGGGAAGGTATCCCTCCATATGGTATGGACTCCAAAATGCCATTTCATGTACTGGGGATAAATACTAGTTTCACTGCCAGTAGCCCCAAAGACTGCCCAACTCTCCCCAAATGACAAGCATGTTTAGGGAGCCTAGTCTGGTGTTTTTCAGGATCCCTAGCTGTTAGTATGGGGGGCTCCCACTTTCTCTGTTTCTTTGTGTTTCCCCAACATGATCTTGACCCCTTTGCTCATCACTTCTCCCTCTCTACAGCTGAATTTCAGGAGTTCTCAGTGCTTAGATGTAAATCTTTGCTTCTGCTTTCAACAGATAATGGATGAAGGCTCTATGATATCATTTAATGTAGTTATCAATCTCATTATAGGAGAAGTACATTTTAAAGTAGCCTGTCTGCCATTGCTTAAATTCTTAGTTGGGTTCATCATTGTGGATCCCTTGGAACTTCCCTAATGCTAGGTATCTTGTTAACCCCATAATGGCTCCCTCTATCAAGGTATCACTTACCTTGCTCTTCTTCTCTGCCCTTCACACACTTCAAACTGCCTAATCCCTCATGTTCCCTTGCCCTCTCCCATTTCTCTGCTCATCTCACTCCTACCTCCCCCACTACCAATCCTCCATGCTCCCAATGTACTCAAGAGAACTTGTTCCTTTCCTCTCCTCCAGGGGTCTATTTATGTCTCTCTTAGGGTACTCCTTGTTTTGTAGCTTCTCTGGGGTAGTGGATTGTAGGCTGCTAATCTTTTGCTCTATGTCTGATATCCACTTATGAATGATTCCATACCATGTTTGTCTTTCTATTTCTGAGTTTTGCCTCACTCAGTAAGGTTTCTTGTAGCGCCATTCATTTGCCTTCACCTTTCAAGATTTTATTGTTGTTTTCCACTGAGTAGTACTCCATTGTACATAATATCACGTTTCCTTTATCTATTCTTTGGTTGAGGGGCATCTAGGTTGCTTTCACATTCTGGCTATTACAAATAATGCTGCTATGAATATAGTTGAACAGATGTCCTTGTGTTGTGAGTGAGATTACTTTGGGTATATGCTCAAGAGTAAAATTGCTGGGTCTTGAGTGAGATTAACTCCCAATTTTCTGAGAAACTATTATACTGATTTCCAGAGTGGCTGAACAAGCTTATATTCTAACCAGCAATGGAATAGTGTTCCCCAGTCTCCACATTCTCTGCAGTATAAACTGTTACTGGTCGTTTTGATTCTAGCCATTCTGACAGGTATAAGATGGGATCTTAGAGTTGTTTTGATTTGCATTTCCCTGGAGGCTAAGGATGCTGAGAAATTACTTATGTGCTCTTCAGCCATTTTGAGATTCCTCTGTTGATAATTCTCTATATAGATCTGTTTACACTTTTAATTGGATTATTTGGTGTTTTGGTGGCTAGCTTCTTGAATTCTTTATATATTTTGCATATCAGCCCTGTGTCAGATGTTGGGTTGGTGAAGATCATTTCTCATTTCTCAGTGTGTAGGCTATTTCATCTTCTTGACTGTGTCCTTGGCCTTACAGAAGCTTCTTAGTTTCAGAAGGTTGTATTTGTTAATTGATGTTATTAGAGTCTGTTCTACTACTGTTAAGTTCAAGAAGTGGACTCCTGTGCCGATGCAATAAGGGTACTTCCCACTTTCTTTTCTAAGAGATTCAGTATGGCTAGATTTATTTTGAGGTCTTTGCTCCTTTTGGACTTAAGTTTTGTACATGTTGACAGATATGGGTTTATATGCAATATTCTACATGTCATCATACAGTTATTCCAGCACAATTTATTAAAGGTGCTTTCTTTTTCCAATGTATAATTTTAGCTTCTTTGTCAGCAATCATGTATTCATATGTATCTGAATTAATATCAGTGACTTGATTTGATTGCATTGGTCCAACTGTTATTTTTCTACCACTAACAAACTGTTTTCATTACTATAATTATATAGGAGAGCTTGAAGTCAGGGATGGTGATGCCTCCAGAAGTTCTTATATTGTACAGGGTTGTTTTCGCTATCCTGGGTTTTTTGTTTTTTCATATAAAGTTGAGTATTTTTCTTTCAAGATCTGTGAAGAATTGTTCTGGGATTTAATGGGGATTGTATTCAATCTGGATGCTTTTGGTAATATTAACATTTTTACTATGTTGATCCTAGCTATTCAAGAGCATGGTAGATCTTTCCATTTTCTGGTATTTTCTTTAATTTCTTTCTTTAAAGACTTAATATTCTTGTCATACATGTTTTTTACGTGTTTGCTTAGAGTTACCAAAAGACATTTTATATTGTTGGTGGTTATTGTGAAGGGTGCTGTTCCTCTGATTTATTTCTCACCCAGTTTGTTACCTATATATAAGTAGGGCTACTGAATTTTTTGAGTTAATCTTGTAATCTATTTTACTGACAGTGCTGTAGGAGTCCCCTGGTAGAATTTTTTGATTCAGTTATATAAATATTTTATTATCAGAAAATAGTGACTTCTTCCTTTCCAATTTGTATCCCTTTGTTGTTTTATTGCTCTAGCAAGAACATCAAGTACAATAATAAAAAGATATGGAAAGAGTAGACAGCTTTACCCTCTTCCTGATTGTAAAGGATTTATAATGACTTTCTGTCCATCTAGTTTGATGTTGGCTGTTGGCTTCTTGTATGCTGTCTTTATTATTCTTAGGTATGTTCATTGTATACCTGATCTTTCCAAAACCATCATCATGAAGGGGTGTTGATTTTTGTCAATGGTCTTTTCAGGATCGAATAAGATGATCATGCGATATTTATTTTTTATTTTGTTTATATGATGGATTACATTGATAGATTTTCATATGTTGAACTATACCTGCATCTGTGGGATGAAGCCTACTTGATCATGGTAGATGAGTTTACTGATGTGTTCTTGAATTCAGTTTGCAGTATTATATTGAGTATTTTTGTATCAATGTTCATAGGGAAATTAGTTTGTAATTTTCTTTCTTAGTTGTGTCTTTGTGTTGTTGCGGTACTAAGGTAATTGTAGCCTTGTAAAAAGGATTTGGTGATGACCCTTCTGCTTCTATTTGGTGTAATAATTTGAGAAATATTGGCATTATCTAATCTTTGAATTTCTGGTATAATTCTGCACTAAATCCATCAGGCCCTGGGCTTTTTTTTTTTTTGGTTTGGAGACTTTTGATGACTACTTCTATTTCATTATGGGTTATAAGTCTATTTAAATTGCTTATCTGTTTTTGATTTAATTTTGGTATGTGACACCAATACAGAAAAGGGTCCATTTTCTTTAAATTTTCCAATTTTGTTGAATACAGGTTTTCTTTTTTATTAAGTATTTATTTATTTTCTTATTTTACATATCAATCCCAGTTCCCTCTCCTTCTATCCCTCTCTTCTTATCCCCCTCCTTCCCATGTCCCCAAACTACCCTCCCATCCCATTTCCACCCACTCCATATGTAGGGTGATGCCTTCCAGGAGGGGCCATCTGAATCTGTCAAGTCATTTGGAGTAGGGACTAGGCCCTCACTCTTGCCTCTAGGTTAAGGGAATGCTCCCACATTCCTTTTCTGCATCTTCTTCCACTGTCAGAGGTCCCTTAGACTGTCCAGGCTATCTAACTGAAATAAATGTACATTACAGGGTGTCTGAGTTGGTCTTCAGAGTATGATTTTATGATTCTCTGGGTTTCCTCAGTGTCTGTTTTTATGTCCCCCCTTTCCTTCCTGATTTTGTTAATTTGTGTTTTCTTTCTGCATTTTTTATTAGTTTACATAAAGATTTGGCTATCTTGTTGATTTTCTCAAATAAAAAACTTTGTCTTATTGAATTTTCATTGTTTTCTTTGTTTCTTCTTTATTAATTTTAACTCTCAATTTGATAATTTACTGGTATCTACTACTCGGGTGAGTTTGTTTCTTGTTTTTGGTCTAGACCTTTCAGGTGTGCTGTTAAATCTCTAACTATTTTCCAGTTTCCTTATGTAGGCACTTAGTGCTATGAACTTACCTCTTATCACTGCCTTCAAAGTTTTCCATAAGCTTGGATATGTTGTGCTTTATTTTCTATGAATTCTAAAAAGTCTTTAATTTCTTTCTTTCTTCCTTTCTTTCTTTCTTGACCCAGGGGTGATGTAATTGATCATTGTTCAATTACCATGAGTTTTTAGTTTTTGCAGTTTGTGCTGTGAAATCTGACGTTAAACTAAGGTGATCTGACAAGATACAGGAGGTTATTTCAGTTTTTTTTAAACTTCTGAGGTTTGCTTTATTGCCACATATGTGGTTTAATTTAGAGAAGTTTCCTGTGGGTGCCAGAAGAGGGTATATTCTTTTATGTTTGGAAGGAATGCTCAGAATATTCTGTAGATGTCTGTTAAACCCAATTGAGTCATATCTTCTGTTAATTCCTTTTTTATCTGTGAAGTTTCTTCCTAGTAATTCTGTCCAGAGGAGAGAATGGTGTGAAGTCTCCCAGTGTATATCTTGTTTTTGTGTGATTTAATTGTTAGTAATGTTTCTTTTACAAAAGTGGGTATATTCATATTTGGGGCATAGATGTTCAGAATTGAGACATCTTGATCGATTTTCCCTGTGATGAATATGAAATGACATTTTTCATCTATTTTAAATAATTTTAGTTTGAAATCTTATTTGATAGATATTAGGATAGTTATACCACCTTATTTCTTGGGTCAATTTGATTGGAAAATCTTTTACTCTGAAGTAATGTCTGTCTTTGAAATGTATTTCTTGTATGCAGCAGAAGGATGTATTCTGTCTTCCTATCCAATCTGTTAACCTGTGTATTTTATAGGCAAATAGAGACTAATGATATTAAGAGATATTAATGATCATTGGTTGTTGATACCATTTATGTTTGGATTTTTTGATGGTGGTGGTATTATGTGTGTGTTTCCCTAAAATGGGAAAATTGTGGTGATATATTATTTATAATTTAGTAAAAATTGCCTGAAGTATCAGAAAGCAAAGGCAGACACACTAGTTAGCTACACAAACCAGGCAGTAGTAGCACACATCTTTAATCTTAGGACTCAGGAGTCAGGTAGATGGAACTTTCTGAATTCAAGTCCACCCTGGCCTACAAAACAGTGAGAGTAACAGAGCTCATACCTTAGATCTAGCACTTGGGATCACAGGCCTTTAATCCCTGTACCAGGGAGGTAGATAGATGAGAATATGTCTGGGCAGAGAAAGGAATATAAAGAGAAGGAGACAGGTATGCAGAGCTATTACCTCTGAGGATTTATGGAGATAGGGTTAGCATTTTTATCATGGTAGAGGTAAGATCTACTAGCTTGCAAACTTTGTTGTCTCATCCTCAGCCTGAAGCATGAACCCCAGTACCATTGTCTGTGTATTTTATTTTTTATGCTATAAACATCATTTACTATTTTATGAAACCAGATCTCAGTCAGTAGCCCAACCTGTCTTGGTTCTCACTATGTACTCCAGACAAGCTGGAATTCAAAGAAATTCTCTTATATCATTTCACATAAGTTCAAGTCACTGTGCCCAGCAAGCTGTCTTATATAGCTGAAAGATTAAAACACATCAAGTTGTATTTCATTACCATCGAATATTTCATTATAAGAAACTATAGTGCTCTTAAAAAATAAAGAAAAAGGGAATACTAGGTAATAAATTTCAAATAAATGCAAGTAAATAACTCAAGGATAAGCATTCTTTCATGCACCAAGGATACTGTTAGAGGTCCCTTAGCCTGCCCAGGCCTTCTAACTGAGACCCATGTCCAGGGGTTCTGAGTCTATATGATACTTGTTTCCCAGCAGTCAGTCTTAGGATCCATGAGTTCCCCATTGTTGAGGTCAGCTGTCTCTGGGTTTCTGTAGCCTGATTTTGATCCCTTTTAACTCCTCCCTTTCTGCAACTGGATTCCACGAGTTCAGCTCAGTGTTTATCTGTTGGTGTCTGCTTCTGTTTCCATCAGTTACTAGCTGGGGTTCTAGGGTGGTATATAAGTTAATTATCAATATTATTATCAGGGACAGGCATTTAAGGTAGCCTTTTTACTGTTGCTCAGATTGTTAGTTGGGGTCATACTTGTAGGTCTCTGGACATTTCTCTAAAGTCATTTTTCTCTTCAATCCTATAGTTGTTCACACTATTATGGTATCTTCTTTTTCTTTTTTTTCTTTTATTTTGCTCTCGTCTATTCATCCCCTGATTCAATCTTCCCAGTCCCATATGTTGTCTTCTCCTTCCTGTGGACTGTGTGGACTGTGGAGTGGAGGTCTGTGTGATAGGGGGTTCAGGGGGCCTGGGAGGATGGGAGGGAGAGACCGAGGGAGAGAGAACTGAGATGGATATGTAAAATAATGAAAAATTTATATATGTATGTATATATACATATATATGTATATAAAGTATCCTGCAGATATAGGAATGTATATGGAACATTACTAATTATTAATGTATGTAAATTAAAAGCACTCTGTGATATCATTTCATACTGATAGCATGGCTACTGTAGCTTGCATGTTTTCTGCCAGTCAGCCCACCACCAGTCTGGGCCCACAGCCACGCCAGCCCCAAATAACACACTGAGACTCTGTATTTGATACAATCCTGTTGGCCAGTTACCATTATTGTTTATGGTCTAGCTCTGTCTTAATTATTAACACATTTCTACTTATCTAAGCATTTCCATGTGTTCATCTTATCGGGAAGCGACGGGCCTGGCATCTTGCTTCCTCTAGCTCTACATGCTGACTCCATCTAACTACTTCCTCTTTCTTACTCCTAGTCTCCTAGCCCTGCCTATCTAGATTCCTATTGGCCAACAAGGCTTTATTAATTAACCAGTATGAGAAAAATATTTACATTATAACATCTCTCATCATCTCCTCTTTTCTGTCTAAAATAAAAGGAAAGGTTTTAACCTTGATAGCAAAATATATCATACAACAGTTATCAACTAAGAATCACGGTTAACAATATTTAGTCCATTAACATTTTGTAAGACTTAAAGAAAATATCATCTATCCTATCTTTGTGAGTCTAAATCCTATATGTAACTTATCTTTAATCCAACCTAAGGAAAACTAAAACCATAACTATCTGTCTCAACTCCCTCAAAGACCACAGAAGGATAATATATAAACTCTATAATGACAGAGACAATTCATTGCCTGGTCAGTCACCCAATGTTCTTCTGTAATGTCCCATCTTCAGCCCAGAGGCCATAGTGTGTCTCCACACTCCTCAACAAAGCAGGAAACTTTAAACTGTCCATCTGTATTGGCAGTTTGTCAGTCATTTTTCTTGGTGTCCTGTAGACTGCCTGGAAGGCAGCCTCTTCCATGAAGCAGGAATCCTGTAGCAATGTCCATCTTGCATCAGCAGTCACCTTTTGGTGGTTCCTGCATGCCCAGTTTCTACAACATAAAGTCACAGTCCAGAAGAGCAATACCTTGCCCAAATGGCTAGTCTTACCATATTAGAAGCAAACTCCATAATGTGTTTCTTTGATGCCCATCTTCCTTTCTGATGCAGGTGGTGTTACCAGGAGCAGTTGTGCTTCATTGTCAAGAAAAACCCTAAACCATTTTAAATGCCATATTCTGTTGGTCTTTTAAAGGTTTGAAGAATACCTATTCATCTCAAATACATCTCTGCATATCTAGAAATCCTAACTAACTTAACTCCAAGTTTTAACTATCATAGGTAACTCTCTATAATCTGTATGAAATTATACATTACATTTTCCAATGAGCTATATAAACACAATATCTAAACAAGAGGAGAAATATACATATCACAAAATTGTATCAGTAAATGAAAATACATTCCAAAACAAAGCATTCATATCTATACCATAATTCTTTTTTACTCTTAAAAAGATTGCTTGTGGTTATAGCCATTTATGCCAAGCCTATTTAAGTGAAAACAAACATTTATAAACAATATTTAGGAATTTGGGCGTCCTTCTTTCCAAACTACTTCCTGTTGGTAGAGGGCGCTGTCATGGGGTTCCAAAGAAGATGCAGAAATCTTGGCTGTAGTCTGCAAGCCTGGCTTGTCCCAACTGTTTTGAGTGTTGTATCACCTGGGGCACTGTTTCAGGGGGTCTGGCTTGATCAAACCACATTAGTCTGGAAGGAATCCATAGCTTTTCATTTTCTGTGGAAACAAAAATAGAAATCCTTTTTCCCAGTAACTTGTCCTTAGGCTTAAATTTTGGAGTCAGAGCATTTTTAAAATATATAAATTGAATTAATCCAGCAGAATTTCTTTTATCAGTAGTTGTTATTTTCTCAACAATCAATTTAAAGACAACAGAATCGCGTATAGTACCCAAAATTACTCTGTGGTTTCCATCTTTATGTGGCTTTTTTATTACTCTATTTCTTCTACTTCTATTTTTACATATTTTGAGACAGGGTATCTCTGTGTAACTTTTATCTGTCCTGGAATTCCCTCTGGATACCAGGTTTACTATGAAATCATAGAGATCTGTTTGCCTCTGCCTCCTGAGTGCTGGGATTAATGGAGTGCGCCACCACACCCATCCATTCTACTTCCTTTTTTTTTTTAAACCATTGTATCCTGTTTCTTTTTCTCTTCAAATCCCGTGTATTTTTTAAAACACAGTGTAAACCTTCATTGTAGCTCTCATACACACCAATGAATTTTTAGCAGAGCTCTTTAAAAGCAAGGCGGTTTTTTTGCTGCTTATGCTAATTTTGGAAACCTCCCTTAAAGGAGAGGCACAAATCTATCTACAGCAAAACAAATCCAAGGAGAAAAATGCTGCTACCAGGAAGTATTGCTAGTCTCTGTTCCTTTGTTTCTAAAATCCCTTTTTAAGCTTTTATTAGTTTTAAGTGAAAGTTCTTATAGCCACATTGGGAGCCATCTGTAGCATGCATGTTTTCCGCCAGCCCACCTGCCACCGGTCTGGGCCCACAGCTGTGCCAGCCCCAAATAACACACTGAGACTCTGTATTTGATACAATCCTATTGGCCAGTTACCATTATTGTTTATGGGCTAGCTCTGTCTTAATTAATAACCCATTTCTACTTATCTAAGTATTTCCACGTGGTCATCTTATCGGGGAGCAGAGGGCCTGGCATCTTGCTTCCTCTAGCTCTACATGCTGACACTTTCTAACTACTTCCTCTTTCCTCGTTCTAATCTCCTAGCCCCGCCTATCTAGTTTTCTATTGGCCAACAGGGCTTTATTAATTAACCAGTATGAGAAACTTATTTACAGAATAACATCTCCCATCAGGCTACTGGAAGGGAAGGGCGATAATTAAATAAATGTAGAAAACATACATTTTTGTGAAGAGATGGAGAAATTAAGAGACTTGTTTGTAGTCTGTGGCATGCAAAACAGTTCACTATCTATGGCAAAGAGCATGGAGCTTCCTCAAAAAGAGAAAAACAGAACTATCATATGACTTAGTAATCTTATTTTGTGGGTATCTATTTTTAAAAAGTTTACGTCAACAACTTAAAATGATATGTTCACCCCTGTGTATATTAAAGCACTTCTTACACTATTTAAGATATGTAAACAACTCAAAAGCCCATAAGTAGATTAATGGGTAAGGGAAATATATAGATTCTCTGTGTAGAACAGTGCTACAGTGGCAAACAACATTGAATACATCATTGGAAGTAATAAAAAGCCATTTACAGTAGAGTAAATGCTGTGATTTTACTTGTTAGAGTTATCTGTAATAGTTAAGCATTGTAGGTAAACCGAAAACAGTGTGATGTTGACAAGGTCTGGAAGGCAGATATTCTCACCATTATATGTTGTACAATATTTTGCCTTCTCGTTGATAAACTCTGGATGATAAACCTTTGTCTTAAAGTTATCAGTATTCTGCTGTATATTTACAATTTTAACATCTATCAAAAAGAAGACAAAAGACAAAGAATATGGTAAAACTTTTGCCCTTGTCTCTTAATTTTGACTTTATGTCTTTTGCACATTTCGGTTATCAAACTAAAATTCAAATGTATCTTATAATATAAGTATTAAACATGGGAAGGTATTACTAAAGGACTTTCTTCTTTCTACTGAGAAAGTACTAAAGCTCAAAATATATTGAGCCCAGAATATAGAAATCTTGTGAGACTGAAATCAACAAACTTAATTTTTCATAATGATACTATCATTTCAAAAATAAACACAAGCCAAATGAGATAATAATAGAATAAATTTCTTTTACTGAATCATAAGGGACAGACAACAAAAGTAATAAGATGTCGCACATTAGCTACAGCATAGAAAGTTAGGTATTAATTGCATGTATCATTTTCTTGCCAATGGATCTGATATAGTTTTATGTACAGAGTTTAATGTACCATATAATCAGGTTGAGACAATGAATGAAATGATATCAACAGATACATATCAGGAAAATACAGTCCTGATAATAGAACAAATAATCACATTTCACTTATTTCATAATAGGCAATGCAAATTTGTGTATTATTTTAAAGGATTTTCCCATTACAAGACTAACATTTTTGTTTTGTTTTACTTATGAGGGTTTCTTTAAATGATATTTACTCTGAACTTGTTTCATGATAAATGCATAGTTGGCCAGGAAAAAGGAGGCTCTAAAAGTTCAAACTTGCCTACAAAGCTGATCTTGAAATAAAGCTTCCCTGTGTCTGTTATTTACTGGGGTCATTTTCAGGCTTCCTACTCAAGATTTAAAGATGATTAAAAACAAAAACATAAAATTGTGTCTGCTGTAAATATCTTAAAACTTGCAAAGATGGATAACATGAATTTTCTATGAAATCATTCCCTTTTGCACACTCATAGTTCTGAGTTCAGCCCAACCAACATCATTGTTTATGGTTTATTATACATAAACATGCATAGAGATGTTTAGCTAGATGTGATATCTCTATGCATTTTTTCTCTCTGTCTCTCTCTCTGGCTCTCTCTCTGGCTCTCTCTGTCTCTCTCTCTCTTGCTCTCTCTCTCTCTCTCTCTCTCTCTCTCTCTCTCTCTCTCTCTCTCTGTGTGTGTGTGTGTGTGTGTGTGTGTGTGTGTGTGTGTGTATCTATTTACAGTGGCCAATGCCTATACTCTTAATATTCTGTAAATGGAGGTAAAAGAATCATAAGGTCCACGTCATCTTCTGCTTCATAGGTAATTCAAAGGCAGACTAACATACATAAGACCCTGTTGGAAGGAAGAAACAAAGACCATCATTTTATAATTGTTCAGATACTATGTAGATAAAAAAACCTGCAAAATATCCATACTGCAAAATATCCCTATGCATAAAAATTTATTAGGTGACCATGAGTAGAGTTCTATGTTTAGTAGTCTAATTTGAAGAGTAATTAATTTTAACTATATTTCATATGTAAGTGCTCCCTAACATCAGGTATATGTATGTATGAGTATGTAAGCATTTAAAAATTACATATGTATGGTAGAATATTATTTTATAGTGAGTGACTTTTGTTCATGCTGTATTTGTATAACTCTATGAAACTATGTATTGTGCCTGTCTAAAACAACTGAAGGTCTTAATAAAGGGATGAATGAACAATAGCAAGGCAGGAGCAAGGATAGGTCAGGCTAGCAGGCACAGAGAATAAATAGGAGAAACATGGAAGGAGAAAGGAGCAAAAAATGAGTAAGGGTGTAAAGAGTCAGCTGCCTAGACAACCATATACTAAGAAGAAAAGTAAAGTATACAGAAATTTAAAAAAAAAAAAAAAGATAAAATCCAAGAGAGTGAAAAAGGTAGGTTGGATAATTTATGATAAGCAAAACTGGCTAGAAACATGCCAGCTGATGGTAGTCATTCCCAACCAAGAACAAGCCTCCATGTATGATTTATTTGGGAGCTGAGTGGGCCCCAAAAGTCAAAAGAGTAAACATCAAACAACAATATACATATGTTTTACCTTCTTTATTTCTTATTAAATTTTTGAGCCTAAGTAGATGAGGTCTCTTTCAAAAAATTTGCTTTTGAAAAACCAGGCAGGTTTTCACTGCTCTCTTGACATTTTAAGAACACTGCTTCACATTATAGAAACAATACATTTGCAAGAGAACATATGCTTACCACCTGCAAGCTGATAAGAATCAATGCAGGTGCATTTTATAGAAGATTCTCTCCAAGCACAGACATCATTGTTATATCATGAGTTTATAATATTTGTGAAAAAAATATGATGAGTCTCCTCCACATTGACTTAAACCCAAACCCCCCTGTCTCAGCATTGTCCTTTAGCCTCCAAAGGCAGGGAAATGAATTATATCTGATGATAAATGATTCCTTTTCATAATAGGGTATTAGCAGCACAGCTGCACAACTTTGATGCTCTGAGTCCACACACAGATGGTGAGTCTGGAGAAAAGATAGTGTTTAGATTCCTAGTTTTGTGTTCTCCTGGCTTCTCTACTAGGTTGGCTAGGATGCACTAACAGCTGCAGCTCTGCCAGCATCTAGCTAAAATGCACTCATATTTCCAAAAACATGATAGTTGAAACATCAGGGTTGATCTTTATATTTAGGGTAGTTCCAGAATCCAGGCAAATGATACCACAGAACTCTTCACATCTCTCCCTATGGTGAGCTGACTCATATATCAATTGTGCCCTTTTCAATTATTTTTGTATTGTTTATGCAAGTCACCATATTAAATCTAGCCCATGGTGATTCAAGTGAGAAAGATGAAGATTCACTTATACTTTCCAATTGTATTACATATCTGCAATTCAAAACCCTTATTTTGAATGTTTTGACTCAGAAAACAAGGCCTCCTGCTGTCAGCCAGCTTTGCAAAGGAAAGTTCAGAAATTCACAGAACAGTTCAGGGGAAAAATCACAAGGACTCTGGGAGCATTTTGTCTGTTTCAAGAAATGAATCTTGTATGGAATAAAAGCATGTACAATGCCATTCAGGAATGGATAACAACAAACAGAAAGGCTTAATTTTACTGCTTTCTTTTTCTAACAATATGTAGACTATAACATCCACACATCTCAAAGCCTTTGTGAATCCTGAGTGAAGACAGAAGCAATTTTACACTTGTTTTGTTACAAAGATTAATATAAGAACATTAATATGGGCTTAATTGGTATTGGTCAGCTTTTTCTTAATTTTAACTCTCACTATTTTTTGTTTGATCTTTGATTCTAGTTCTTCCATTTTGATTTAGTTCTTAGCTTGTGAAAACAGCAGGCTCTTTCACGTTAAGTTACCAACTTAGTTCAAAATTATAAGGAGGTTTGCAAACTAATGCTTTTTGTACTTCATGGAAATATTTTCTTCAGGCAATCTGAATAATATCATACAATTCCAGTCACAGAGTTTATAGAATGGAACTTCAAATTGAAGTATGATTTGTTTAAATACCTATTCTTATATTCAGAATACTCTAAAAGGTGTTAAAATTGAAAGGATATAAGACACTTATGCTTGGCCTTCACAAGTACTTAAATCAAAACAAAACCATAATAAAAATATGCTTGGATAATTTTAAATGAAAATACTTTTAAGGCTCATGAGCACCAATACAATTTTTCCAAACTGAAAGTGTTTGTTGGAAAGAGGCTAATGTGGGCTAAATAATAAACATCTTGAAACTTAGATATGATGAGTTTTATAGAGAAATTATACACCAATGTTATGAATTTATACATGGCAAAGTAATAAGTTGTATGTCATCTACACCTTTAGATCCTTATTGTTCATAAATGTAAGCATCAAGAACACCATCAAATCAAGTCCAAGAAGTAGTATGGTATCAACAATGAATTTAAGACTTCTCAAAAGTATGGTAGAAAGTTGGGAACGGGCATGTTTTTCAGATAAAGGAAAAAGAGATGGAAATAAAGCATACAGCCATGTAGAAAACATTATTCAGCATTTTTTGATGTCTTTATTTAGTTTTACAATCAGGAAAAAACCAATTTCCTGATTTTAAGTCTAAGGACAGGTTACTGGGGAAAAGGATTTTTATTTTTGTTTTCACACAAAATGAGAAGCTGTGGATTCCTTCCAGATTAACATGGTTCAATCAAGCAAGACCCTCTGAAACAGTGTCCCAGGGGATCCAACATTTAAAACAGCTGGAACAAGGCAGCCTTGCAGACCACTAAAGCCAGAATTTCTGCAGCTTCTTTGGATCCCCCTTGACAGAGCCTGTACAAGCAGGAAGCAATTTGGAAAGAATGGCACGCAAATTCACAAATATTGTTTATAAATGTTTGTTTGCATTTAAATGGGTTGGTTATAAATGGTTAATGATCACAACCAATCTTTTCAAAGGTAAAAAAGGGGAGCAGATAAATGTGTGGCAACCCATTTTAGTAGTTAATGAAAAAAAATACTATGAGAGCTGTTTCATGTTTAAGTATTTCCTTTGGTGAGACAAATAGCTTTCCTTTCAAGTTAATTTGTTTTTTCCCTCTTTTAAAATTTAAATTAGAAACAATCTTGTTTTACATATCAATCACATTTTCCTCTTCCTCCCAAGCCCTTCACTGACCCACCCCCCCCATCCCATCCCCATTCTGCTCCCCTGGGAGGGTGAGGCCTTCCTTGGGGGGATCATCAAAGTCTCTCACATCATTCAGAGCAGGGCCTAGGTTCTGCTCTCCCGCCCCCCCACCCCACTGTCTGTACAGGCTGAGAGAGTATCCCTGTATGTGGAATGGGCTGTCTAAGTCCATTTGTACACTAGGAGTAAATACTGATCCACTACCAGAGTCCCTACTCCCTGTAATGAGATTGATGACTACCTTGTATATCATCCTAGAGCCTTCATCCAGCTGTTAGTAGCTGATGGAAGTAGAAGCAGACAGCCACATCTAAGCACTTAGCCGAACTCCTGGAATCAAGCTGCAGAGAGAGAGGAGTGATGAGAAAATGTGTCAAGACCATGCTGGGGAAACCCAGAGAAACAGCTGACCTGAACAAGGGGAAACTAATGAACCCTGGACTGACAGCTGGAAACCAACATAGGACTGGCCCAGAGCCCTGAATTTTGGTGTCAGTTAGAAGGCTTGGGCAACCTATGGGGCCTGAAGTTAATTTGTTTTTTTTCCTATTATAGTTAATTTGTTTTTTTCTATTATAGGGATTTTTAAATATTATCAGTTAATTTTAGAAATGTATGTGTATGTGTGTGCCTGATGAGTTTATGTACACCAGGTGTGTGCAAGTACTATATGCATGAAGCCAGAGGGCTTCTGATATACTGCAGCTAGACTTACAGGTGGCTGTGGCTGTGTGTCGTCAAATACAGGTGCTCAGGATAAGAAAGGCGTCTTCTGGAAAAGCATCAAGTGCCCATAACCATTTAGCTATCTCTCCAGTTCCAGGTTAGGTTTTAAATGACTTTGTGGAATTTGATTTGTATGTATTACTAGTGCATACACTTTTGATCTTTAGTTTTAATCAGAGCATTTTTAGATCAACAGTTACTCCATTTTACTTCTACTCTGTGAACTTCCATCTTAGTTTAAATTGTATACTTGAATATATTCAAGTTATATTTAATGAAATTCGTTAATCTAAAATTACATATTGTGGTAGCTTGAATGAGAAATGTTCCACATAAGCTTAAGTATTTCAACACTTGTTCCCTAGTTGTGGTAGTATTTGAGGAGATCATATAACTTGAGGAGATGAAATCTTGCTAGAAGAAATATGTCAATAGGGTTGGGCTTTGAGGGTTTATAGTCTTTTTCCACTTCCTGATTTCTCTCCCTCTGCTTCCTGATTGTAAATCAAGGTTTACATCAAGGTTACTCCTACAGCCAACAGGTCATGCTCTAGACTATTTCTTGTACAGTTGAGCAGTGTCTTCATTGGGTTTCTCCATATCATGGAGTGGGACTTAAATCCTATCAGATACTGGTTGGTTACTACTGTAAACTTTGTACCACTATTGCACTAGCATAGCTTGCTTGCAGGTTACCATTATAGATTGAAGAATTTATAGCTCTGTTGGTGTTGTCTTTTCTTCTTTAATAATATACATAGTACCTTACAGTACCATGTACACTAATCCATAGAGTGAAGGATTTAGGTAGGCACCAACTAGTCTTATTCTCATTCAATGAGTTGTATAGGTGCTCTCTTCAGCAATAGAACTCTAATACTCAGGCTATAAATATATTATTACCATTTTATGACTCCCTATCCATGGTTACTTGAAGCATCACAGCATTTAGCGTATCTTTTGTTAATGCTAGGTCTAGTTCAAGTAATAAAGAACAAAATGAAAAATCTAGTTTTTTGTTTTTAGAAACAAAATAAGCTGCTACAATTTTAGATAGTCCTTTTAGGAAACAGAGTCTCTATGTCACTTCAACAATAGTTGATTTGCTATTGAAATTCTGAAACATAGATTGTGCCAATATGCATTCTGTGTTTGCTTATATGTGAAAATGTAAGTTAATGCTCCTTTATGTAGTTAAAATTCAAATATATCTTATATCATCTCAGATGTTCCTGTCAAATCAATTAATCCCCTTTTATTTGACAGACATTTTCCCTTTCAGAGACATATTTCTGATGGGAGATGTCATTCTGTAAATATGTTTCTCTTATTGGTTAATGAATGAAGCACTGTTGTCAAATAGGAAACCAAGATAGGTGGGACTAGGAGACAAGGAGGAGAGGAAGTAGTAGGGAGGAGATCCAAGATTGTAGACTGACAGAGAGAATGCCAGCCCCTCTCTCCGGTAAGATGAGACCACATGGAAGTACATAGATTAATAGAAATGGGTTAATATTTAAGACAGAGCTAGCCAATAAGAAACTAGTAACTGGTCAACAGAACTATATCTAATACAGAGTCTCTGTGTGTTATTTCCAGCTGGCGTGGTAGTGGGACCAGACCAGAGGAGAAAAACCTACTCATATCAAAATGGCGCCCACGTGGCTAATAAGAACTTCCACTTAAAACTTAACAAAAGCATAAAAATAGCATTTTAGAAATAAAAGAACAGAGACAAGCAAGGCTTCTTGGTAACAGGATTTTTCTCAGTTGGACTCTGTTTTGCTAGAAACAAGCAGAGATTTGTGCAGCTCCATTAAGCGAGGTTTCCTAACTCAGCATGAGTGGCAAAAATACTCAACGCTTTTAAAGAGCTCTGTTAACACCTGAGTGGTGTGTACAGGAGCCGGCAATGACAGTGACCACATCTCCAAACTGGCAGTATGCTGCTGGATGCAGTGTAGACCAAAATGGTGAGCACAGCTGTCAGTTCTGGCAGCAAAAGTACCCGCTGCCATCTTGGATAGACTGTGGCTAATACAGTTGTGGCTTTCATTTTAGAAGTGCTGTTGCTTACCAGATAAAAGACTCATGGTCAGAAAAAGATAAAGTTTTACAGTAAAGACAGATTCAGATTAAGAAAAACCAGTAAAGGTTTACAGTGTGTTTTAAAATATACATAGACTTGAAAGAGAAAAAGAAACAGGATAAAATGGTTTTAAAAAGAATAATAAAAAGAGAGTAGCTGGGTATGGTGGCAGTGCCTTTAATTCCAGCACTCAGGAAACAGAGGCAAGGGGCTTTCTGTGATTTCAAGGTAAACCTGGTATACAGAGGTAATTCCAGGACAGATAAAAGTTACACAGAGAAACACTGTTTCAAAAAATGAAAAAAATAGAAGTAGAAGTAATAGAGTAACAAATAGCCATGTAAGATGAAAAGCAGAGAGAATCTGAAAATGTAAGGTATAATATTGTCTGTGTATCATTTGACTGCTAAGGAAATAACAATTGTTAAAAGAAATGCTGCGGGATTAACTCAATTTATATATTTTAAAAATGCTTTGACTTCAAAATTTAAGTCTAAGGACAGGTTACTGGGGAAAAGGATTTTTAATTTTTGTTTTCACACAAAATGAGAAGCTGTGGATTCCTTCCAGATTAACATGGTTCAATCAAGCAAGAACCTCTGAAACAGTGTCCCAGGGGATCCAACATTTAAAACAGCTGGAACAAGGCAGCCTTGCAGACCACTAAAGCCAGAATTTCTGCAGATTCTTTGGATCCCCCTTGACAGAGCCTGTACCAGCAGGAAGCAATTTGGAAAGAATGGCACGCAAATTCCCAAATATTGTTTATGAATGTTTGTTTGCATTTAAATGGGTTGGTTATAAGTGGTTAATGATCACAACCAATCTTTTTAAAGGTAAAAAGGGGATTATAGATATTAACACTTTGTTTTGGAATAGATTTTCATTTATTGATACAAATTTAAGGTCAATTTTGTGGTATGTGTATTTCTCCTCTTTTTTAGTTATATAACTGTTACAGCAGGTTTCCCCGCCGGCCTCCCGGTCCTGCCGCCACGTGGGCCCACAACTGCGCCAGCCCCAAATAACACTCAGAGACTCTGTATTTGATACAATCCTGTTGGCCAATTACCATTATTGTTAATGGGCTAGCTCTGCCATAATTATTAACCCATTTCTACTTATCTAAGTATTTCCACGTGGTCGTCTTATCGGGGAGCTGCGCAGCAGGCGTCCTCCTTTCTCCTTGGGCTACATGTCTACTCCTACCACTTCCTTTCTCCTCCTCCTGGTCTTCTAGCCCCACCTATCTTGTTATCTCATTGGCCACAGTGCTTTATTAACAAGTATGAGAAACATATATACAGAATAACATCTCCCATCATATAACTTATTTAGAAATGTAATGAATAATTCAATGCAGATTATAGATAGTTAACTATTATAGTCAGAACTTATAGTTAAGTTAGTTGGGATTTCTAGATATGCAGAGATGTTTTAAGATGAATAGGCATTCTACTAACATTTAAAAGACCTATAGAATATGGCATTTAAAATGGTTTAGGGTTTTCTTGACAATAAGGCACAACTGCTCCTGGTAACACTACTTGTGTCAGAAAGGAAGATAGACATCAAAGAAACACATTATGGAGTTTACTTTCAATATGGCAAGACTAGCAATTTATGCAAGATCCTTCTCTTGTCTGGACTGTTTGACATTTTGATTTATAAACTGGACATGCAGGACCCACAGACAAATGACTGCTGATAAGAGATGGACATCGCTACAGGATTCCTGCTTCATGGAAGAGTCTCCAGACATTCTTCAGGACACAGAGAAAAATGACTGACAAACTGTAAATACAGGTAGACAGTTTAAAGTTTCCTGCTTTGCTGAAGAGTCTTCCAGACACACTATGGCCTATGGGCTGAAGATGGAACATTACATTAAACTTCGGATAACTGACCAGACAGTGAATTGTCGCTGTCATTTCTAGAGTATATATATTATCCTTCTGTGGTCTTTAAAGGAGTTGAAGACAGATAGTTATATTTACAGTTTTCCTTAGTTAGAATTAAAGATAAATTACATATAAGACCTTAGTCTCACAAAAGTAGGATAGATGATAAACTATTTCTTTAAATCTTACTCAATGTAAATGAACTAAATATTGTTAACTGTGATTATTATTTGATAACTGTTGTGTGATATATTTTGTTATGTTAAGGTTAAAACGTTTCTTTTCATTTTAGACAGAAAAGAGGAGATGATAGGAGACGTCATTCTGTAAATATGTTTCTCTTATTGATTAATGAATACAGCACTGTTGGCCAATTGGAAAACATGGTAGGCAGGACTAGGAGACATGGAGGATCCAGAAGTAGCAAGGAGGAGTCAAGATGGTGGACTGAGAGAAAAGAATGCCAGATGAGACCATGTAGAAGTACTTAGATTAATAGAAATGTGTTAATAATTAAGGCAGAGCAAGCCGATAAGAAACTAGTAACTGGCCAACAGCTTTATATCTAATACAGAATCTCTACGTGTTATTTGGGGCTGGCATGGCAGTGGGACTAGGGCAGGCCTGCAGGAATAAACCTACACATAAAATATTTCTAAGTATAAATTAGAAAGAATGAACTAATGGTATGTTGATAACCAAGCATGTCAATTCCTAATTTACTCATCCATACTGTTGTATATGTAGCCTCTGCTCAGACAGCAGATTAATCCCTGATCTTTAATTATCTTAAATAAAATTAGCATAGTGCCTTCTTTAGGTTGTAACTAATTTGAGTAACTGTATTCTCTTCCCAAGGTTATTGTTAGGCATAAATGAGATTCTACATATAATGCTGCTATCATGATTGTTAACTAGAATGTGGTAAGCTAACAAATGCCTATACCTGTATTAAATTTCCATTTCTTACAGCATTTTAAGAGTTAATAATTAAACCAGAATTTGAAGGTCTAGTTAGATCAAACACAGACAGGAAGAAAATATGTTTACTTTTATAAAGTATCCAAGAGTGCTTCCCAGGAACCACTGATACTTGGATAAATGACAGAGTTTTGTTCAGGTAGAGTTGTAAGAGCTTGTACATTTTACAACCAATGGGCTTGTTTTTGAAATCCTTGCATTTTGTACCACAATTCATTTTATGACATGCATTTTATTGATTAAAAGCTTGTATCCTACCTACCTTTACCAATTCATATATATATTTTAAAATAAATAAATCTTGAGAGCTTAAATAACAACCCCATTTTAATCTATTTCTGTGGTTTCATTTTGAAGAAGAAATATCATACTTGACCTGGCTCAGTCATCAGTCAACATCACTGAAACAAAACTTTTCTTTCTGCCAATACTTGGTAAATGTTGGGGTAGAAGTTGTTCAGGATGTTGTTAGTATTGCTGCTATTTCTAATGCTTGTTAAGTCAATGTTGATGCTAATAAAGCTTGTGATACTTTGGTTCTGTAGTTCAGTACTGCAAATACCACATTACTCTTTTTCTGTGAGTGAATGATTAGTCCAGTTTAGAGTTGGAGACAGGGCAAGGCTTCTCCTTGCTTCCTACATTAAACATCTGCAAACCTGAGGCATGTGATGTACCATTAGAGCTATATAGTCCTGTCTTTAGACATTGCGTCTGGAGTATCCCAATAAGAGACTACTAAAGCTTCATATTTCCCCAAATGTTCTTTTTCTTCTCATTTTATTAAATCAACTTCGTAAAATTGTGTGTGGCCAACTTAATCAGCAATGACACAAGAAATAAATTTCTGATTCTGTAAGAAAATGTGGACTGGAAGCTTAGAAATAATCTTACGAAAACTTGGTTTAATACTGTATGAAGTCCTTAGTTCTCACTCCTGCGCTGATTTAAGTGTTTAGAGGAAAACCTCAACTTGCTATAAATCCTTAAGACTCCATCATTATTTTTCTCACATGCTTTTCTTCCCAGCAATCCCCTTCCTCACATTTGTGCTGTCACTTTTTCTAACAAATATAAGCAGCATATCATGAGTTCCTCCTGTGTTTTTTCAAGTAATGCCTTTCCTGTTTTCAGTGGATAGAGGCCCCGGGGAATCAGAAAATATACTTACTAACAAGAAATGAAACTGTGTTGAAAAAGTAACCAACTTCCTCATAAAATGGAGTTGTGGTCCAAAAGGAGAAGACAAATTCACAATACTTCAACCCTTAAGTTTCTGGTCTGATTTTTTGTGTTAGCAGGCATATATGGAAATTTAGAAAAGAGAACTTTATAAATAAAAAACTTCATAGAATTAACTGTGTTTTAAAATAAAATAAATAAAATGACTTGGAAAACAATTATTTCCCCTGAAAATCTGTCAATATTGGAAGAAATATTTTTGTTTTACTCTTTTCTTTTTAGAATGATTACACTGTCATATGCTAGTATAATTTTTAGGGTATATGGTGAGTCGTTGGTTATATAACCTCTCAAGGCACGGAAATTTTTATAGTTTTTCATTACAACATATTTTTTTTGTGTTGAAGAATCATGAGAAAGCATGATCCTTAAAATGCATAAATGTTTGTCATATATCCTAAGGGCAAAGTCAGGGTGAATGTCAACAGAGCCCAGAAATTCTGTATTACAACAATAATTTCAGTTACAATTCAGATGCTGTAAAGGAATAAAAGCTTCTTGTTTCATGAACCATTAAAAGCCTTTATAAATGGTGTGAGACAGAGAGAGAGCACACACTGGAGTCAGCAGAAGAGAAATGTAGCTCTGTTCAATGTGAACAGATAAACTTAGAATAAGGGTACTGAGCAATATGAAGAAAAAGGAATTACCACTAACCAAAGTGGTATATTTAATTATACTTTTCAGCTGAAGATGTTCTAGCAAGTTCCTTCTAATGAAGAAAGTTTCCATTTGATATGTAAACAGTATGAGCACACAATACCCTAATTTTTGTCTTTTTTATTTTTAGCTACAAAAATGGCTTGAAAAGATAATAAAATGGATTTCTGTGCTTTATTTCTATGACATTAAATCAGCCTCCTCTTTTCACATTCTTCTTCCAAAGATAGATTGAAAAAGCATGCAGGAGGAAAGAAATATCATTTAAAAGTGGCTAGAATAAAAACATGCTTGAACCTTTGCTGTGTTTTGAACTTAGCCCATCTATCTACACTGGAGAATTTCTACAGTGAATGAAGGTTCATTTTATTTTATTTTTTGTTCTTGTTGGTATTATTTTATGTTCAGAAAGAAAATATAGATTAAAACAAACAAAAAAAAGGAATGAACATGAGAGTCACAAAACCCTGCATCCTCTGCCCTCTAAGGAAAAGACTAAGGGATATGTCCAAAGTCAGATGACTAAATTTAATTTAGAACTTTGAAGATCAGGTAATTTGGACTATAACCCAAATCAAAGTGACCTTAATCCAGTGCTTACCTTTTCAATATCCATGATACAAACTTTTCTTGTCTGTTCAATGGGGCTGATACTACATATTTTTTTTAAATTGCTGTTAACATCATAAATGATTGTAAAGGAACTAATAGAGAGCTAACATAAAAATCAAATGCTGTATATTATTAGTTTCCATCATGCATGAAATATTCATATGGCCATTGTCTAGCAATTGGTTTGAAATCTCTGACTTCATATAGTCATGAAACAAAACACTGTGAAATTTCTAATGCCAAAAAATATCAATTTGTGTAAGGATAGTTGAATCAGGGCTAGGTGGAAATAGGTTAGTGAAAATGTAATCTTCTATATACAACCCTTACAACAATCCCTGGGAGCATAGAGATGGGCAGTAGTGAATATTATGACCAATATTGCATAGGCTGTTTGTTTTTTTTTAATTGAATTCAGTCATGCTTTGCTTAATTGCATGTTACTTGCAATTTAGAGTTATATGTAAGTGCAATATTTTCTGTAGCTTTTCATAGTATACAATTTAAGGAACTTAAAAGTGTCTGCCAGAATCCATAGAAAGTTAAAAATTTGAATATTCAGGAGCTGCTGGCATTTCAAAGATAAATTTAAGCCCAATTGGTTCTTTGATGCCATGATTCTTCTCAAGGGGATGACACCATTTTAGTCTTACTGTATGTTTCTTTTGCTATTAAATGGAAATAGCAAAGGATCTTTTACTTCATGAATAAAGTGTTTTTCTTATTTTTTGCAATGACAATTAAAGCTGATAACAAACTCATGAAAATAAACCTTATAGTTTTTCTATGCCATAAAATCATGTAAATAAAGTACAATTTTGAAATTAGCTGAATTAGCTGAATGAGTACAGCAGGCTGTGAAGCAGTTAATCCTGTCTGCTTTCTACTTTCTATTTTCTTATTTCATGGAAACATACTTTGAGAACAATTTCTGAGTATTTTATTATGGCTCTATGTACTTTGTACAAACAAGGAAGAATACTGTGTGTGCTTGTTTGTGTGTGTGTGCGTGTGTGTGTGTGTGTGTGTGTGTGTGTGTGTGTGTGTGTATTTTCAATTTACTTTTATAGCATAGGCCCTGGTGTCAAATAGTTGTGAGTTTGATTTTCAGCACTGACTCAAAGTATTACTAAAGTCTTTCTTCCTGGTATGCACTAAACATGTCATAAATCATAGCATGTTTTATAGCCTGCTTCTGAACTTTATTACATATGAAAAATTAGATATTCAAACAAAAGCCAAGTTGATTTTTTTTCTGAAATGAAAATTAAATGTTAATAATTGGTAAACATGTCCAGGCAAAAGCACTAAACAAGAATAACAGAAAATCATGGGCATCATGGCAGGTAATAGATGGGATGACTAAGCAGATGATATTATGCAGCAGTTGCCTTGAAATGGATGCAGAGTCAGGCGCCCTGCCACTAAAAGCCCATGAACAGCATGGCTACTTCCTTGTTTGTAGGGCTGACTTTGATCTAGCAAGTCTTTCTGCATGGTCAGGTTTCCTGCTGTTACTCGAAGTACTGGAGTGCCTTAAGTTATTCTCTTAAGATATTTCCCTCTTCTTAACAACCTTTAATGGAAATTACAACAAAATCTCAAAAGAAAGCTAGTTCCCATGAGGTATCTAGCACCTGGAGGTTTGAAGAATTGAGAAAAGGTTCAGATAAAACTCCAAATTTATGCGCTTTGCCCTTCACTAGATTTCCCTCAGCTCATCAAAGCCAGGTCAGACTACTATCAAGTTTAACAAGCTGCCAGTGGAGCAGTCTCTTTGACTTTACTAAAACTTGAAATATCACTGGTGTGGATCTGTACTCTTTGTAATCAATTGTGTTTTTGAATTGGCCCTTTGTTACACTAAATCAGTTCTACTGACCAGAGTCTCTAGATACTGCCCTACAGGTTGTACACTTTAAAACACCAAAAGAGGCCATTCACAGTTTGAGAAAGAAGTATTGACCCCCACCAGTATTCATTGACTGATTTCTGCCTACATTTTGGATCACAGATGTAAGACAAAGTCACACTTGACCTCTACAAGTATTTCCAAAAGGAATCCCCATTTAGAAATGGCATGTCATACTAATAATTACTTTCCAAAACAGATAAAGGGCTAGTAATGCTGATAGAGTAATTTCTCTCCTTGAGTATGAGTTTGAAGATTAAAACAAAAATTGACTTAGTTAAAATATACATCTAAGTAGGAAATATACATCTAAGCTGGCATCCATTTGATTTAGCACATGAAGAACCCTAGTGGGATATTTTCAGCATATTATTAGCAGCATATAGTTTGTTTTCAAAAGTACTTTGAGAAGGCTATTATTTAAATTCAATAGGATTGAAAACAAAGGCTTTTTGAAGCCTATCTCACTGTAGATGTGCCTTTTTAAAAATACTTCTACCATAGGCCCATCTAGATGTATTACAGAAGTCCTTGAAGAAGCACATAGATACCAATACTATCGTGTAGACACAAAGAAGGAGATAATGTTATGCAGAGACCAACATAGTGAAAAAGACAAAAAAGAGAAATGGGCTGAGACTCTGAACAAATGTGCATGCAGCAATAGCATTAACCTTGTTATTCATGTGTAGCACACAATACACAAAATGTACTATGAAAGAGAGATAAATGATACATGGATTTATGTCATAGCCAGTTGTCAGTTGAAAAAGGTATCAAATCTAAAACCATGTCTTTTTAATTTGGAATGTATGACTTTAAATTTGTATACTATTGGTTATTTTACTTGAGCTCTCTGAGACCCTGATTTCTAGAGTATAGGAGGAACATCATAAAACCATAAAAACAATTATTGACAAGCTTGTTGTGGTACCTGTGAACTACTAAGCTCTAAGCTCAGTACCTGGTCTAAAGTTCTCAATAAATACAGCCATAATTATTGCTACTATGTTATAGACAATAATTAAAAACCAGGAAGTTTCGAGGCATAATAGAACATACCATAATCCCAGCACTTGGGAAGCAGAGTAAAAAAGAGTGCCACTTCAAGAGCAGGGTTGGCTACATAGCAAATCTGAGGATAATTCACGTTTCCAAGACTGACTCTGTGTCAAAAAAGGGGGACAAAAGAAAAGCAAAATTAATTAAGAATCATAGGCCCTAAATCCAGGGCCTGATGACTTGATTATAAGAGAAAGGAAATCAATGAAAATCACATGGGAGGGGACACATAAAGATAGAACCAGAGGTTAAACTATTACTCCCATAAATAAAGGAGGCCAGGAACAAGTAAAATCATAACAGGTTCACATACCACATTGTAGAGCTTCTGATACCCTGGTTTTGGAGTTTTGAACTCCAGACTTAGTAGAGAAATAATTTCCATTCTTTGAAGCTGATGAGTTTGTAGAAAATTTGTTGTTCCAACTTCCGGTAGCTAATAGACCTCCTTTTACATACATATCTTACTGTTATAAGACAAAGAAATAAAACTAGTATTAGCATTTATTTCAACAAACTGTAGTTAGTGGGAAATAACAAGCTTTTTGCATATTTTAAGCCTGATTATTTGTGTAGATTCCATTTACTTCCCTATTTAAAAATGTGGAAGGCTCCTTTGATTTATACAAATATGCTTGAATATTTTGATTCAACTACTTGTAATTACTCCATACATTCATCAAAAATTTATTGAATTTCTATTATGCATTCTAATTTTTCAAAACTTTTAATCTGGTAGTTTTATTTAATTGGATTATAGAAAAGTGGTAGATAAAGGTAATGAGTACTTAGGAAATGTTTCTTTCAGAATCTTCCCAAGATTCCACTGAAACATAAGAATTTTTGTGGAAAATTCATATTACACTGACTTTCTTGGTCAGGTCACCTGGGTGCTTTCAGACATCTGTATCATTCTCTATAGCTGAGTCATTATTGAATTCACATTTTGGAATTGCTGATCTAATGCAATTCTACTCCCTGAGAAGAAACACATGTATAGTATTCCCTTTGCTTGAAAATTTCTTTCATTAGTATCTATGCATAGATGTATATCATACATTTTATATACCAACTCAGTTCTCTCTCCCTTCCCTCCTCACCTTCTCCCCCACTTTCTCCCAACCTACCCCCACCCACTCCTCAGAAAGGATAATGCTTACAAAGGTGAGTCAACAAAGACTGGCACATTCAGTTGAGGAATTACCAACCTGCCCCCCCCCCCGCTGCTGTCCACATCAAAGCTGAGCAAGGTATCTGACCCTATGGAATGGACTTCCAAAAGCCAGATAATGCACTAGGGATAGCTCCTGGTCCCACTTCCAGGGATCCCACAAGCAGACCAGGCTATAAAACTTGTCCACATGGAGAGGGCCTAGTATGGTCCCATGCAGTCTCCCCAGCTGTCAGTCTAAAGTCTACAAGCACCCACAAGTTTGCGTCTACTGTATTTGTGGGTTTGCCTGTCATGATCTTGACTCCCCCTTGCTCATATCTTCCCTTCTCCCTCTCTTTGAGTCAACTCTAGTATCTTGGCCTAGTCCTTGGATGGGGATCTTTGCATCTGCTTCCATCAATTACTTGATGAAGGTTCTATGACAATGCCATCAACAATCTGATTAGGGGTGATGGCCAGTTTAGGCACCCTCTCCACTTCTGCTAGGGCTCTTAGCTGGGGTCATCCTTGTTGATTCCTGGGAATTTCCTTAGTGTCAGTTTTCTCCCATGTCCACAATGGTTCCCGCTATTGAGATATCTCTGTACTTGCTCTCCCATCCCATCCCTCATCTAACTCTATTATCCATTTACCTCATGTTGTCATCCCCCCTCCACTCCCCTTTACTTCCCCTTATTCCCAGTTTACCAGGTAATCTCATCTATTTCTCCTTCAAAAGTGATCCATATGTCCCTCTTAGGATCCTCCTTCTTATCTAGCTTCTCTGAAGCTGTATATTGTTGTTTGGTTATCCTTTGCTTTGCATCTAATATCTACTTATAAATGAGTATATACTGTGTTTTGCCTTTCTGGATCTCTGTTACCTCATGAAGAATGATTTTTTTCTAGTGCCATCCATTTGTCTGTAAATTTCATGATGTCATTTTTTTCAACAACTTTGTGTAACTTCATCATACATCCATTAGTTTGCATCTAGGTTGTTTCCAGGCTCTATTACAAATAATACTTCTGTGAACATAATTGAGCAAGTGTCATTGTGATATGATTGTTCATCCTTTGGGTATCTCTGCCCAAGAATGGTAACACTGAATCCTACAATTTATTGATTTCATTTTTTGAGAAACCATATTCCTCGAAAATTGACCACATACTTGGTCACAAATCAAATCTTCATAGACACAAAAAGAATGGAATAACCCCCTGAATCTTATTGGATCACCTTGGCTTAAAGTTAGATATCAACAATAATAAAAATTACAGAAAGCCTATAAACTCATGGAAAATGAATAATGCTCAACTGACTCACCACTAGGTCAAGGAGGAAGTAAGGAAAGCAATAAAAGAATTCCTAAAATTCAATAAAAATCAATGTACAACATACCCAAACTAATCGGACACTGTAAAAGCAGTGCTAAGAAGAAAGTTCATAGCAATAAGTGCCCACACTAAGAATTTGGAGAAATCTCACACTAGTAGCTTAAGAGCACACCTGAAAGCTCTAGAACAACAACAACAAAAAAAAGCAAAGTCACCTAGGAATAATCTGCTTGAAAATTTCTAATGACAGAATTTATCCCTTCTATGATAACATTGGATCCACCACTGAGACAAAGTATTACAAAAGTATTTCATATATTGATATGTAACTTAGTTCCTTTTGGCTTTATTTTACTGATCACAATTTTACATTATGAGAAATGATAAATAACCAGTCTCTAAATAGTGGTCTCTTAATACTTACCAGCTACATTTCTTCCCTGATCTAGATTGTACTCATCTAGACCCCCTAACTGTTACTTACACGTGAAGGGGTTCATTCATTTAAAAATATTTATGGAGTGACTGGTAGTTTTGAGTCATGTTAATCTTTAAGAAAGGATAAGTGTATACTACTGAAAAAGGCACATCAGGGCCTTGCATAGAATTCACCATATGAAATATAACAATAGCCATTCAAGGAAAAATTGAATAAAATAGTGTGCAGGAAGAACATGTTATATGCATACACAAACACACACCCCACACACAAAGTAAATGGGATAAAACATTACTTTAAAGGAGATGCGTATAAAGAGACATCATTGATGCAAAGATTAGCATAAAAGACTGAAACAGGATACAACATGTAAGAAAATAGTACTCATGGTGAAAGTATAGCAAATGAGATTCCCTTAGAAGAAAACCAGGACTCTAGTAGTCAAGGGTTATAATGAATAGAATATCAGCGTTACTTGAGCTGCTTGGACCCAAAGAATAATACTATGCAATCAGAGAGCTAGACAAGGACTACATCTGTGAAAACATTTAATACTAAGGTAGGATTTGGATCTGCTTATAATTACAATGAATGACCTTTGGAAGTTTTACATTAGAATGCAGCTAACTCTGCATGCTGTTTGGAGAACAAATTGTAAACAAAAAGTAGAAACAAAGCTAACTAGGGTGGAAGTTCAGCAGACATTTACTTGGGTTAGAATTGGAACAAATTAAATTGTGATAGTGGGTAGACTCTGAATTATGATTGGAGAAAGATATTTAATGGAATTTGTTAATGAACTAAGAGGTTAAGAGAGGAAACCGGCATAAGAATTCAGTTAGTATGTCAGAGTATGCTGTTAATGTATCCATCCCAAATCACATATAAAAATGTTTTTATATGCCAGAGGTCCTGGGTTTAGTTCTCAGCACTCACATTGTAACTAATTTCTAGCTGGAACTGCTGTTCCAATGGATCTCATCCACTTACCTGACCTCTACAAGCATCAGGCATATACATAGAACCTATACATATATGCAGGCAAAATACTCTTATAAATAAAATAAAATGATTATTTTATTTAAGTTTGAAATATGATGCTAAAGATATTTGTAAATGTTTATGATCACTCATTAAGTCTGCTTTTGTTTGAAGTGCTTCATTTCCATTTGAAGCCTTTTATTATTACAAACAAGTCCAGTTAAAAGTAGAATTCCTGTGTTGTAACGTTGTAAATGACCATTGTTTTCTATTACAAGGTATTTACCAATATAGATGTGTGCTTTAGTCTTTGGAATCCTTATCACCAGACTATGGAAATAATAATTTTAAGATTTATACAAGCACAGGGAACAGAGAGAAAAACTTTTTTCTTCAATATATGGTACCCTATTATATTTTAAGAACTATACATGCTAATTATATTGATAGCTATACTCTTCATAATATATAATGTTGTCTTCTTCCTGCTTTTTTGTAAAAAAAATGAAGGATTTGTCAGTCTGAGAACATAATCCAATATGCATAAAATATTTAATTGTGGCTCTATATTTGTCATATACCATTTCTTAGAACAGGACATTTATTCTCCCTTTCTTATTTCTACATTATTAAAGGCACTGCATTTTTGAAATGACTACAGCAATAGATGATCAATATATGCCAAAATCAGAGGCTATGTGAAATCCAAAAAGCTAGGTATAACTTCTAAAGAAATGTATTCCAGTTTGAGCTTCTCTGAGATTTGAGGCTCAAGCCTTAAGTGCTACTTAGCACTAAGAAGCTTTTTAAACACAAAGCTACTCCTGTACAGATTCTGGTGCCTTCACTCTTGAAATGAGAGATAGATCTGTGAGCTTTTTTGGATGACACACATTTCCATTAAGGCTTCTGAGTAAATTTGTACTTTAAGTACAAATGAACTGTGACTGAAATTTGAGTTTTGTCATTTATAACTTTCTCCAGTCACAGTAGATATTGTATCAGCAACTTGAGGGTTGTGACAATGTCATGGACATTGGCCATTCACACTACTGGATTAGCAAGCTGGAAGTGAGCACAGAATTATTACTGTGATCTTTTGGGCTGGAGTCAGTCTCAGACTGAAGTACACAACTTCTTTCAAACTTTCATGCATAGTGGGGCTAGAAACAAAGGAAACCCCTTCTTCTCTCTCACTGTGTATCTTTTTTTCCCCAGTCTCCCTTCTTCCCTCCTCCTCTCTCTTCCTCTCCCCCACTTTGTCTCCCTGTCAGCTAATCTTAAATTCTTTCTTCATATTTGATTTAATGAGCTTCAACACATTTTGAAAGAAGTGAATTTCTTCAGTGGAGATTGTCATCATACCATCAGTGGTATTTCAGTCTACATCTAATTTCTTACCATGGTCATATATTTCTGTGCCCTCCCTTTTCCTAATGGAGTAGCTGCTACTGTGTGTACCACAGGATAATGGCTATTATTTATACAGCAATTTCCATCTTCAGTGTGCATTACAAATACTAACACATTAATCCTCAGGAGAGAAGTATTATATAATGCCTCAAGCAAACATCCACCCCTTGTATTTCCAAATGAATTGTGTAGTTCATGAAATACAATCAATGGATCATCAGTATTAGTGGGAGCTGCATTACACAAAATGATCCTCCAGCACAGGAGTTAATGAGTGATGGTCATAGGTTCAGCTTGCAGTACATTATCAGAGCCCCTTTAAGGGAGGCATTTTCAAACCAATCTTCTGCTTCTTGGTCTCAGAGGACTTCACTTAATAATGACTGACATTTCTTCACAGTCTCTAAATGGGTCCAGCTGGCACTGTGCATGGTTCTCAGGTATGGTAGATTGTTTTACTTTACTCCATCTGTCAATGCTTCCTGAGTGGGCATATTTTACTATAGAAATTTTTTTATAGATCCAGAAGCAAAACAATACCATTATGCTTGTATCATGTCCAGGTCTCTCTCCCTCCTCTCTCATGCTGCCCTATTCAATTACATTACTTACACTCTCAATTAAATCTCTATCCCCTCTCTGTTTCCTTGCTCTCACCCTCTCTCCATGCTCTTCTCCCCCTCTTTCTCTGTCTCTCTCTCTCTGTATCATCTTCTCTTAAAGCTTTAGGGTCTGGAAAAAATAAAGTGCCAAATACAGTACTGTTTCATCTTATTGTAAGTTCTCCAAGGGCATTTAAAGTAGCCTTTTTTGTTTTTTTGAAAGAACATTCTCTAATTTCATTGTCTCTTTCACTTTATTACAGTGATATGGGAATGAGTTATTATTCAAGAGTTTCAGAGATGATAGGAGAGATTCAATGTGCGAATGAATCTACATCATACAGTTACATACAAATCAGAATGCACAAGCTTCTGTGTGGAGGCTTTAATAAGCCAAAAGATGATTTTGCTCATTGTACCTCAACAAATTGTTCTATTTAGCTACTATTTTATTTCCCTTGTGACAATATGTCATATGACATACTATATGGGGGAAGAATCCTGAAGACTATGTTTTATCTTGACTTTATGCCCTTTGAGGAAAACCCATACTTTAAGAAATAGCTTTAGGCTGAAGTGGACACTCTTGGCAGAATAGTAATGTATTTATTGTTCAGTTTTACTGTGATACCATCTAAAATATCATTTGCTTCTTCATTATTATCACTCATTTAATCCTCCTGTATTCTTAAAAGCAATAAGAATGACTTCAAGTAATCAAAGTATACTTTTCTAATCATCATGAATTATAACATAAAATGATAACCAATAGAGATATAATATCAGAATCATAAACATTATTTTCATAGTGGCAATTTCGATGATAATTAGAGAACACAGTGCATTATATAATTTAATATATCCTAACAGTATTTCCCATATAAGAATTGATATATGTTAAGATCAATATTATACTAATTTTAAATGATCCAGAAAAAAATAATGTATTTGTTTCTTTTCTAAAAACCCATCTGCCTAATTTTATTAGTCATCATTTTCAAAATATGTTATCTGGTTATTTTCTCATTGAGCAGAAAATCAAAAGTAGGAGTTTCAGGTTTGGCCTCAGACATGAGCCCTCTTTTTCTTTGGAAGACTTAACTTTCAAGCTCCAGTTTTGATTAAAGCACATTATCTGTTATGTGAGTCCTTTGGTGAGATAACAGTGTTTATATAATGAAGATAAAACAGTTGGAAAAGCTGTATACCCAAAAAGAAATACAGGGACCCTGATGAAGTGAAGTTTGTCTGAAATTCTCTTTCATTGCTTTTCATTACAAATATAAACCAACTGATTAGGTGTCATATGGTGTTTCCAAATATTATTTATAAGCCAAATATTTGATCAGCTTTCTGTGCATCTATCAAGAGATCTCCTAGAGAAAGCATGCCTGAGAACAACAATGGAATTATTCTAGTGTCTGGAAAACAGAATTTTTATGTTGAAATTCAAAAACATTGAGCCCGGCAGGTTTCACAAAGACTTCAAGAGACTAGGCACTACTGTGGGAGAGCTCATTACAAAAGTTTACTTTTGGACTGGGTGAAGAGTTGTAGGAAAGACAAATGATATGTTTTCTTCTGTTTATAAAACAATTTTTTTCAATTTAGTGATTTTTGCAAATATAAGAAAATGGCAATACAGCAATGCCTCTTTATAAACATCATCATATTATTATATTAAACCTACATATATACAAATCTGAAGATATTATAGATGAAGACAGAAAGACCTCTGGGAGAATTCTACCAGCACATCTGAATGGTAAAAATGCCTGTTACTTTTTTTTTCTTTTTAGCCTAAGAGATTACTTAGTATTCAGTAATATGGTATCACTCATCCATTGTTTCCCATTTTAGCAAGAGATATTATGTCTAGTTGATTCAATTAAATAAATTGAGGCAATTTAGTGATGTCCATTTACCTAAAATGACAGTGTCAAAGGTGAAAAATATTAATTAGAGAAAGGCTTTTGACTAATTTTCATGTTCATTTTCTTCTGTGTTTTATAAGAAATCAAATTCGGATACCTTAAAATAAATTCTGTTATGTAAGTGGAACCAATCCAATAATTGCTAAGGATTTTTTTTTAATTCCTTACAAGCTGTTAGTTCCTCACAAGATGCAAAGAACCATATTTTTGATAATACAGATGCTATATTAGACACAATTGCATAAGAAAGTAAAACAATATGCATTGTAAAAATCTATTCATTTCATAAACAAAGTAGGTGTGGGAAAAAGTGGGGAAAACATGAGACAGACAGTTGGGGCACTGGATTGCAAAGTCAGCTTTTCAAGAAAGCTTTTCTTTCTTATGTTTTATATGTACATCAAAAATCATACATATATATCTTAAATAGGTAAAATTCATATTTAAAACTGAATAAAAACAGGGCAGTGGTAGTACAGAAAGAAACCCTGTCTCAAGACAACAACAAATAATGAGTTTGTTTTATCACTCAAAAATGAGTTAAGAACATTGAGAAGTAGGTCCCAGATACCCTGGAACTGGAGTTACAGATGCTGTGAGTGCTGGAAACTGAAACCGAGACCACTGCAAAGCAGCAAGTGTTCGTCACCACTGAGTGACATCTCCAGCTACATCAAATGTCCTTTGCATGGTATGATTTTTGAACTTTGCTAGATTTTTTTCCTCATATGTCCTAGCATTGGTTTTACAGTATGAAAATCAGAATACAGTTCTGTATATAATGAATCAGAATAAAGAAGAGCATAAGTATGAGAGTACATATCTTAACATAATTTGTTTCATTACTTTTGAGGCAAACAAATATCATGCCTTAATCTAGATTCTTTTCAGTTTTTCCTTCAATGCATCAATATTGCTATTCTTTCTACCATACATGCATATTATAGTGTCAACATATTGCATATTGGTAGAATATATATATATATATATATATATATATATATATATATATATATGTGTGTGTGTGTGTGTGTGTGTATGTGTGTGTGTGCGTGTGTATGTGTGTGTGTGTGTAATGAGGCTTCTGATTCTAGCAAAGAAATATAAACATATTAACTTATGTGTAGATCAAGGGAATTCATAGTATTACATATGCAGCACTCCATTTCCACTTTAAAATATAAATCCTAGAAGATGGTCAATGAAAATCTCTTAAGCAGATTTAATAACAGCTAATAAAGTTTGGGATATGTATTCATAATACTTTAATTCTCCACAGTCATGAATTTCTAAATAGTCTATCAGCCTTGGAGAATTTCAGCAGAGATGTGGTTTATTTTCCCTAGTAATTTGTTAGAACTGTGGATGTTATAAGGCATAATGACCAAGTGTTCAATCTCATGCAGTTATATCTCATGCAGTGATGCTTTCTACAAAGATCAGCGAATCTAAATATAAATCTGATTATCATTATTTGCTTTCTTCATTATCTTATACATGTACATTTACTGTGTAAAATGGGAATAATGCTTACCTTAACAAAATAACAATAGCAACTTCTAAGTCCTATGACCTCTCCAGATATGGATATTTTACAAGAATTATATTGCCAGATTTGAAATCTCTTCCTGTTACTATTGTCTCTTGTCTAATTAAAAAGTGTTTAGCTAACCTGCTGTAGTCATCCCACTATTGCAACAAATAGGTGATTCTTGCCTGGAAGTTCAGTAATACACCATGTGGTGACTAAGGCTTAGAGAAATTTGTCTTTCTTCCCCTAGCAACCTATATATCATCGCAGGCACTATGAAAACTAACCATCAGGGAAGAAGTTTCCTGGACTGTATGAAATTAATTTCTAATGATGTGTTGCCAAAGTATGTGGTAAACCTAACTTTGTATGTAGTTACAGTGGATAACTATGGTCATCGGCAGTCTGGTTTTTGTTTCTTTGTTTTTAGAGACCTCTGGTGCTTATCTAACTAATAATTTATAGGGCAATATTACATACATTGCACTGCAATATTCACTTAATTATCCCTGTCTCCTCAGAGTAACATTGTCTATCTATTTCAAGGTAATTTAATTAAAACACGTTTTTAAAAGTTTTATTTAGAAATTAGCTTATTGCATAGTGGTTTTCATTAAGTATTTTTCATAAACCCTTAGTTTTGACTACATCAGTCACTAATCTTTTCTCTCTCACATCTCCTCACTTCTATCTCAGTTTAATGTTTTAATCCTTAGTGTGTCCATTCATGCTTTTCACATGTTATGATACCTCTCCACTTTTATTAAAACCATAGTTTAATATTTGTGTGTGTGTTTTAAAATAAAGTATTATTTAACTTAAAACGATCTTGTTTTACATACCAATCCCAATTCCCTCTCCCTCATGTCCTCCCATTCCCCACTCCAAACCCCCATCCTACCCCCTATCCACTCCTAAGTGAGAGTGAGACCTTTGACGTGGAAATCATCAAAGTCTGCCACATCATTTGGGCCCTCCCACATGCATCTAGGCTGAGAGCTTATCCTTCTGCCGTGAATGGACTCCCAAAGCACATTCAAGCACATGCACTAGGGATAAATACTGGTTTCACTGCCAAAGGCTCCTTAGACTACCCAGGCCTCCTAACATACATCCATGTTTAGGGGATCCAGTTTTGCCCTATGCTGGATCCCCAGCTCTCAGTCTGGGGTCCATGAGCTACCCATTGTTCAGGTCACCTGTTTCTCTGGGTTTCCCCATCATGATCTTGACCCCTTTGCTAATCATGCCTCTCTCTCTACAATTGGATCCCAGGAGTTCGGCTCACTGATGATCTCTACTTCTGTTTCCATGGGCTATTACTGGGTGAAGCCTTCAGGATTTCATTTAAGGTAGTCATCAATCTCATTATAGAGGAAGAACATTTAAGTTAGCCTCTCCATTATTACTTAGATTCTTAGTTGGGGTCATCCTTGTCGATACCTGGACATTTCCCTAGTGCAAGATTTCTCATTAAATCTTTAATAGCTCTGTCTACTAAGGAATCTCTTTTCTTGCTCTCCTGAAATTTCCCCCCAAATTGATCTTCCTGATCCCTCATGTTCTCCCCCCTCTCCATTTTTCTCCTCCTCTTTCCAATTTTAAAAGTTGAGTTAGAGATAGGCTTCTATATAGCTTTTCAGATCCAGTTCCTTTGTTGTAACTCTCATCTTCTCTCCCCACCAGTTTCCATAATGTTGCTATATTTCTTGTCTCAGCATTTGCATCACTATTTTCACTTAGCTTATAATCTGCTCTTCATGCTCAATGAAAATCCCCTTCCACGAATTTCTTTATTTTTCCTGTCTCCTACTTGTACTCAAAGTTAAAGATACAAAGCCAAATGATTGAAATTCAGATCTCTGTGTGAGGAAGAATGAAGGTATTAGTTTTTGTAGGCCTGAGTTATTTCATTTGGTTTAATATTTTCCAGTTTCATACATTTACCTCCAACTTTCATGATTTCATTTTCTTTATAGTTGATTACCATTCCATTATGTGTATTATCACATTTTCTTCCCATTCATCTGTTCATAAACAACAAAATACATTTCATTTCCTGGCTGTTGTGAACAGAGCAGGAAAGAACATAAATGTGCAAGTGTATCTACAGTAGCATATAAAGCCCACAGAATATCAGCCAGGGGTGATATAGCTGGGACATAAGGCAGTTCGGGTTTTAGGATTTCTTCCTTTCTTTTAGAGAAAACTCCAGACAAGTTTAGAAAGTAGAATTATCAATTGATTGCTGTCTAAATATTTATTTTTATATCCATTGTCCAGGGCTACTCTCAGAACTGGTCAGAGAACCCTAATTTTGATGTGGTCTTTAGATGATAGAAGATGTATATCTGGTAAAAGTGCTAAAAGTAAAAGATTCTCTACTTGACAATAATCAGGATATCTATATTAATATACCCCCTCCACTAAGGTTCATAAAACATTTGAAGAAGATGAGGCTGAAAGAATGAAAAAGCAAGAATGTTGTAAAGTGCTGTCTTATAGGAATAACATAGATATGAAAATCATGAATTCACAGAATCTCTGTTTGATTGTGAAAGGCCTGCACAAGATCGTGTATAACAATATTCTAGCAGAGATTGTGTGGGTGATCTTTTCTTGCACCCCTGTCCTGACTTAATGAGGAACTATGGACAGTGAAGAGTTGCTTCTGGAAGAAGCATGGCCTCTAGCAAGTTTCCTATGTTCTAGTAGATAAATATAACTCATGCCTATTTGGACAGAGTTAGTTGGATTGAATGAGCTATCCAAAAATGACATGAAGTTGGTAAGGTAGTTTTGGGAATATGAGAGGAGTAGGAAGAAGGATCTCTGTAGGGATGATTACATTTCATTGTATTTACATAAAATGGGTTGGTGTGGGGAGCATGTAATGGATAATGGCAGAGACCAAAGGAACCAATTCAGGGAGCATGTTAGGGGGTACTCTTCCCAGAAATCTTCCTAAGGCATCTCAGCTCAATCTCCAGAAAAAGGAAATATCTGACGTTTTGTTTAGGGGTAGCAGAAGTTTTACATCAAGTATTTGCTTTAGCACAGTGTATGTGATAAAAAGCATGGAGAACCAGGGAACTGACTGATTAGGACCATAAATCAGGAATTGCTGTTAGGCCATAGTACAGACTATGTTAACCCTTTTTCTCAGAGAGTGTTTCGGGTGGCATGGTCTGATTCCAGCTGTAGGATCTGGCTAAAAGATGCAGATCCGTGTTCTTACCAAAGGTTGGTCATATAATTCAGTAGTAACATATTTGCCCATCATTTAGAGATCTATGTTTTACTCACATCTGAAAGGGAGGAGGCTCTAGGTTGGCCATGTGTGGTTGGACTTATTTCTGAATTTTCAGTTCTGTTGTATGTGATCTATTGACCTGTACATTTTGTTTTCTACTAGATACACTGTTTTTCGCTATATACTCAAAGTGTGTCACAAAATCAGTGCATACAAAGGCCCCGTGTTAGTACTTTTCTATTGCTATGATAAAACATCACGAACAAACCAACTTATGGAAGGAAGGGCTTATTTGGAGCAATAGTTCCAAAGGGATACAAGTCCATCACAGTCACAGTAGGTAGGTGGGGAGATGTGGCAGCAGACAAGCAGGCAAGCATGGTGGCTAGAAATGGAAACTTACATCTTGACTTATAAACAGTAAGCTCACCATGCAAACTGGGATTGGTACATAGCTCTTGAAAACAAACTCAAAGTTCACCCCCAATGACATACTTCCTCCATCAAGGCCACACCTTCTAAACCTATCCAAACAGTGTCACTAACTGTTAAGGAAGTATTCCCATTCAAACCACCATGATCTTCATCATTGCTCTTTGTCACATATGTCTTTGCTATTCTGAACCCTATACATAATATATTTTATGATCAACTTATTAACTTCTGGAGGATAAATTGCTGGGACTAAATTAAATGATCATTTGATCACTCGTGTTTGTCAGTAGCAGTTTTTATAGGTCTTAGATTAAACAGTATCTCAAAACAGTTAACAACATAGAAAGTATCTCTCTTCACACACACACCATATGTACACAGACATAGACAGACACAAAGGCACTGTACATACATATATACATACACATACAAACAAACAAAAAATTGGAAAAATGGCATGGTTCTATCAGTAAATATAATCTCTCTGTACATAGTAACTTAAGATTACTTTGGTTTTTTTCAACAATATAGTTCTCATTATAAATATTAAAAATTTTAATAAGATTGTTCTCTTCACATACTTCACATACATTCTTTCATATATGGGCACATGAGAAGGTCAAATGATATGTGCAACAGTGGTTACTAGCTGTTGGAAAAGGTACAGGGTGAAAAAAGGTGTTTATACAATGGGTATGAAAAATCAATGAGATAAAACTCTGAAATAGAAAGAATTATGAAAGCTGGAAAGATGGTTTCGTAAGTGAATTTCTTGCTGAAGACCTGAGTTTGACCATTCAGCACTAAATAACCAAAAAGTCTTCAGGTGGTAGCATTCACATGTAATCTTAGTGCTCAGACATATGAACAAATATAAAAATATACACATGGATATACATACAGACACATAAAAGAAATAATTCTTTCTAATATAGTATATATTTTATTGACACAATGTATAAGAAAACCAAAGAATCCAAGCATAAAGAAATTATGGAATCAAAATGCCAATAGCTTTGACTTCATTATACCTCAACATATGCATGTTCTGAAATTACATACTTGCAGTTAATATGTATGATCATTGTGTGATAACAAATTTTAACTTGAAAAGAAAGGACTAGATGTTTGGAACACACTCAGTCAGTCAATGTTCATTTTCTTTTAGTCACTCTGGTAGGTATCAACTATACTACAAATGAATGTAATTCACAGTTATGTTACCTGTTTTCTAGTATGTAATTTGAATAAACCCCTTTAGCCTCATTTTCTTAATCCATAAAATGGGGATGATGCTACTATTCACCTAATCAGGTTGTAATGAACAGTAATTATGATAATGTACATACTGGTTTTAGAAGTGTTAAGTCATATGGAAATACTGTTGTTGCATCTTTGATGGATGCTATCCTTATTAAAAGAACACAATGTCAAATTAGAAAGTTTCAGCTCCATGCTTTATGTTTTACAAGTAACCAGGCCTGGATCATTCTATTCAGGCTAATATATGCATGTAATATAAAGTTATAAGAGTTTTCTAAACATAAATGAACAAAACAGAGATGCTTTGTTTTCCACTGTTCACTCTTTGTATATATTCTGTGCAGCAGCACAGAGAAGTCAAGGCCACTGAACGATGTTGCTGTGCAGCCAGTATATTTAATTCCAGAGCAACAGAACAGATAACTAGAGGCATGCAAGACTATAATCTCTGTGACCTCCTGAATTTATTGGTATATTATTTACAAAATAAAGATAATTTCATAGCAGCCTTATCAGAAATTCTAAATCAATCATATTCATCTCTACAACTATATGTTTCTTGGGACATGAACCAAAATTGTTATGTGTAAAGCAGATGTAAAGATGCAATGTAAAACTTAATGAAGTTTGTGCATTAATTTTATCTCATTGATTTTTCTTATAAGCGCCATCATGTGAAATTGGCTGAAGAACCTATGCCATAGACAAAAGTCATGATGTATCCACAGAGGTCATGGAGGGAAAAAGCATGCAAGCACTGAAGTGCAAATCTAGAATCCTGCAAATCAATATATTTGAACTTTGTTTTCTATTTGGCACCTGGCAAAGACCACTACCACCACCAACAACAATAACAACACAACCTAAGTCAGTTTAGTTAGATGAGTTGCAAATCTTTTTCTTGTACATTTGAAGATAAGAAAGAATTCCAGTCACATAAGTGTGACTGAAGCTTGATTAAAAACATGGTCATAGGTAAGTTTTTTTGGAAGGAAAATCGTTTCAGTAAAATATGACAGTAACCTGAACAGAAAGAAATAAAAAGGAGAAATACATTTAGAAGAAAAGATCAACAATTTAGCTTTTTTTTTTGTAAAAGAGATAAGTGTGTGTATGAATAAAGGGACTTATTATTCTCCTACTAACCAGTAATTCATAGAGAACATAAAGTGGGAATGGGGTGGTACAGTCTACCAAATTTTGTCAGAGGCATGCCTATCAGCACCACTTACTGTTTACATAATAGAGAGCCAATTCCCAGCATCCTTATGTGTTTTAGAAGTCTTTCCACAGCCCATATGCTAAATACAAAAATGACCATAGTAGTTCCATCCTCCTTTTCTAAATACTTTGTATTTCAGACATGAAAACTGGAAATATTGAGAAACAAAAATCACTATAAAGGAAATACTATATTCTCCTTGTTTGAAATCATAAAATTAAAAGAAAAAGTAGTAGCAGAAATGACAAGCAATGTTTTAAGCATTAAGTATTCAAAATACTTAAATACAATGAACACTAATTTGAGTATTTTTGAATGAGTGAAAAGATTACTTTGAACACATTTCCTTAGAGAAGATAGTTCAAAATTGCAAGTCTTACAATGTAAATATTATTTTCCTAAACTTACAACAATAATAATAATAAAATTCACATGAATATTATAATAGTAGGCACATAAAATATGTCAGTCTTTGGGCTACATGTTGTATCTGCCTGTCTTTATCATCCCAATATTTCTATGAGCTTTCATTATTTCCCCTTCTGCTTTGTCTTACTCTAAAATTTCAGATAATTATTAACTGCTATAAGGGAAAGTTTACCTTGAATCACCAATTTAGAACTAAAGTCAAAGATAGATAGATAGATAGGTAGATAGAGAGATAGATAGATAGATAGATAGATAGATAGATAGATAGATAGATAGATAGGTAGGTAGGTAGGTAGATAGATAGGTAGATGGATGGATAGATAGATAGATGGTAGAGTGAATGAGTGAGTGAATGAGTGAGTGAGTGAGTGAGTGAGTGAGTGAGTGAGTGAGTGAGTGAGTGAGTGAGTGAGTGAGTGAGTCACTCCTTTGGGAATTTGATTTGATAACAGTGTGATAGCAGAGTAAGAGGGAGCATGCGCTAGAACAAACTGCTCACATCATGATCCAAAAAGAAAAAAGAGACTACAATTATTGCGGAG
Organism: Cricetiscus sungorus; assembly: GCA_030556225.1. Classification (NCBI taxonomy): domain Eukaryota; kingdom Metazoa; phylum Chordata; class Mammalia; order Rodentia; family Cricetidae; genus Cricetiscus; species Cricetiscus sungorus. The sequence continues at coordinate 43,511,505 of JANBXA010000726.1, forward strand.
TACACATCCTCAAATATTCAGTGATCTTCATGAGGCAGCAACTCTCTAATATTCTATCAACAGTCTACTAACACTGCTCTAGGGACCAAACTTCGAATAAATAGGCCCTCATAGTTCATTAAACTATGACAACTCCTTTTATAGATGAGGGCACTGCACTAAACAGAAATTGTTTAGTGTATCTCAAACCACAGAATGAGAGATTGGAAGATTCTGAGCCCTCTCACCAGGTTTTTCTGAGATAAGCTATTAACAAATTTTCACTATTTATTTACTGCTATGAAAGCAAACGTATGAAAATGATGTCACTGTCTCTACTTATTCACATTAAGGAGGGATCAAGTAATGCTGGAAAGATGAATTTTCATCTTGAATGATCTAATGTGTTCCCACAGAAGAGCTCTTATGGCATCCTATTTATGCATTGTATATAATCACTCACTATTTGTCTTTGTGATCACACTGAGAGCAGAAGACATGCTTTGCTTCTTTGCTTACCTTCTCTCTAACTAACGACATAATGTTGTACATGTAAATGAATATTAAGTAAGAATTCAACTTGGTGGATTAGATTGGAATACATTGAAACTACTGAATCAGTTGACTTTTATTGTATAAATCAGCCCAAAGTTTATTATACTGTCTGTTTGCAGTTTAGGCTGGCCTCAGCTGAGATACTGTTCTGATTTATTTTGTGTTCAATCATGTCTATACAATCAAGTGTCAGTCATGTATCCATTTGTATTTGGAGGGTTGCTTTTCTGTCAGATTAAGTGATAGGATACAATAGGGATGTCTTAGTTTGTTTTATGTTGCCTTAAAAAGTTGCCACATTCTGGATATTATATAGTACACAGAAATTTCTTTGACTTATGGTTTTGAAGTCTCATAGATAATCAGTTCACTTTTAGCAATAACAGAATTCCCATTCATGAAAGAAATGCTTCATGTACTGATTTTACTCCAGCCATCCTCATTTAACAAAACTTTGCATTATGAATAAATTTTTATAACACATGGGCTTTAAGGGACATGTTCATACCTTATGGAGGGATAACAAGGTTACAAGATTCGCATTTATCCAGGAGAGACAGTGCTAGTAGGCTTCCAATATTGAAAATAAAAATGTTCAAATAGTCTCTTGGCCTTAAGTCAAAATGATTCCATGTTGTTTTTGCAATATTATAATTAACTAAGAATATGAAAATATGGCAACATAGGTGTCCTATTTATGTTTTCATGCAGATATCTCAGTTTATTTTTTTACCACTTTGTAATTCATTTTTCAGAATATAAATGTGAAGCAAAAACTTCAAATATTTGAGTAAATATTGAAAGAATTGAAAATCTAAAATATAGCTATCTGTTACAGGTAGGTTATTTTTGCCAGCTGTTTTGACCCACTCTTTGTTTTTTCCCGTTGCCCGCCTGGTCCTGCCGTCATGGGAGACCCAAATAACACTCAGAGACTCTGTATTTGATACAATCTTGTCGGCCAGTTACTATTATTGTTTGTGGGCTAGCTCTGTTTTAATTATTAACCCATTTTTATTATTTTAAGTATTTTTACATGACTCATCTTACCAGAGAGTGGCAGCCCAGAATCTTGTTTTCTCTCAGCTCTACATGTTGATTCCTTTTAACTACTTTTTCTTTTTTCCTTGACTCTTAGCCACACCTATCTTGCTTTCCCATTGGCCCTACAGTATTGTATTAATTAACCAGTATGAGAAACATATTTATACAATAACATCTCCCATCAGCTATCAAAGTTATCATGCCACTTTTTACAGAAGTTACTATCCAATATGTTATTCTGTTAATCTCATTTTATGAACGAATACAGGCTGATAAGGATAATTCTTCCTTGTGTGCTATACACAATAACTACATATCAAGAGTTAACACTGGAATTGACAATGATATAGTAACATACCTCAAAGTTCAAAAGTATAAATGATATGGGGATTATGGGTCATTAATGTTCAGAGAAGAATAAACACATTCTAGCCGAATAATTCAACATATGGTGTCCTGGTTTGCCATTCAAACTAAAAAGAAAAAGTAAATGGGGAAGATAAAAGTGAATTACATTTATTAGCTATTATTAATTTATTTGTGTTATTGGAAGTGTATTCTAGTTATATTGAAGTTAAATAGAATGCTTTTTTTACATTGGGAAATATATTACATGCTAAAATATTTAGATATTAAACTATGATATTCACAGGCTCTTTAAAAAGCTTCTGTAAGGCAAAGGACACAGTCAACAAGACAAAACAACAGGCCACAGACTGGGAAAGATACTCATCAACCCCACATCTGATAGAGGGATGGTTTCCAAAATATACAAAGAACTTAATAAGCTAGTTATAAAACTAATACAGCTACTTTGGGAATCAATATGGTGTTTCCTCAGGAAAATCAGAATCAGTCTACCTCAAAATACAGTAATTAGACTTTTAGGTTTATACCCAAAAGATGCACATTTATACAACAATGACATCAATTTGACTATGTTCTTACCAGCATTATTTGTAATAGTCAGCACCTGGAAGCAACATAAATGACCCTCAACTGAAGAATGGATGTAGAAAATGTGGTACATTTGCACAATGGAATACTACTCAGCAGGAAAAAACCAATGGATTATTGGAATTCACTGAAAAATAGATGGAACTAGAAGAAACTAATCCTGAGTGATTTAACCCAGTCACAAAATGACAAACACAAGCCTTCATCTGCTAAGTGGTGTAAACAGATGTAGACACCCACAGCTAAATACTGAGCTGACTACTTGGAATCTAGTTGTAGACAGGGAGGAGTTATAAGCAAACAGGTCAAGACCAGGCTGGAGAAACCCACAGAAGCTGTTGACCTGAACAAGAGGGAGTTAATGGACTCCAATCTGATAGCTGGGAAACCAGCATAGGACCAACCCAGATTCTCTGAATGTGATGTCAGGAGGACTGGGCAGTATGGGGCCTCATGTAGTGGATCATTATTTACAAATAGACTTTGGGAGTCCATTCCACACAGAGGTATATTCCCTCAGTGTAGACACATATGGGAGGGACTGAGCCCTGCTCCAAATGATATGGCAGACTTTGAAGGCTCTCCATGTAAGCCCTCAATCTCCCTGAGCTGCAGAAGGGGGATGGATGGGAGTTGGTGGGGGAAACAAGGGAGGAAAGGAGGGTGCAAGAACTGGGATTGATATACAAAGCAAGTATATTTTGAATTAAAAAATAAAATAAAAAATATTTCTGTGAAAACAAAACTATCAAATTTGAAAAACAAGTATGGGTAAAATTTATAAGTTAATATATGAGCATTTCTATGTTTGAGTTTGTAATTCAATTCAGAAGTTTTAAGAGAATTTTATTAAAATTGCTTTCTTGTTTAAAATTGGTTTCACCTCTAATATCTGATAACTGTATATCTATTTAAATTCTCCGAGGTTATACTTTTATAGAAGGAAACATATTTTATTTAAAAATAACAAAAGAACACATCATTTTCTACTTCAGAATGACGAAATCAAAACTATATATCTAGCACTATGTGATGCCTATGTAGAAGAACAAAGAGGATTGTGAGCCATCAGCTGTTCTTGGGTGGGAGGCATTGAAATAAATCTTTAAAACCTTAACAGGTTCTTCTCACAGGCTAAAATACTCTTTACAACGAAATTGCAGATTTAATGTTCCCTGCGACAAAGCAAGAAAAAACTGTGGGGAATAACATCTCATTCAACACTCAATACCTCATTGTTTGTACATTATCTCTTAATTGCTATAATGACTGTTGTTCTACCTGTGTACTTATTCTGGATGTATGGAACATCCATGTCTTAGAAGTGCCACATTAGCCATTGTCTTAGGGCTTCTATTGCTGTGAAGAGAGACAAGAACCAAAGTAGCTCTTATAAGAGGACATCATTTAATTGGGGTGGCTTACATTTTCAGAGTTTTAGTCTGTTATCGCCTTAGTGTGACGTGGTATTGTGCAGGCAAACATAGGACTGGAGAAATAACAGAGTATCCAATATTTTGGTTTGTAGGCAACAGCCAAGATATCACTGAGTGATCTCAAAGACCACTTCCATACTGAAACACTTCTTGTATTTTTTTTATTTTTTAAAATATTGTTTTTCTTACTTTAATATTAATCCCAGTACCCTCTCTCTCTCCCCCTTTCTCCTTTTCTCCCCCCCTCCCTACTTACTTCTACCTCCCTCTTTCCCTCCCTCCCATTACCCTTGACCATACTCCCATCCCATCCCTCACCCACTCCACAGGAAGAGTGATGCATTCCAGGAGGCACCAACAAAATCTGTGAAGTCATTTGAAGTAGGGACTAGGCCCTCTCTCCTGCCTCTAGGTTAAGGGAGTATCCTTCCATAAGGAATGTGTTCCCAAAGTCCTTTTATGCACCAGGGATATGTCCTGGTTCCACAAAGGAGGTCCCTTAGACTTCCCAGGCCTTCTAACTGTGACCCATGTTCAGGGGATCTGAGTGGGTCCAATGCTGGTTTACCAACTACCAGTCTGAGGGCCAATTAGGTCCTTCTTGTTCAGGTCAGCTGTCTCTATGTATTTCTGTAGCTTGGTCTTATCCTCCCTCTCTGTATCTGGATTCCAGTTTGACTCAGTATTGAGTTGTGACTGTCTGCTTCTGTTTCCATCAGCTACTAGATGAGGGTTCTATGATGGTAGATATGTTAGTTATCCATCTCATTATCATGGAAGGGCATTTATGGTAGCCTTTCCACTCTTGCTCAAATTGTTAGTTGGGGTCATCCTTGTAGGTATCTGGGCATTTCTCTAAAGTCAGTTTTCTCTTCAGACCTATAATGGCTCCCTCTTTTATGGTATATCTCTATATCTCTTTTCTTTCATCTATTTGTCACATGACTCAATCTTCCTAGTCCCACATGCTTTTCTCTCTGCCCCTTCTCTTTCTCCTAGCTTCTTCTTCACTCACTGGCTTCCCCACTCCCATTATGCTCAGGAGATCTTGTTCCTATCCCCTTCTGTGAGGCGTCTTGAATGAATCTCTTAGGTTCCTCCTTGTATCCTAGTTTCTCTGGCAGTGTGAATTATAGTCTGGTAATCCTTTGCTCTATGTCTAAAATCTATATATGAATGAGTACATGCCATGCTCCTTTTTTTGTGACTGGGTTACCTCATTCAAGATGGCTTCTTCAAGTTCTGTCCATTTGCCTGCAAATTTCAAGGTTCCATTTTTTATGCTTTTTGTTTCTTTTTTTTCAGCTGAGTAGTATTCCATTGTGCAAATGTGCCACATCTTCTTTATCCATTCTTCAGTTGAGGAGCATCTAGGTTGCTTCCAGGTTCTTGGTATTACAAATAATGCTGCTATGAACATAGTTAAACAGATGGCTTTGTTGCATGGCTGTGGATTATTTGAGTATATGCCTAAGAGGGGATTTCTGGGTCCTGTGGTAGACTGATTCCTATTTTCCTGAGGAACCACCATACTGATCTCCAAAATGGCTGTACAAGATTGTACTTCCACCAGCAGTGGAGGAATGTTCCCCTTTCTCCACATCCTCTCGAGCATAAGTTGTCACTGGTGTTTCTAATTTTAGCCGTTCTAATTTAGCTACTCAATTTGAGGAAGTCTTATTAATTGTCAATCTTAGTCTCTGTGCTACTGGTGCACCAATTTATTCAAGGGTACCTGCGACTTTCTCTTCTAAGAAGTTCACTGTGGCTGGATTTATGTTGAGGTATCTGGTCCATTTGGACTTGAATTTTGTGCATGTTGATAGACATGGGTCTATCTGCAGTCTCTACACACCATCATCCAGTTGTGCCAGCACCATTTGTTGAAGATGCTTTCCTCTTTCCATAGTATCCTTGTAGCTGTTTTGTCAAAAATCATGTGTTCATAGGTTTGTTGGTTAATAACAGGATTTTTGATTGGATTCCATTTGTCTACCTATTTCTTTGAGTTTGTAGTTCAATTCACAAGTTTAGAGAGTATTTTATTAAAATTGTTTCTTGTTTTAAAATTGGTTTCACCTTTAATATTCAATAACTGTGTATCTATTTAAGTTATCTGAGGTTATACATACCAAGATGTATTTTAACCGCCTTGCACATTTTCTTACCAAAATCCTAGTACACAACAATGTATGTAAGAACAGATTTCAGGTGTTGAGTTATATTTTTTCTGTATGTATTTAATTATGAACACCATCATATTTTGCTTCACAATAAATGATGGCCAAATAAAGTGTTAGCAAACCATGTTCTGGGATTTCCAAGACCTTTTAGGATTCCCTTTTATATCCACTTTTTCTTTATTGATCTTTCAATATCCATAGAGTAAGATAGACAGTGATAAAGCCTCATTATCTATATTTACTCATATTAATTTTAAGCTTCATCTAAAATATCTAGATCAAGGCACTACCTTCATATAGGTAAAATTGGATGGATTAATTTTCCTTTGTCTCAAATGTTTATTTTCTGTACAATATAATGATCTATGTCTATTCATAATGGAAACTGATTTTGAAAATTAGAACCTGTGTGTATATAAGCATTTCCCCCTTTACTCGTGAGGAACATAGTATGTTAACCTCTCTAAGCAAACAAGATCTTCTTGAGAAGATAATCAGAGGGGCATTGATTCCTTGTTTTCAAAATTTATTTATTTTACATACCAACCAGTTTCCCCTTCTTCCTCTCCTCCTGTTTCTTTCTGCCTTCCTTTCTATCTCCTGATTCACTTCTGTCTCCATTCAGATGAGGTAAAGCCTACCATGGGAATCCACAAAACATGACATATTAAATTGATGAAAGATAAAATATTTTCCCTGGCATCAAGGCTGAACAAAGCATCCTGCCATAGGGAGCAATTTCCAAAGATTCAGCTCATGCATCAGGTTCAAGTCCTGGTTCCAAAACTAGGGGCCCCACAAATGACTAAGCTATCTTAAACTTAAAATCCAGGTCACAGTGGGAAAAGGAAAACATTTGGCTCAGGACCATATTAAGTGTTCAGTTGGAAGCACATACTTCTGAGGAATTAATATTTGGCCATATATACAGTAAGCATTTAAGTTTCAAGGACAATCCCCACATGCAGACCACAGAAAAGTGGTCCTGAAATTCCCTAGTAGAAACAAAAGGCATTTTGTCAAAGTTTATTAAGTATCACAATTCAATGTGAACTGTGATGGGGAAAGATGGAGAGAGGCACATAATAATCTAACCAATATTTGAGAGGTGGCATTACTTAAAAGGAAAGTGAACGAATATTTAATATTCCACACCTCATCTTTATACAATAATGGTTTAACAAACTTACCTAACATTTTTAACAGGTGCTATCTGTACTATGAATCTTCTTTGTGCAGAAGATTGTATTAGAGTAAAGGTTTTAATTTTTTTGGAAGATACTTGAAATATCAAAATTGAGAGCCTGAGTTTTATGGTTTTCTGGCAAGAAAACACCTTTGTAGTGTGTCCTTTGAAAGGCAAACAAAAGAGAGTAGAGCAAAAAAAAAAAGGGTAGGAAACACTTAGAAAAGTGAAAGAAAAAAGGTTCTCATGGTCAAAATATATACATAATGTTCAGAAATAATTGGATATGTATTTATAATTAGTATCTTTAGCATTCTTTAGCTTTTTTCTCTGGGGACCTCTATGCAAATAAAATGCACCATTTCCAAATACATGCTTTATATCATCAGGTAACATGAAAGTATCCACTGAAAAAGATCATTTAAAAATCATATCTAAAACCAAACAGGTTTACCCAGGTATGATGTATATGAATTACACAATGACCAGCATACCACGATAACAATAAGGGTGCCATTCTCCATGCACACCTTGGCAATAACCAAGACTTCTCTAATTGGACTTAAGATCTACTCAACAAGAGAAAAATCATCCTTGGTACTAGAAATTAGGCAACTTCCCAAGGCCAGTGAAGTCATGGATATTAGTGGGGAACCTAAAACCATGACATTTTAAGCAGCATAATCGCTAACTACATTCTAAATAATTGCCCTCATAACAAAATGTAAGTGTAGTTCATGCCCTTTATCAAGGAAAATTTTCAGGAAAAATTGGAGACCATTACAGAAAACCACAATCAATCCAAAGGCAGAGTTGTAGGACCTAGTCCTTACTCATACATCTACAACTCAACTCCTGCTAAGAGCAAGACTAGTTTTCACCAGGTAAGAGCACATCAACTGGTTATTTAGTACTAAATGACTAACCTTTAAAACAATCAAGTATCAGGTTGTATTAATATTTCTAGCAACACACACATACACACACATGCACACACACACACAATTAGTGAAAAAACAGTTTATAAAAAGGTTTATATGGGAGCAGGGGAAGACCTGAGAGAGGTATGAGGGAGGAACAAGAAGTGGGAAATGAGGTAATTATGCTTTAATTTCAAATAAGTGAAAATATTTTTAATATTTATTTAGAATCTCTCTAAGGGCTGTAAAGATGGCTAAGAGCACATTTTTAAGGAGGATCTTAATTTACTTCTCAATACTCACATAACTTCTAACTATTTAAACTCCAGTTTTAGTGGACACGACACCTCTTCTCATTTCTTGAAATACCAGGAGACATCTACTACACAAATGTATGTGTAGACAAACACCCATACACAAAAAATAAAAGTAATTTTTTATTGTTGTATGTTTTTTGAGACAGGGTTTCTCTGTATTACATTGGAGCCTGTCCTAGAACTAGCTCTGTAGACCAGGCTGGCCTTGAACTCACAGATATCCACCTGCCTCTGCCTCCCAGGTGCTGGAATTAAAGGTATGCTCCACCAATGCCCAGGTAATGAAAGTAATTTTTTAAATTTATGGTCATTTCTACTTCAAATATAGCCACTTATTTCAGCTGTCCTGTTGGTTTATTGAGTATGTTACACAAGAATTCTTTGTGGCCATTTTCTATTATTCTACAATAACTTGATAGTTTGTGAAAGTTTTTCCATCACTAATTTCTTCTGCATTTTGTTACTTAATTTCATTCCTCTAGGCTTCCTATGATGACCTCACTTTAGATACAAAATTGTGTAGAATGGTCTGAAAGTATTCCATTTGTTTCTTTGAAACACAGATAGGATAGGAGTTAGGTTGTACAATATGTATAATTCCAAACTCCTGTTTCTCAGTTACTTTTTCAACACAGCCCTCGGATTATCCCAATGGATAAATGGAGATAAAATGACAATCCTCTCAAGTATTCATATACATGGCACAGTATTATTGCTTAAATATTTCCATTATTTCAGAAATTGGAAAGGTGTGTCTCAGAATAGCTAGTACATAGTTGGCATAGATGATGACCTGGGTTTGACTTCTCAATAGAAAAGATTGACAAAGGTTGTTAGATATAAGCCAGATATATTCCACTTGTACATTTCTTTGTGTTTTCTGGGACACTGTTGTCTCCATTATTGTGTGTACAGACAAATATAGATGACAATATTTCTGCTACTTTGCAACTTCCAGTGTTATTGGTAACCCGCCGCAACCTGAATGTAAGAATATATTGTTGAATATTTTTTGTTGTTGTTCTTTTTACTCATATAAGAGACATCTATCTGAGTATATGTAGTTGAGTGGAAAGCCAGAATGCCAGTTTTCTTGCCAAGGGTCCAGTAATTGGAAATTTCTCCAAAAATATGTGGCTTCAACAAGTTGTGTTACTTCTGAATGACTTCCTCTTTTATAGCATTTTATCTTCTCCAGCCTTTGGATGCTGCATCAGCTGCCTCACACAGATATCAATATGGCAATACATATCTGTGTATAATTTTGTATTTATTAATTTATACAGATTGTCCCACTGTTCTCAAAATAATTTGGTGCTGTCATATGTTATTTAATTTTCATACAAATTAGCATCTGTTGAACCTGAATATCAGCATTACTTTACAAACTATATTTAAAAATTCAGATCCTTATATTATACCTAAAAGTAATGAGTCAGCATGCCTTAATGTGAAGCTTGTGGTGCTGAATGTCATTTACCAGAAAAGCTCAATGATATTTATTTATCCATTCTGACAGTAAAAATTGAAAATTTGTAGAAATAGTTCAATGACTTCTGATACTCTTTAACCCCTCAAATATTAAAAGATTACAATTTTTATTTAGATTACAAATTGTTAAATTTAGGAGTTTTTCTGTTTGAACATTTCACTTTGGATCAGCAAAGTGATTTATGTTACCTTTACAAAAATGAGAAAGAAATGCCCATTGTGTTTTATTTAAATTTCAAAGATTTCATTTTATCAGCACTTCTGCTGACATCACAACCCATATGAGGCTCTTAGTTTTGTGGATATTTCTTTTCAATTTACATATAAGTGAGAGAGTGCCATTTTCTCAGAACTGAAATGTGTAAAATTTCCAGAGGATTAGCAATGATTTTAAAACTAGACTTTCAGTGATATATTTGAGTTTGACTCATATTATTATGTATGCACTTTTTCTATCAAAGAAAATCTGGGTGATTAAAGTACTATAAAGAAACAAATTGTTTCTCCCACAATGAAGAAATTTCACTCCCATGATTATCATAGCATTTAGCAAAATATATGGTGCTAGTGTTGAGTGATGGAGTTTAAATATTTAGTGTTTATGCTGCATAATTCCTTCAAAAATATATTATGTCCCCCACTAAGAACTTTCGTTCCAATTACCTCATGTAATTCAAGAAATGAGCATCAATCTAGAAATTCTCTTCAAAGCAATTACTCTCATGTTTCCAAATTGAAGCATAAATTATCACTAAAATGCAAAGATCATAAAACAAGTTGAGGTTTTATAAGAAAAGCTGAGACTGAAGACATGGTTCTGCATGTGAGAACACTGGTTGCTCTTCCAGACAACCTGGTTCATGTCCCAGGACACATGTGGCAGCAACACAACTGCCTATAACTCTAGTTTCAGAGAATCAGATAGCCTCTGCTGCACTTCACAAACACTGTATTCATGTAGTACACAGGCCAAAAAATGTGGTACATATACTTTATGGAATATTACTGAGATGTAAAGAAAAATGAAATAATGATTTTTGAGAGTAAATGGATAGAACTAGAATATATCATAGTCTTTGTAGTATTCCATTCTCAGAACGACAAATATCATAATTTATTCTTATCGGAGGTTCCTAGTACAAAATTTCAGATATATGTAGAAAGCACAAGTATATATAACATTAAAAATAATTTAAAAGCTGTATGTAGATGTTTGTGTTCCTGTGTGTTTGTGGTTTTTTTTTTTCATTTGTGTGCATGCAAAAGTAGACACAGATTGAAACAGACAGAAAACTCAAGTGTAATTTTTTAATCATTGGGTCTGTGAATCCTGAATACCAGAAGTAATATCATATATTGGATGCTGTTGCATAACACATAGAACAACCCTGAAAAAACTAGCAACTGTAAATTATTAACAGTTTGCTGGCACTGTGTCTCCAAAATAATAAGTGCTCTATGAAACATCTATTATACGATGGTAGGATGTTTGCTAATACCAGTGAATACCATGAACAAAAACCATTTCCCAATTTTGTCTTTAAAGTTAGTTTCCAAATAAAAATTAAAATTATGTGAAATATCTTGATGATTAATAAGGCACCATTTAATTTCACAGGTTACAAATTTACCAAAAGTATTCCATGGAATAAAGACAAATACATATTTAGAGAAAGTATATAGTATATTATGGAAAAAATATTCTCCTTCCATGATAGACACAGTCTATTCATTAGAACCAACTTATATCTAGGCTCTCATTGTTCTTGGTTTCCCTTTATGTCAGGCAGATTGTGCACTGAGCAGTAGTCATAGCCACTCAGATTTGTTAATGTGAGTTCATGCACCTGAAATTATATCTCTTAGGTTGCTTGGTCTTTTGTTTTGTCCCTATGGTTGCTTTGTTTATGATTCCATGAAATAATTGTAGAAATGACTAGAGAAAGAGGCTGACTTAGTATCCATAGAGCCAGCTTTCCTGTACAGGTGATGGTGTATTATGTGCAAGTAGCTATATTATAGCTGCTCTGAGTTCATGTGTGATGTTCTCTGAGCCTTGGGAGAATGAGATGTAGAGGTCCCATCTAAAGCTCAGCATTCATAGTCACTTGTTTTCAGTACTTTTAACAGTAACGTAACTCTAAGTTAACTACTATCCGCTGCAATAAGAAGCATCTCTATTTTATGAGCAGCATAAATTTAAGGCCTGTGTTTATAAGTATAAATATTTAGAATGCAGTTTGAGAACATGACCATTTTGAAACATGATAGGCTCACCTCTAGAGTCTATGACATCCCTCCCAACCCATATTTTGTTTGTTTGTCTGTGTTGTTTTTACCATATTGAAAGCACCAGACATGAACTCCCTATTGTAGACTAGGCCTCAAATCTAGTCAAGAAAGTGGTTAATTACATTTATAGTTTTCCATGATTGTACAGTAGAAATATCTTGCTTGGCAGATCCAACACTTGATCAGATAATTCATGTATTTCTCCCAAATAGCATTCATAGTACCTTCAGACAATTTTCTAATATTAATTAATTATTTTTTATTTTTTTTTACATATCAATCCCTGTTCCCTCTCCTTCCCTCCCTCCCTCTCTCTTTCTCTATCTCCCACCCTCTAATGCCCACTGACTAACCTCTCCTCCCATTCCCCTCACTTCACATGTAGGGTGATGCCTTCCATGAGGGGTCATTTACAGATGTAAATGTCATTTGGAGTAGAGACTAGGTTTTCTCTCATGTCTCCAGGTTAAGGAAATATTCCTCCATGCGAGATGTGACCCCAAAGTCCTTTTGTGCACCAGGAATACATCCTGGTTCCACTGTCTGAGGTCCCTTAGACTGCTCAGGCATTCTAGCTGAGACCCAAGTTCAAGGGGGTTTGAGTGAGTCCCATGGTGGGTTCCCAGCTATCAGTCTGGGGTACCATTAGCTCCTTCTTGTTCAGGTCAGTTGTCTCTATGCGTTTCTGTATTCTGGTCTTGTCATACCCCTCTGCATCTGGATTCCAGTTTGGGTCAGTGTTTAGCTGTGGGTGTGGGAAGCCACAGCCCCAAGATGGCACTTGGCTGGATGCCAGGTAGTTCATGCTTAGCTGTAAACAAGCCTTATTTGGAAGTGCTTGATGGATCTGGTGTGTGCTTCCTCCTTCTGTGGCCTATCTGAGATCGCCAGGTGGCATGAGCCGATTGGGCTGTGAGAGCACATTTAAGGGCTTGCTGGGGATGGGGAGAAGCAGAAGCTGATGGGAGAAGCAAAAGCTGATGGGAGCAGAGGAAGCTGATATACAAGGATTCAGAATAAACTGCTTGAAGAAGAGTCGTGGTTGCCTATTTCCTTGACAACCATTAAAGATGCAATACAGTGGGCGTTTGCTTCTGTTTCCATCATCTACAAGAACAGGGCTCCCTGATGGTGGATAAGTTAGTCATTGATCTCATTATCAGGGAAGAGCATTTATGGTAGCCTTTCCACTGTTTGCTCAAATTGTTAGTTGGGTCAGTCTTAAAGGTCTCTGAACATTTTTTTAGGTTCAGTTTTCTTTACAAACCTATAATGGCTCCTTCTTTTATGCCCCCCCTCTCTCTCTTTCTCTCTCTCTCTCCTCTTCCCTATTCCTTCCCTTACTCAATCTTCCTCATCCCAACTGCTTTCCTCTCCTCCCCTTCTCTTTCTCCTAGTTCCCTCTCCACTCACTGCCCCCCCCATGTGCTCTGGAGATCTTATCTCTTTCCCCTTCTGTGAGGGACCTTATATGAATCTCTTAGAATCTGCCTTGCATCCTAGTTTCTTTGGCGGTGTGAATTATAGGCTGGTGAAACTTTGCTCTATGCCTTTAGACCATTTTTAAAGCTAGCTGAAAGAGTTTACTGTTTAGTTTAATATAATTTCTGTTTTCTGCAACCAGTGTGTAGTGTCTTTATCAATGTAGAATTATCAACTGGTTATGTTGGACAAATAAAAACAGGGGAATAGCTTGTATATTTTAGGGTACCTTTGGGGTCTCTCTATATTACTCCCATGCTTGTCCCAGAGATTTTCATATGCTGACTCATGGATTTAGGAAGCATCATCATTCACTAATCAAAGGTACTTGTGTTCAAGTTCCTTTTAACATATTGCATTTTTAATTATTTCAAATATGGAGGGGTTTGTAAGACTCCCTCATAAGTCCTTTCTTTTGGTTAACCCATCCTTTTCTCCTACTTTCTACCACTACCTGATTCTATGTCTACATAAATTTTTAGCTCACTGTTCTTTTATACCACATGTTCTACTATTATCTCTTATTATTTTAAAAAATTGTTTCAGGAACATAGTTTCTCAAGTAGCTTCTTCTTGTACTTATCAGTTTGGTTAAGCCTTCTACCTGGATCTTGATTTATCTAGCTCCATTATTCCACCACCTGCTTAAACCTTTATTTCCCTAGAATTTGTCCTCTGATAATCACTTCATCCACAATCTACTATCTATGCCACCACACTAAATGGCCCATACCAATGATCCATTTCTTATTTACTAGTTTCCATATGTATTCCACATTATACACAACAAAATAATTGTATCTAGGAAGCATGAGGGTAATTATATGACATTTGTTTTCCTTTGCCTCTATGACTTCAATATATATATATATATATATATATATATATATATATATAATCATTTACCATCAAATTTAATGATTTCATTTTTCTTTATAGTGATATAATATGCATCATGTGTTTTAACACATTTTGTTATCTATTCGTCATTTGATAGACATCAATGTTGATTAATACTATTAAGAATAGAATGGCAATGAACATAGATATGAAAATACTTCTATAGTAAGTTATGAAGCACTTTGGATACATGTTTGGGAATGATAGAGCTGAATGCTATAGTTATTTAATTTCTAGTGTTTTCAGTTTTCTCCAGATAAATTTCCAGAATGGCTGCACTAGTTCACACTTCAAAAGAATTTTTTCTTTCAGATGCTAGGCATTCTGACTATCACAACTATTGTAACTATATGCATTTCCTTAAAGCTTACTGGTGGTGAGCATTCTTTAAAGTATCTACTAATAATTCGTATCTTTGGTCTTTGGAGAATTTCCTGTTCACTTTCACATTTAATGGGGTTGTTTGTTTCTAGGTATACAATTTTTTAAAGTTTATGTGTATTTGTAGACACCAATCTCCTGCAATACATATAACTGGCAAAAGTTTTTCTTTATTTTGTTTGCTGCCTCGTCAATCAACAGACCATATCCTTTGCTGGAAGACAAAAGCATTTTGTTTTCGTGAGATCTGGTTTATCAACAGTTGGTCTTATTTCCTGAGCAAGTGGAGTTCTATGTAGAAAGTTCTTCCCTGTGCTTAAAGTTAAAGCATATTTAGTATGTTTTACTCTAGTAGTTTCTGAGTATCATGTATTACAGTGAGATCCTTAACTTATTTGGAGTTGACTTTTATGCAAAGTGCTATGTTAAGGTTAAAACACTTCTTTTTATTTAGACAGAAAAGAAGAGATGATGGGAGATGTCATTCTGTAAATATGTTTCTCTTATTGGTTAATGAATAAAGCACTATTGGCCAATATGAAAGCAAGATAGGCAGAACCAGGAGACAAGGAGGATTCTGGAAGGATTAGGGAGGGGTCAAGATGTAGAGACTGGAAAAAACAGGGGTCCAGGCCCCCTCTCGAGTAAGATAAGACCACATGGAAATACTTAGATTAATAGAAATGGGTTCATATTTAAGACAGAACTAGCCAATAAGAAATACTAGTAACAGGCTAACAGCATCATATCTAATATAGTGTCTCTGTGTGTTATTTGGGGCTGGCACGGCAGTGGATATGTGTATATATAAACACATTTATGTGATATTGTAGTTATAGAAACTAAGAAAGAAACAGTCATGGCTTGTTATAACAGGTTCCTCCCTGCCGGCCTCCTGGTCCTGCCGCCATTGTCCTGCAACCACGTGTGCCTCAAATAACACTCAGGAGACTCTATATTTGATATAATCCTGTTGGCCAGTTACCATTACTGTTTATGGGCTAGCTCTGTCTTAATTATTAACCCATTTCTACTTATCTAAGTATTTCCACGTGGTCGTCTTATCCGTGAGCTGCGCGGCAGGCGTCCTGCTCCTTCCCAGGGCTACATCTTGACTCCAACCAACTTCCTCTCTCTTCCTCCTGGTCTCCTAGCCCCGCCTATCTTGTTTCCTATTGGCCACAGGGCTTTATTAACCAGTATGAGAAACATATATACAGAATAACATCTCCCATCAATGGCTAGTCTAATATTCGACAAAACACTTCAAACCGAAGCTACCGAGGCCAGATTAGGAAGATGATTTCATACTCATTATATGAAGAATCCACAATATACATATTACTTTTCTAATTAGGTATGCACCTAGTTTCATAAAAGATATGCTACTAGATCTAAAATCACAAGCCAACACAAACACAATGATAGTGGGGAACTTCATTACCCAACTCTTGGCAGTAAAAAAGTCATCAAAACAGGAAATAAAAGAGAAACATTGGGGTTAATAATAGTATATCAAATAGACCTAATAAGCATCTACAGAATATTTCACACAAACACTAAAGAATAAATATTCTACTCAGTAACCATCAGAATTTATTCCCAAGCCATCCATAGGTTAGGACACAAAACAAGTTTCATTGTATTTATATAATACAATCGAAATGAAGTTCTATATTTTATATCATAACAATGGATTGAAGCTAAATATCAACAACAGAGCCTACAGTAAGTATAAAACTTGTGAACACTAAACAATACACTACAGAATACATCTAAAATTCTAAATATACACTCACAGCATAATCTCCCAAAGCCATTAGAACTATGTCTATATAATAAAGAAAATGGCGTCAGATAATTCTGGTTATCAAACACATTTGCTCTGTTTCAATAAGCCAATCAAACTGAATTTTTTACATTGCCTGAGCTATAACATTAGATATCTGAACTCTTATTAACAGTACCATGTTTAAAATACTCCATCTGATACACTTGATACTTTTTAACATTTATCTCACACACATAATATCCATTGTATATATGTTATCTATGTATCTGCTGAGTTCAATTAAAAACTGAAATTGTTGTTTAAGATTGTTGCACATCTCTTCCTAAGTTACACTTTGAACTTTGCTTTTAGGGAATGATGGAACTCAAAACTAATGAGATTTAGAAGCAAATAGAATTGTTAAGGGTTGATTTAAGGAGAATCATCTCTGTTCTGCATAACAATTAACACAGGCAATATAACACAACTTCATGAGGTAATACTGAGTTAACCCCTTCAATTATATTTGGAGATAATGTAACTGAAGTGCAAGAGATAACTTTACCTAGAGATGAGATTGTCAAATCAATTGACTTTGCTAAGGCCTTATCCACTGTGAAAATGGAAATTTTTCTACCAGCAATAAACAAATAAATACATAGTTCATGATTATTAATTAAAGTGTTATCATATCTAGAGGCCTTTTAATACCCTCAGTTTAAATGTAGGTGGATAATCAATGAGGTTGTGAGATCAACATGTATCATAATTTAGTCAACCATGGAACAAATTTCTGTATTTTATTTTGTACAATTTAATTTCCAAGCCTTCAAACAATAAGTATGATTTCAGTCACACTTTCAAAAAATCTTAAGTTTGTTTTATGTATTAAATGTGTTGGGAATAAAAATTCATGAACACATTTTGTTGTGTGCCACTAAATCTAGATATATTTAGAGCATCCAATCAGTGTTATTATTCTCCTTTATTTTCCCAAATTATTTGAAACTGTCCTTGTTTTACCTAAACTATTTTTGGTAAACAATACACCAAAAAAATGTGAAGCAAATAATCTCTTTTTAAATTTAAAAAGTATTTGGTTATTTTGTTGTACTTTGATAAATGAATCACAAAACGGACTAAGTTTTCCCTTTATTGATAGAAATTGGGTCTTAGTATCATTAAAACTAATTATAATAATGAATCAATAACAAAATCTCCACCACCAACTCATAACATCATTAAAATAGGCTTCCATAGAAAAAAGTCAATATTAACCAAGAATCTTCACATAAACATGACAGTTTGTCAACACACATACACATGGACACACACACGTGCACACACACACACACACACACACAGACAAAATTCATTCAATATGTGTAAATCAATAAATGTCATTCAGCAAATAAATAACCTCCAATATGGAAATTACATGATCATCTATATTAGATGATGAGAATCTCTTTACTTATACCTAGCAAGGCTTCATGACAAAATTGTGCATATAATATGCCACAGAATAAAAAGTCTGTAAATATCAAACATACAGCCAATTTAATATTAAATAAAAAACATTTTGAAGAGATCCCACTACGGTATTGAACAAGGGCCTAAATAATCAAAAATAATTTTAAGAAAGAGCAAAGGTTGCATCATAATACTTAAGAATCTCACACTATAAAGCTATAATATTTAATTGCATTAAATAATAATAATCAGAAGGTACAGCACTTTTTTTATATCTCCGTTATGAAGGCATCGCAGGGAAAAACAATTCTCCTTGCAGACCACTACTATGAAATGAAGGTATGTCTCTCCTATTGCATTTATTCACCCATAACTAACAGCAGAATGTAGCTTCTTTACCAATCCAACATGGACTGAAAACTAGTGATTCTCCATGTATTGAGCATAATGCTATGAACAGATTTGGACTGTTGAGACATCCAGCTCTGTGGACTGAGCATATAATTGGTTCTGAGGCTAAAGCGCACATATTGCTTTTCCATTGTGTTGAGAGCCACTCACTCTTAGACTGTCTCTTACTGTGTAAGCCAATATAATAAATTATCTTTTGTAGAATATAGTCATTCTAATGTTCTTATACTTTAAGAACCCCTACTGACAAAGTAGCCAGAAAAAATTAGGGAGATTGGTACTCTATTCAATAAATTTTGGTGAGTAAACCACTGGACAGTCACATGCAAAATAGTAAAATTGAGTAATCTTTTACATAATACACAAAATAAATTCAAAACAAATTTAAATTTTATATGTGATATTTAAAAATAAGTCTCTTAGAAGAAGACCCAATTGATGATGTTCTGAAATTATTGAATTTGAACCAGATAAATATAGTCAAAAAAAAAAAAACAAAACAGAAACAAGGTTTTGTGCAGGAGAGGAAACAGTCAACAAATGAAGAAACAAACTGCAGAAAACTTCATATTGATATATCTTTTCTTGTTATGTTCAAGTTCATCATTTAATTTAAAATAACTTAATTAAAAAATATTCATGTGTTCAAAATATTAACTTTGATGATTTTGGATATATAAGGTTAATGGGAACAAGAAAATTAAAACAACACATTCAAGAATACCCATTAAACCAAAGAAGGTGATAATGAGCAACAAAAAGGAAAAAAAGACACACGATCTAAAGAAAATACATTTTAAAATGACAAGAAAGTTTCAATTATATTAAATACACTGATTAAACATTTCTGCTCAAAGATCAAGAACAACGAAATACATTTCTTTTAAAAATGTGTATGCTATATATGCAGGAGTCCATGATGGAATCATTAGTCTTCAAATTCTTAAGCTTTGGAATTTGGATTAAATAATGTCACCAGGGTAGAAATTAATTAAATGCAATAAAAATACAGAGTAGTTTCTGTCACTTTATTTTATATATGAAATTTGATCTTTTATTGCAGGGATAGAATTAAGTTTTCCTTGTCATCATTTCATTTTCTGTTTTTCTTATCAGTTTTATCAATGTTTGTTTGAACTGTATAGATGCTATTATGATGGTTTTTATATTTTTACATGTTATGTTCTTAAACAACCTTTCACCTTTTAAATAAAACTTATGTGTAGGCTTAAATATAAGTATTTATTATGCAGTTGGAAATTATGCTGGTTAAGTGAATTGCCAGTTATGGATTCTTTTGTAGATTCCAGGAAATCAGCAGTCACAGGAAGTAAGGAAATATTATACTACCAGGCCTTCTCATATTTTCTTAATTTCCTTCTTCATAGCACTTGTGCCCTAATATTGTCCTCCCTAGAAGTCTTTATCCCACTCATCTCTGTTGTACCTTTGACATTTCCTTGTATTTTCTGTTATTCCAGGTTATTTATTCACATTAAATATTCAGAGCAATGAGAACATGAATCATTTGTTTTTCTGGGTATGATTTATTTCACTCAGAGTAATATTTTCTAGTTCCACACATTTACCTGTGAATCTCAAAATTTCAGTTTTTTTTAGAGATGACTAGTATTCCATTTTGTATATATACCACATGTTCATTGTCCTTTCATCAGTTGAAGGACATTTAGGTTGTTCTCTTTACTAGCTATTTTGAATTGATCTACTGTGAACACAGCTGATGAAATTTCTTTGTAGTTGATCCATTTCAGTATATGTCAAAGAATTCTATAGCACGGGCTTATGGTTTAGTTTTATTTTGCTTTTTGAGAATTCATCACAGATTTCCAGAGTGGCTGTACCAATTTGGAATCAAACCAACAGTGAATAAGAATTCCCCTTTTCCCAAATCTGGGCCAGGAATTGTCTCATGTGGTAGTATTTGACTACAGAGGCATTTTTTTCAGAAGCAATAGTCTGAAATTGTACACCATCTCAAAATTTTAGAATTTTACTAGATCCAGCATGCATCGTTTTAATTGTTAGCTACAGTATATGTCATAACTATGCCAATTTCATCAGTGTTCCGGGTGAGGCAATATTAAAACTAATCTCACAGGAAATACATTGAAAGGCTGAATATGTTGGGCATGTGATATATTCTTTCCTCTTCTGAGAGATAACTGATGAGATTTAAAATTGTTTCTTTATTCAGAGCTTGATAATAGAATTGATGGATGTATTTTTGTGAAATCAACTCTTCTTACATCTCCAATCCCTTCTATACACAACACATTCTCCTCTCAAATCCATGCTCTGTATCATTTATCGTCTATCTAGTTATCTGTCTGTCTAGTCTTTATCTCTTCAGTTAGTATATTCATTTATATATAGTTAGTGTTGCCTGCATGCACGTTTCTGAAGGGCTTTTAGTACTTAGGCTTTGACAACCTTTAAGGGAATTTTTACTTAAAACAGAAAAGGGAAAGAAAACTAACTTTCACATAGTAGAAGTAGACACCCTGCAGCTTTTAAGACAAATATTAAGGCTTGGGAGCCCTTCCCCTGTCCATACTTGACTCTTTATTTAGTAATATGTTCTTATGAAGTTTTGGGAAGGAAGCCACATTATTGAGAGTTCACTGGTATAGCATTTTTGTCACCTAGAAGATATGACTTATTAGAAGTCTTTTAATCTATCCAGGCTGTATTCCAAGATATTTCCATAGCCTCAGGGCATTAATGATGTTACATTTTGGGATCAGCACTCAACCATTACTTATTCTCTGTACCTTGTCCAATTTTGGTACCCGGTAATAGTCTCCTTCTGTTGAAAATAAAAAAGTTTATTTGATGAAGGAAAAGAGCTATATTTATCTATGAGCATAAAGAGTTATTTGGAACATAGCAGGAAATTACATTAATTTAGCAAAATGGTAGTAGTAGATTCTTCTCTAGGGTCTATTCCCTCTGAATCCATCTGTAGTTATCTGGCATTACAGTACCATGCATGAGTTTCTCCACCTTTTATGTAGACATTAATTCTAATCAGACTGGTATTTGTCACATCTAAGATACTGGTGCTACTGTCATTCAGTTAGGTAGTTAGTTATGTCATAGTTGCTAAGGATTGTTTCAAAAGTTTTGACTCAACTAGGATGTGTATGTTCTAATACATCTTCAAATTTTATTAAATAATTTACAAAATTTGCTTTATTATCTACTTCCTTCTTACTCTCGGCCTCAAAAACAGCCATCTATAAAATATTATGGTCTTTTCAGGTGTTTCTTGGGATTATATCCCAATTATCTACATGCACATCTTTCTGGATACCCAATTTGTACGTCTGAACTTTTGAAAGCCCCATGAACATGTTGGTACCAGATTTTTCCTTTGATATTTGGGTAAAAGCATGTTTGTACCAACTAATATCATAGCTTTTAGGTAGCTAAAGCATTAAACAGCTACAGATCTTTTTTTCTAAAACTCACCTTGGGGAGAGGTATTTTCCTAGGGAGCAAGCCATGACCCAAAACACATAACAAGAATACTCTGTTTGGGACTTTTACAAGAGGTTTCCAGACTGGTTAAAATATGACAGGGCTCTGGGGAAGAGACTTTAAAGAACTTCAAATCTGGTTCCTTACACCAAGTCATATGTAACAATGAACAATATGATTTTTTTATATGTACCATGGACTGAAGTATGTAAATATGAACAGAACAAGAGAAAATTCTTATAACCTCTTTTTCATATGTCAACTAGTAGTTTTCTTGTAGATAGTGAGAAAGCTTTGGGTAATTTGTCATGTTCTGAGCATGTTGACTTTTACAATGCCTTCACTGTTTGTATGAGTTTTAGGGAGCAATAGTTTCCCAAAATTCTTCACTCCATCCTGATCCCACTTACTTCCTTTTCTCCTATCATCCACCCTCTGCCCTTGCAACCCCCATCGCTCCCCCTGTTCCCCAAAAAATTAAAAGAAAAATGGAAAACAAAGAAAAGCAAGCAAGCAAACAAACACAAAACAAAACAAAGCCTGAAGAATCATGGAATGAAAGCTGACACACAGTTTACCCTTTGTTCCACATATCTTTGCTTGTAAATGTTCATTGAGACATTCCTTGGTCTGTTGTGAGGCTTCTGGCCTCTGCTACACTATTCATAATGGGCTCTCTCTGGGACTCCTCTATGATATCCTGTTGTTGTTCTGTGTCATATAGATTATGCCATTTGGATCTGTAGGTTTGACCCTTTCCCATGTTCCAGCAGTTCTTAGAAGAAGTGAATGTTGGGGTTGACAAACTCATATTCATTATTCTGTACTTGGGTAATAATTAATTTGGTCAATCTGGCAGGTTTCTGTCATTCTCACTACCTGGTTGAGCTCTTAAGCAAGCCCAGGCTAGCTCATCCAATGCAACCTGCATTGAGGAGTGGAGCATCTCTACTCTTTTGCCCAGGCAAAATCTCCTGGGCAAATCTCCTAAGTACTTTAAAGTCATAAGGAAGAGGCAGGGTGTTCTCTCCTCCTCTGAAGCCCTCAGGGCTGGTTCACCTGAATATCATACAAAAGGATAAGCTTTAATGTGCTGCTAAAATGAGATGCAAGGACTGCTCTTCTGATTGCCACAGCTGATAAGGGACAGAACCAGCTCTCCAGCTCTCAAGACCGCAGGGTCAGCTCTCCTACCCAACACAGATGACGAAGGGTAGGGAAGCAAGGTCTCTCCCTCAACCTTTATACATTATAGCAGATAATGGATGAGTCTAGATGTCACAGACACTTTTTTGGGCCAATTCACCTGTTCCCCCTCAATATGGACAGCCCTATTGTGCTGACTTGGTGAGCTGCAGGGCCCACTCTCCTAAGTGAAGCAGCCAAAGGGGGACCCTGGTGCCAACTTTTATTACCTGCAGTAGGTGATGAGGGTAAGGGGAAAGGATCAAGGGTATCTCTCCCTAGTCCTTGCTACCATAGCAGATAGTGGGGTTAGCTCTCCAACTCTCATGCCTTCAGGGCCAGCATACCCATATTTTAGCAAATGGAGACAACTCTAGTTTGCTGTCCAGGCAAGGTGCAGGGTCACTTTTCCCTAGTGATTTAGGCAATGAAGAGTGAGCCCAACACCTTGAAGAACTATCCTCACTGCCTTAGGTGGTAAAGAGATACATAAGCATCAACACAGACTACAGCAATGGCAGGGCCATGGAACAAGATATGACCTTTGGAGGCAGCATATATCACTGAAGTCTATATGGGCCCAGCAGCAGCACAGCCATTGTACATCAACATGGCCACAGGTGGTACTCCACATCCAGAAAATCCCTGTGGCCTTTGGTTGCAATATGGACCATAGATATCAGAACAGACTCAGGCTGTCGGAAGACCATGTACATAGACATGGTGTTTGGCTGCAGCCTGGGGCCAGGATGTCATTGTGGCTTTACTTGGCATTGCAGGTTCCCTAGATCTGCATGGTCCCAGTGGCAATACAGTTCACAAATCCCGATATGTCCTTCAGTGGTAACAGGAGTCATGGATATCAACAGAAACTCAGATATGTTCCACAGAAACATTTTGGGTCTAGATGATGCCAAGGCCCTTGGTGGCAGCACAAACTACCCTGTTCTGTTTGGATCCAATTGCAACCTGATCCTTAAATAACAGCATGGCTACAGGTATTGGCACAGACTGCAGGCCTCTGTATGACTCTCAGTGGAATCACCAGTCATAGACATCAATACAGGTTTCCCCTGCTGTGTCAGAGCTTCGGAATTAGGCAGGGACCTTGCCAGCAGCCTAGTCCTAGATATCACATTGGATCAGGGTTGCAAGGAGGGTATTCATGTCAACCTGTTACTCCCTGCTCTCAGCTCTTCAGATATGCTAAGCTCCCAAGCTCATGAACCCTTCTCCCACTTCCCCATTCTGTGCTCCCTCAGCATAATGGTGTCAGATCATCCAGCACCATATGGTGTATGGTTGAATACTTCCTACCTAAGTCATAAAATATGGAGGAGCTGTGTATTAAATTTTGATACGCTAATTATATCACATGTAAACCATTTATTTATATCCATAGCCACATAATTTCACTTCTTTTCAGATTGAAAATAAAGTGCACTACCCTACTAGAGACCTCCTCATAAATCATTCTTTTATCCCCAGTTCTATGTACTTATATCTGATCCTAATCATATAACCCCTCATTCACTACATACTGTGTGGAATTTCAACTACCTAAGAGTTCTTCCTTATAAGAGTTTCTCAAATTACAACAGCATGTTTATATCAGAATTTCATCTTTTCAATGTCCAATCAATTGCAATGAAATTATATACTTTTTATTGTAAAGTCAGGTTTACAGACTATTCATTTGAATGAATTACTAACCTTGCATGCCACTTTTCTTAATGGACATTCTGCCCTGGAGTGACTACATACAACTCTGCCTTCCTGTTCCTTACTCCAAATTTCAGAATACTTAGTATAATGTAAACATCTTGGTATGTTCAACATTTTTCCTTGTCTTTTTAAAATAATATGTAATGATCCTCCAGTATGTCTCTAAATATACCATCTAACTATTTTACCTGGTATTCAACAATGAGAGACACTAAAATCTGTTCCAACACAAGAGGGAAATTGGCTTAGCTGGTTCTTAACATTGCACTTCCATGGAATAATTATAGATATGTTCTATTTATGCATTATAGGCCAGATTTTAATCTGTTCTCACATTCTCAGCCTAGATATATCTATCTATATCATATAGAAAAACTGGGTCATTCTATGAAAACCATGGATTGAACAGTGAAAAAGATAACCTCCATATTTAAAAAAAATATTTTTCATTTTATGATTTAGTGCTGGTAAGAAAATACAAGCAACTGAAAGCCTTAATAAGAATTTTGGCCAAATCATTGTCCTATCAGAGCTGCTGCTCTGCTGCTCCTAACGACCATTGAGGCAGAGTGCATGTCTAAAAACCCTTCCACCTCTGTGGGACCTCCTGGTTCTGTTCTGAGCACACTGGACCTGCCTATTCATGCAGAACTATCCTGAGGCTGAACTCACCTAATCTTTGGACCCCCTTCCCTGGCCCACTGCCAGGGGTGATTCTGGGACCAGTTCCGGCCAACCACCCCCCCCCAAATCATTCCCAGGAAACTCACTGCATTAGCCCTGCATCTCAATCTCCCAGGTATCCTGGCTCTGGATAGCACAGTCCTAGTACTCTGCTCCATACTACACCCAGAGCCTGCCCTCCCCTCACCCTTTGTCCTACTGGGCATGTTGCTTCGCTGCTCTGATGCTCCTAGTGAGCATTGTGCCAGAGTGCAGGCCCAACAAACCCTCTACCTCCATGGATCTTCCTGTGTTTGCTCTGAGCACACTGGACATGCCTGTCCACATCTGAGGCCACCCTTGCTGGATCTTCAGACCCCATCACTGGAGCTCTGTCAGAAAAAAGACCTTCAAGAGAACTTGGCTCATACAGAGATAGAGACATCAAACTCCTGGCCCATCTACTCCCACCAGTAGAGTAGGGTAGAGAGAGAGAGATTCCAACTTCACCCACTGGAAGAAGTGATGGAAAAACAGCAATACAAAAAAAACCCACTAATAGAAAGACAAGCAAGATACCACCAGAATCTAGGGACTCTATAGTAACTATACCTGAACAAACCAAAGCAGATGAAGCAGAAGATAATGACTTAAAAACATAACTTCATAAAATAAGACAGAGGCCCTCCAAGATGATATGAGACAATCCCTTAAAGAAATGGAAGAAAAAAACAAACAAAAAATTGGAAGAAATAGAGGAAATGACCAAGCAAAAATGCAAGAAGTGAGCAAATTTCTTAAAGAAAGTAAGAAAAGCCAAGAAAAAAAAAAAACAATAAAACAGATGAAGGAAATAATTTAAACAGTTCAGGACTTGAAAACTGAAATAGAGACAATAATGAAAATGCAAACTGAGGGAATACAGGAAATAGAAACCTGGGCAAATTATCAGAAACTACAGATACAAGCATAACCAACAATATACAAGAGATCAAAGATAGGATCTCAGGCGCTGAAGATATACTAGGGAAAATAGATTCATAGACCAAACAAAATCTTAAATCCAACAAATCCTTAACATAAAATATCCAGGAAATGTGGGACACCAGAAAAGGCTAAACCTAAGAATAATGCATATAGAAGAAGTCAAAGGAGTTGACTCAAAGGTACAGAAAACATATCAACAAAATCATTGAAGAAAACTTACCCAATCTGAAGAAGGACATGCCTATGTAAGTACAAGAAGCATACAGACCACCAAATAGACTGGACCAAAGAATAAAGACCCATAAAATAATCAAAACACCTAACATACAAAATTAAGAAGGAATATTAAGAGAAGCAAAAGAAAACACCCAGGTAACATATGAAGGCAACCCTATCAAAATAACATCTGAATTCTCCATGAAAACTCTCAAGCCCAGAAGGTCCTGGATAGATGTTCTACAAGTACTAAGAGTCCATGGATGATGTCAACCCAGGCAACTATACCAAACAAAACTCTCAATCACAATAGACTGAGAAAACAAGATGTTCAATGACAAAGCCAGATTTTCACAATCCGTATCTACAAATCCAGTGCTACAGAAAGTTATAGAAGAAAAACTGCAACACAAGGAACTTAATTATACTTACAAAGACATAGGCAATAGACAATCCCACATCAGCAGAACCCAAAAGAAAAAGCAGGACAAATATACTCCTAATACCACCACCACCACCAAACCTAAAACAAACAAGAATTTACAAATCAATGGTCCTTACTAAAAGATTGTATTTGAGAACAGAATCCATCCTTCTTCTGCATACAAGAAACACTTTTAAGCTTCAAAGACAAACATTACCTCAGGGTAAAGGGTTGGGAAGAGGTCTTCCAGTCAAATGGACCCCAGAAGCAAGCAGGTATAGCTATCCTAATATCTAACTAATTAGACTTCAAACCAAAATCAATCAAAAGAGATGAAGAAGGTCATTTCATATTCATACAGGATAAATCCATCAGCACAAAGTCTAAATTCTGAACATCTATGCTCCAAATACAAAGGCACCCACATTCATAAAAGAAAAGCTACTAAACTCCAAATATGACATAAAATCTTCACATGCTCATAGTGGAAGATTTCAACACCCCACTCTCACCACTAGACAGGACCACCAGACAGAAATTTAACAGAGAAACAAAAGAACTAAGAGAAGTTATTTCCCAATTGGGTTAACAGAAGTCTATAGAACATTCCATCCATACACAAAAGAATATACCTTTTTCTCAGCTCCACATAGAACCTTCTGCAAAATAAATGACACAACAAATCTCAACAGATTAATAAAAAAATTGGAATAGTCCCCTGTATCTTTCAGATTGGCATGCTTTAAAGTTGGAATTCAACAACAATACAAAATGCAGAAATTCTACAACCTCATGGAAACTTAACAATGAACAATTACACCATTCCTGAGTCAAGAAAGAAATAAGAAAGAAATTAAATATTTCCTATAATTCAACGAGATTGAAGACAGAGCATACCCAAACTCATAGGACACTTAGAAAGCAGTGCTATGAGGAAATTTCCATGCACTAAGTGCCCATATGAAGAGAACGAAGGAATGTCACATTAGAGAATTAACAGCACAACTGGAAGCCTTAGAATAAAAACAAAAAAACTCAACCTGGAGGAGTAGACACCAGGAAATAATTAATTTGAGGGCTGAAATCAATAAAGTAGAAACCAGGAAAACAATACAAAAAATCAATGTAACAGAGTTAGTTTTTGAGAAAATCAACAAGATAGACAAAACTTTATCTAAACTAACCGAAAAGCAGAGAGAAAACAAGAAAATAAAAAAAATGAAAATGGGGACATAAAAATGGACACTGATGAAATCCAGGCAATATTCAAGTCATACTTTGAAAATCAGTACTCCACAAAATTAAAAAATTCATAGGAAATTTCTGGATAGCTATCACTTACCAAAATTAAATCAATAACTGATAATAACTTAAATATACCTATAACCCCTAATGATACAGCAGCAGCAAACCAAAGCCACACACACACACACACACACACACACACACACACACACACACACACACACACACACACAAGACCAGGGCCAGATGGCTTCAGTGCAGAATTGTACCAGAAATTCAAATATTCAAATAAGAGTTAATACCAATAATGCTCACATTGTTTCACACAGTAGAAGCAGAAGGTTCTTATTATCAGGAAGGACATTCATGGTAGTATTTCTGTTGTTGCTCCAATTTTTAGTTGGAGTCAGTCTTGTAGGTCTCTAGACATTTCTTTAGGTTCAGTTTTCTCTTCAAACCTATAATGGCTAACTCTTGTATGTACTCTCTCTCTGTCTCGCTCATTTCTGTCTTCTATTCCTCCCTTCACTCTATCTTCATAGTCCCATGTGCTTTCCTCTCCTCCCCTTCTCTTTCTTCTAGTTTCCTCTCCCCTCATTGTCCCCCCAGCTCCCCATATGCCCTGGAGAACTTGTCAGTTTCCCCTTCTGTGAGGACCTTACATGAATTTCTTAGAATCCATCTCGTGTTCTAGTTCCTCTGGTGGTGTGAATTATAGCCTGATGATCCTTTGTTCTAGGTCTAAAATCCATATATGAGCGAGTACATACGATGTTCTTCTTTTTGTGACTGGGTTACCTCATTCAGGATGGTTTCGTCAAGTTCCATCCACTTGCCTGCGAATTTCAAGATTCCATTTTTTCCCACAGAGTAGTATTCCATTGTATAGATGTGCCACATCTTCTTTAACCATTCTTCAGTTGAGGGGCATCTAGGTGGCTTCCAGGTTTTTGCTATTACAAATAATGCTGCTATGAACGTAGTTGAGCACCTGTCTTATCCACCATCATGGAGCCTTCATCTAGTACCTGTTGTAAACAGAAGCAAACACCCACAAGTAAACACTGAGTCGAACCAGAATCTAGAGGCAGAGAGAGAGAGGACAAGACCACGCTGCAGAAACACATAGACACAGTGGACCTGAACAAGGAGGAGCTAACATACCCGAGACTGATAGTTGCGAATCCAGCATGGGAATGACTCAGACACCATGAACATGGGGGACTGAACAATCTAAGGGACCTCAGACAGTGGAACCTGGATGTATTCCTGGTGCACAAAAGGCCCTTGTGGGCACATCCCCCATGAAGGAATACTCCCTTAACCTAGAGACAGGAGAGAAGTCCTAGTCCCTACTTCATATGACTTGAAAGATTTTGATGACCCCTCCTGGGTGGCATCACCATACATGTGGAGTGGGGTGGGTTGATGGGAGGGGAGAGAGGTCAGGTGCATGTGAGAGGGAGGTATGGGGGAGGGGGGACTGGGATTGATATGTAAATAAAAATAAAAAATTTATGAATGCAAAAAAAAAGCTGAAGTTTCATTAACAAAGTCTTTTTTTTTAATCAGGGAACAATTACCTTGGAACCCAATCCACAAAATGGCAAAACTGAGAAAGAGAACTACAGACCAAAATGTCTCATGAACATTGATGCAAAAATATTCAATAAAATACTGGCAAATCAAATTCAATCTAATATCGGAAAAATCATCTAAGATGACCAAGTATGCTCACTCCCAGGGATGCAGAGTGGTTCAACATATGAAAATCCAGCAATGTGATCCACCATATAAACAAATTAAAAACAAAACCCACACAATCATCTCACTAGATGCTGAAAGAGCCTTTGACAAAACTCAACACCCTTTCATGATAAAAGTCTTAGAGTGATCAGGGATAAGAGGAACATAATAAGAGCAATATACAGTAAACCAGCAACCAACATCAAACTGAAAGGAGAGAAGCTTAAGGTGATTCCTCTGAAATGAGGAACAAGACTAGGCTGCCCACTCTCTCCATATCTCTTCAATATTGTACTTGAAGGTCTATCTAAAGTAATCAGAAAACAAAAGGAGATCACAGAGATACAAATTGAAAAGGAAGAAGTCAAACTGTCACTATTTGCAGATGGTATGATAGTTTACATAAGTGACCCAAACAACTCTACCAGGGAACTCCTGTAGCTGATAAACACCTTCAACAAACTGGCAAGATATAATATAAACTAAAAAACAATCAGTATCCCTACTATCTATAAATGATAAACTTTACCCTTCACAATACCCAAAAACAACAAAGTATTTTGGGGTAATACATGCCAAACAAGTGAAAGAGCTATATAGCAAGATATTGTGTGTTTAATGAAAGAGATTAAAGAAGAAATTGGAAAGATCTCCCATGCTCTTGGATAGGTATGATAAACATTATAACACTGGAAATCTTGCCAAAAGCAATCTACAGATTCAATGTAATCACCATCTAAATCTTAGCACAATTCCTCACTGACCTTGAAAGGATAATACTCAACTATATATAGAAAAACAAAAGACCAAGGAAAGCCAAAACGACCCTGTACAATAAAGGAACTTCAGGATGCATCCCCATCCCCGACGTCAAGTACTACTATAGAGCTATAGTTCTGAAAACAGCTTAGTATTAGCACAAAAATAGACACATAGACCAATGGAATCAAATTGAATATCCTGACATTAACCTCCACACCTATGTGCACCTGATGTTTGACAAAACAGCTAAAAGTATACAATGGAAGGAGGAAAGTATCTTTAACAAATAGTGCTGGCACAACAGGATGATGGTGTGTAGAAGACTGCAGAAAGATACATGTCTATTGACATGCACAACACTCAAGTTCAATGACCTCAACATAAATCCAGCCACATTGAACCTCTTAGAAGTGAAATTAGGAGGTACCCTTGAACAAATTGGTACAGGAGACTGGTTTATGAACATAAAACAAGTTGAACAGACACTGAACTCAACAATTAGTAAATGGGACCTCCTCAAACTGTAAGGCAAAGGTTACAGTTGACAAGACCCAAAGGCAGCCCACATACTGGAAAAAGATCTTCATCCATCCTACATCTGACAGAAGGCTTATCTCCAAAATATACAAAGAAATCAAGAAAATGGTCACCAAACCAAATAACCTAATAAAAAGGGGGTTACAGAACTGAATAGAGAATTCTTAATAGAGGATTCCCATTTGGCTGAAAGACACTTACAAATGTGCTCAGCTTTCTCAGTTATCAGGGAAGTGCAAATCAAATCAACTCTGAGATACCATCTTACTCATGCTAGAATGGCTAAA
The DNA here is from genome assembly GCA_030556225.1 of Cricetiscus sungorus. Lineage (NCBI taxonomy): Eukaryota > Metazoa > Chordata > Mammalia > Rodentia > Cricetidae > Cricetiscus > Cricetiscus sungorus. The sequence continues at coordinate 43,543,561 of JANBXA010000726.1, forward strand.
ATCAGAAACACCAATGACAGCTTGTGGTGGATAGGGTAGGAAGACTCCTCCACTGCTGGTGGGAGTGCAAATATGTACACCCATTTTGGAGTTCAGTATGGCAGTTTCTCAGGAAAATGAGAATAATCCTACCACAGGACTTGGCAATCCCACTCTTAGGCATATACCAAAATGATCCACATCCATGTAACAAAGACATCTATCTGTTCAACTATGTTAATTGCAGCATTATTTCTAATACCAAGAACCTGGAAACAATGTAGATATCCCTCAACTGAATAATGGATAAGGAAAATTACACAATGGAATACTACTAAGCAGAAAAAAACAAAGCAAAACATAACAAAATAAACAAACAAATCCCCCAAACTAACAGTGGGTGGAACTTAAGGAAACAAACCTGAGAGAGGTCACCCAGTCACAAAAAGAACATGGTATGTTCTCACTCATATATGGGTTTTAAACATAGAGCAAAGGATCACCAGCCTATAATAAACACAGCAAGAGAAACTAGGATACAAGGAAGAACCTAATCAGTTTCATACAAGAACCCTCACAGAATGGGAAAAGAACAAGAGCTTTTCAGCATATTGGGAGTGGCAGGGCAGTGAGTGGTGAGCCAGTTAGGAGAAAGAGGAAGTGGTGAGAGGAGAACATGTGGACCAGGAAGATTGAGTCAGGGGACAAATAGACAAGAGCGAAAAAAAAAAAAAGAGAGAGATACTATAATAGACGGAGCCATTATAGGTGTGAAGAGAAAATTGACTCTAGAAACATGTTCAGAGACCTACAAGTGTGACCCCAATTAACAATCTGAGCAACAGTGGAAAGGCTACCTTAAAGACCCTTCCCTGATAATGAGATTGATAACTAACTTATATGCCATCATAGAGCCCTCATCTAGTAGCTGAGGGAGACAGAAACAGATACCTACAGCTACACACTGAGCTGAAATCTTGGAATCAAGATGCAGAGAGGGAGGAGTTTTAAGAAAAGGGACCAAAACCAGGATACAGAAGACCACAGAGACAGCTAACCTGTATAAGTGGGAGCTAATGGACCCCTAGACTGATAGCTGAAAAACCAGCATTATACTGCCTCAGACCCCCTGAACGTGGGTCTCATATAGATGACCTGAGCAGACTAAGGGACCTCTGACAGTGTAACCAGGATGCATCCCTGATGCAGGAAAGGACTTTGGGAGCACATTCCCCATGGAGGGATACTCCTTTAGCCTAGAGGCATGGGGAGAGGGCCTAGACTCTACTGCAAATGATTTGACAGATTTTCCTCCCTGTGCAGTGGGAGGGAAATGAGATGGGGAGATAGGGAACTAGGATAGATATGCAATATATGAAAAAAAATAACTTTGCCCTGTGGAAATTGGAGTTATCTTCATCTGTATGATATTCTTTCTTGAAAATACATGTATACATGCCTCATATTTGCTCTGTTTCACTAGCAAACCTCATAGATTTCTGATATTTTCTTACTAGGACACAAACTTATCATGTTTGGTGGCCTAAAAGATTATTATTAATTGAAGTGTCAGTTGAATAAGAGAGTAACTTTTTATAATGCTGCATTATTTGATCCTAAAACAGACTCACATAATTACCCCATTGCTTAGTGATAATTCTACCTACTACAACCCTGCAATTCTCACATAGAAACAAAAAATATGAAAGTGAACATTTTCTAAAACTTTTATTATGACAAACTGTCAGAAAAAATGGATATTATGTTTTTGGATGAAATAACTCCTTTATTTATTTAAAGTACTGGATATCTTTTAAAATATTTTACTAGCCTTTATTAATTAAGGTTGTATTTTCTTATCATTTATGTACTTTTTATGTGTTTTTTCTAATTTTTTTATTTACCTCCGTCTCCACCTCCCTTCCTCCCTTTCCCACACTGTCAATGCCTCAGATGGGGTAAGGCCTTGACTTGGCGTCAACAAAGTCTGGTATACCAATTTGAGAAAGGGATAAGCCTCTCCCCCTCTATCAAGACTGAACAAGGAATGGGCTCCAGAAAGCCAGTTCATGAGCCATGGATAAATCTTGGTCTCACTGCCAGGAGCCTCACCAACAGATCAAGCCTTATATCTGTCACCCACATTCAGAGGGCCTAGTTTGGTCACTTGCAGGTTTCTAGCTGTTAGTCCATAACTTATAGTTTCTCAGTAGCTCTGGTCCACTGCCTCTGAGTTGTTTCCCATCATGATCTTGATCCCCTTTGTTCATATGATACCTCATCTTCCTCTGTAACTGAACCCCAGGAGCTCAGACAATTGTTTGGCTGTGGGTCACTGTAATTACTCCCATAAGTTACTGGATGTAGGTGCTATGATGACAATTATGGTAGTCACTAATTCTGTTAAAGGGAAAGGCTTATTTAGGCACCATCTCCACTATTGATACAAATCTTACCTGGGGTCATCCTAGGAATTTCTCTATCACCAGTTTTCTCCAAACCCCATAATTGCCCCCTCTATCCAAAGGTCTCTTTTATGGTACTCCCCTTATGTCCTTCCACTACTTGGCCTTCGCACTTCCTCATGTTCCCATCCCCCAGCTGCTCCCTTCTACGCCCTTCCCAGTTGACTCCTGAGATCTTAACAATTTTCACTCTCTGTGGCCTCTTTTGTTCCTCCTTTTTGCCTAGCTTCTCTGGGCTTGCAGATTGTAACCTGGTTACCCTTTGCTTTACATCTGATATCCACTTATGACTGAGTTCATACTGTGTTTGCCTTTCTGTGTATGGGTTTCAAGATGTCCTTGTTTTTACTACTGAGTAATACTCAATTGAGTAAATGTACCTCATTTTCTTTATCCATTTTTCTCTTGAGTGGCATCTTGGTTTTTTCCAGGTTCTGGCTATTACAAATAGTGTTATTATGGACATTGTTGTGCAATTGTCCTTATGTTATGATTGTGCATCCTTTGGGTATATGCCCAAGAGTGGTATCACTATGTCTTTTGGTAGACTGATTCCCGGTTTTCTGAGAAACCACCATACTTATTTCCCAAGTGGCTGTACAATTTTGCGTTCCTGCCAGCAATGAAGGAATATAGTAAAAACTGGCAATCTTATCTAAAGCATTCTACAGATTCAACACAATTCCCATCAAAATCCCAATATATTTTTTTACATACCTGAAAAGAAAAATACTCAACTTCATAATGGAAAACAAAAATCCCAGGATAACCAAAACAATCCTGTACAATAACAGAACTTATAGAGGCATCACCATCTTGAACTTCAAACTCCACTATAGAAATGTAGTAATAAAAACAGATTTGTATTGGCATAAAAACAGACATGTGGATTTAAGAAACTGAATTGAAGTACCTGATATTAATCCACACACCTATAACACCTGAGTTTTGACAGGGAACCCAAAATTGTACAATAGAAAAAAGAAAGCATTTCAACAAATGGTGCTGGTATAAATAGATATTGACATGTATAAGAATGCAAATAGATACATATCTACCACCATGCACAAACCTCAAATCCAAGTAGATCAAAGGTCTCAACATAAATTCAGCTACACTGACACTGATAGAAGACAAAGTGGGGAGTATCCTTGACCACATTTACACAGGAGACTACTTTCTATATATAACACAGTCACTGAGATCCACAATTAATAAATGCAATCTTCTGAAACTGAAAAGCCTCTGTAAGGCAAAGTATATGGTCAAGAAGACAAAATGGAAGCCTAGAGAATGTGAAATGATCTTCACCAATCCCATATCTGACAGAGGGCTGATCTCCATAACATGTAAATAATTTAAGAAAAAGACACCAAAATACCAAATAGTCTAATTTTAATCATGGACTAGAGAGTTAAACAGAGAATTCTCAACAGAAGAAATTCAAATAGCCAAAAGACATTTAAGAAATTGTTCAATATTCTTAATCATCAGGGAAATGTAAATCAAAATAACTCTGAGATACCATTTTACAATTATCAATGTGGATAAGATCAAAAACACTGATTACAGCTTATGTTGGAGTGGATATGGAGTAAGGGGAATACTCCTCCATTTCTGGTGGGCATGCAAATTTGTTCCAGTGCTATGAAAATATTTTAATGAGTTAATCCTTATTATTCTCTTTTCCACTTTGGGAATACCCACTATCTTTTTGTTTACAACTTGTCTTTCGATGCACTTCAACATTGTTTATGTGTTTACATACATAGAAATTGAAAATTAAAGAAGCTATGAAATTGAAAAACAAAAAAAGGATATTACATGGTGGGGTTGAAAGGAGTAAAGAGAAGTGGGAAATGATGTAATTATATTGTAGTCCTCCAAAATTAAAATATACTTCAAAAATGAAATAGGCAAGGTCAAGTTGATTTTGTCTAAATTTTATTGCATGATTTTCATGGTATGGTATTCAGAAGATCTACTTGAAATTTACCTAGTAAATTTGGAAAAAAATATAGACACAGTAGCTCCAATGTGTCCTTATTTGTTCTGTAGAATATCCAATATGAACTACCAGATGAAAACGTAACTCTAGATAATTTGAACATATACCATAATTTGAAAACCACTGTTCTGGGTTTGTGATTATCTTATAAAGAACAACTTATTTGTTGTTTAAAACACACAGAATGGATCTTCCCCCATCTCACTATGCTTTCATTTGTTAAAAATGGTGGTTTATTTTTCTACTGTAGAAAAAGTTTTATCATTCTCATTTCAAGTTTGGATAAGTTTTAGCCTCTTTATTAGTGGACAGACAATACTATTTATTACCCTGTGGTGAGGCTCACAGAGCTTGCTCAGTAGGCAGTAGAGACCTTTGCATGAGAATCCTGACACCTGTTCTCTATGTTATGGTTTAAGAATAGTTTCTCCTGACCTTGGTACAGAGAAGGATTGTGTGCTGACTGCAGGAGTACTTATTGATTTTTTTTTTAATGTGTGGCTAGCTTTCCAAAAGAGGATCACTCTCATCATGATGTGAGTCACTTTATTTTAACAGAAAGCACTAGAGAGGGAATTGTTTTGAAAGATTTTATTCTCTTAGCTCTTTTATCTCCATAAGCTATTAAGATAATCAGTGCAATTCTATGGCTATGCCGGGAAATTTTCATTCCACTAGAGGTTTGTCCATGTGTGAGAAGTTAACTTATTTTCTGTTAGAAAGATACTGACAGGTCAGCAAATGCCTTAGGTGAAACATGTTTATTGCTTTTAGGTAAGTTTTCCCAGTTCTGCACACTGCTGTTCAACTTTTGGATGTCTCTTTGAAATGCAAAGTGGATAGATGTTATAGCATAGGGCTATTCAACGAGGCAAGTTCCCTAATAGAAATTTAGTCCATCTGTTGTGCTAGTGCTCAGTGAAACAAAAAATACATCAGACAATTCTAGCACCTAAAGGTATATTGGGAAATTAGTTTTCCATTTATGTTAGGTGTTCCTGAAACAACTTCCACTGAAAATCATACACACAGATTTATTTTCATCTTTCTCTCTTTTTTTTTTTTACTTCTTAGTGTATTTTACATTCAGCACATAGTTTCTGACTTCTGCCTTTTCTTAAAGCCATAAGTATATTCTTGCAACATTATTTATAACCTTGGCCAGTTTCATTGTTTTATGTATTCAGGATTATACTAAGACTTTTTATGAAGATACCAAGGTATATGTGTGGCAAGTCTGTTTAGACAAATATAATTTTCATTCTGCCTATGCAAATATTAAATTATCATTTGTTTGTGTGGACAACAGTACTTAGATTTTCTGCAACATGCCACTGGTTAAAGAATATTACTATTTATGAAGATACTCAATGAAAGATGCTCCTGAAACTAAGTATTGTAGGAATTACTTGGTATTCTAATTGAGAATATTCTTTATAAATCCAAAAGGAGCAAGGAAGTTCTAAGATATTTCTGTGTTTGATAAAGATTGGACAGAATATATTAAATAAATTGTCATGCATTTTATTGCATATGCCTTGTTTATTTTAATAGAAAATTATTACTGATAATTAGATCTGATTATAATTTTTAAGAAAGAATTTCAAATTAAAGATCAACACATCATCTCATCATAAATAGATTATGTTGTGCACTAGCTGCAATTCCTTGAAATAGATAAAAATAAAATTTGTTTCATCTCTTGGCTCAATTTTAGACTTGAGAATACTATCTTAGTTTCTGATAATGAAATAAAATAATAAAATGATTTACTTATGTCCTTTTTGCCAGTCACAGAAATATCTAAAATTTAGAGGCCAACAAAGTATTTTAAAATACAGTGGGCCAGATATTAGTTCAAGGAGGAGGTGGGCTACTAATTTACACGGTGTATCTCTCCAAAGCCTCATTTTAATCTGACATCTACATTTCCAAGTTCTACATTTGAAAGTTCTTTGCAGACCTTCTTGGAAAAACAAAAAAATTGATGAATGACGGTTCCATGTTAATAATACTTAAGTGTTCAAGCATTTTTAAGGAAATATTTAGCTGTGTTTCATTCATTAATAACAAAATTCCTATATTAATGGATGGTTGCAGAACATATTAACTACTTTTCTATTGCTTCATAAAACACCATTACAGAGAAAATTTTTGAAGGGTATATTTGAGTCTTATGATTCCAGAAGGATGTGTCTGAGTCTATCACCAATATGGTGGGGAGTTCTAACAGTAGTCATACATGGAGACTGGAGCAGCAAACTTGGAGCCCACATTAAAATCACAAACAAGAAGCAGAGTGTGAATCTAAAATGGTATCTTTAAATTATCAAAGACTGCCTTTTGTGATGTACTTCTTCCAGCCGTTCCATAACTCCTAAGAGTTTCCTAACAGTGTCACTAACCAGGGACCATCTATTCTACTGTTAGATTATACAGGGAACATTCTTTTAATAATATAAATTCTAAAATGAAAACAAAACTAAACTAAAAACAAACAACAAAGTGTAACACAAAGATTTGCAGTTGTCTCACCTTTCTTCACATTTGAAGTTTTTCACCCCTGACAACCATACTGAACAGATAGAAGGGACAGAGCAAACATATCACTTGAGTTCTGTGAAGAACCAATGAAAAGCATTTAATTGCTATAGAAATGTGGGTCAATAAAGAAGCCTTTGCAACTATGTGAGTCTTCAAAATGCATCAAAAACTGGGAACTAGCAGAGCTATGCAATGTTTTCTGAGTTCATTTTTAAATTTAATAATATGTGAATCTCATCTGTAAAAAATAAACGTAATAATAGAAGCATTTCAAATACTTTTGTAGCATTGGTGCTTACATCTAAAGTATGACCTAATTATACAGGAATGAGGCTGCCTATCCATGTGAATCACAAGAACTGTATTTTGTTCTAAAAACCAGTGTATGTGTGACTGATCACAGACAATGTATTGTACAAAAGAAAGAAGTGATAAAGTCATACTTAATTATGACAAGAACACACTCTTGCCCTGAAAATAGCTCCTGATAGGAGAGAAATAAAAAAAATGAATGCTTCAAATATATAACCCAGGTTGTGTTATATTTTCCTTAAGTTAAATAAGAACAAAGGGATAAAGATTGCATTGGTATCATCCATTATTTTTCTGAAACATAAAGGCCCATGTTTTTATTTGATCGTCTATTGATTTATTTCTTCACATAGAAGTTCAAAAACACCCCTCCTTGTGTTTCCCACTGCTGCAGAAGATATTTTTTCATTCTTCTTTTCTCAGCAAAGGTTTGTTTCAAAAGATAAAGGAAGCTCAGATGATCACAAAAGATGATTAAGGATTGGCTGGTCCTCTTTACTGTGAGGTAATAGAAATAATATGTTTTGCAAAATAATTGGGAAATTTGCTCTGTAAGTAAGAGACTCCTGGGCAGGAAAGAGAGTATCAACATCTGAGATAAAAAGGAACTGTGTTATGTCAAAAGAACAAGAGGACTAGAATTCTAGATGGGCCTCTAATTTTCTGATGTAACTTTTGGCTTGTGGTAAGCCTATGTAAACAATGCATCTAGGATAATGAAATGAAATCCCAAAGAGGATCCACATAAGTCTACTGAGATGAGCATCAACCTAGCTTTAGTATCAGATATGTTAACACCTGCGTGAGATAACAGACAGTAGGTATAAAGTACTTGAAAATAACTTTTATTTCACTGCTGGTTTGAGTATGACATTTCTATGTCAAAGGAAAAACTTATTCTCTACATTTTGCAGTTCAAATACAGAAAAAATTAACGTGCACCTTGTTTTTACACAGAATGGGCTAACATCTCAAAAAATTACCAATTGTTGATACAATAATAATCATATCTACAATGTACTCATTTAACCTGGATGATTATTTTAGGTGTTCCAGTTGCTTGCTTGGCTCTTTATAATTCTTTGTGATTATCACTCTTGCTTACATATAAATATATAAGACACAAGAGCCATATAAGGCTCTCAAAAATTCATTCACTCAGAAAGTATTGTTCACTAAATGAAATAAATCAAATGTTATAGTAACTGGCTATAAACAGAAACAAAAAGGAGGAAGAAAAAATGGAGGAAGGAAGGATAGAAGGAAGAAGGGCAAGCAAGGAAAAAAACAATGAGAAGAGTAAAGCAAAAGTTCTGAACTCAAAGCTCTAATAAGATATCGGAAGTATTGATATAATGGCAATGGCATGTTAAAATATGATTAGTGGTAAAAATAAGGAGGTATATCACACCAAAACAGCATAATTGGAAGAGTTGTATTTAACTGGAGAGACTGAAAATAACTTCCAGATGTTAAAAAAAAAGAGAGAGAAGACAGGATAGAGAAGAGGTGTTTTACAGTTTGTTTTAATTCCATATAAACTTTCCGAATCCTCCAAAATGATATGGGCTAGATATTCTGAAGCAGTTTTTAAACTAAAGTCAATATGTTTCTGATGGAATCTTACCTTCTCAGCATTTTTTTTTTGCAAAATCTACAAATCCAAAACACATTCACACAAATAACTTATTCTAATCCAAAATGCATCCATGCTCACATAATGACTGAGAAGAAAATGAATAAATGAGTAAGTAAGTAAGAAGTAAGTAAAGAAAGAAAGAAGTTGAGAAGGAAGGAAGAAGGGAAGAAGGGAAGAAAATAGTATAGTATCTCTAGTTTTCCTCTTATATTTACAATACATTTTCCCTTCAAGTATTTAGTACTGGAAGGGTTCTCTCTGTATCCCTGTCTTTACTGGTACTTGCTCTGTAGACCAGCCTAGCCTCAAACACAGAGATACGTGTGCCTCTGCCTCCTGAGTGTTGGTATTAAAAGTGTGTGGTAGCACAATCTGGCCTCTCCCTCTCTTTTTCCTTCTTGGTTTTCCTCTCTCCCCAACTTTCTTTCCATTTCTTCCTCTGTTGTACCAGGAGACATTCTTACTAAAAATCAATTCAATAATTCCTTCACCAAATCAATTTAAATTAACAATTAAACTTAACTAATTCAGCTGTTAACTGAAACATAGAATACTATTTCCCCAAATACCTTACACATGTTATAGCCATAAGGCAGTTGGCTTAATTTTCCTCCATAGTACATATCTGAAATAATTATGTTTTCTTTTGCACATATCTACCTGTTTTTAATCTGTTGGACAGTAGAGGAAAACATGCCATATTAGTGAGTAGAGTTCAGAGAACAAATTGTGGGAGTAAGCTATGTCTTTCAACCATGTAAATTCTGGCATTGAACTCATGTCACCATGTTTGTAGGCAATCCCCTTTAATTATCCCCATTTCCTACAATTTGATTTTTCAATCAGTGTTTAGTTATTCTTAATTACACATTTTGTCACACATTTTTTTAACTTCTTCAATTTTACATATCAATCCCATTCCCTCTCCCTCTCATCCTCCCATACCCCCCAACCCCCCTCCATTCCATTCCGTTCCCCACCCACTCTACAGGGAGAGTGAGGTTTTTCAGGAGGAATCATCAAAATAAGTGGAAAAAAATCTATGGAATCTTGAAATTCGTGGGCAAATGAATGGAAGTAGAAGAAACTGTTCTCAATGAGGTAACCCAGTCACAAAAAAGACAAACAAATGGATACAGTATGTACTCACTCATATATGGGATTTTAAAAATAGAGCAAAGGGTCAAAAGCCTACTTACTATTCATACTGCCAGAAAAGCTAGGAATCAATGAGGGCCCTAAGAGTGACATACATGGTTCATCTATGAAGAGGAAAGGGACAAGATCTCCTCAGCAAAATGGGAGCATGGGGGGAGGTGAGAGGAAGTTAGAAGAAAGAAAAGAGGAGGAAAGGAGAGGAAAGGAAGACATGAGAGAGCAGGAAGATTGAATTGGGGGAAGAATAGAGGAGAGCAAGAATAAAGATGCTATAATAGAGGGAGTCATTGTAGTTTTAAAGAGAAATATGGCACTAGTGAAATGTCCAGAGATCTACAAAGATGACCCCAAATAACAATCTATGCAATAGTGGAGAGGCTACCTTAAATGCCCTATCTCTATAATGAGATTGATGACTACCTTAAATGAAATCCAGGAGCCTTCATCTAGTAGATGATGGAAGCAGAAACAGACATTCACAGCTAAACTCTGAGCCAACCTTCTAGAATCCAGTTGCAGAAGAGGAGGTATGATGAGCAAAAAGGTCAAGTCCTGGCTTGAGAAACCCAAAGAAATAGTTAACCTGAACAAGAGGGAGCCCATGGATTCCAGTCTGACAGCTGGGAAACCATCATAATATCTACCGAGACCACCTGAATGTGGGTGTCTGTTGGGAATACTGGAAAAGCTATGTGGCCTCTGGTAGTGAATCAGTATATATTTCTGGTATAGGAATGGACTTTGGGTGCCCATTCCATGTACAAGAAAACTCTCTCAGCCTAGACACATGGGGGACCACCTGGAGCCTGTTCCAAATGATGTGACAGACTTTGAAGATCCCACATTGATCTCACCCTTCCTGGAGGAAAGAAAGGAAATGTGATAGGGGTAGGTGTGGTGGCAGGGGATGAGGGGAAGGAGCAAGAACTGAGAATGACATGTAAAACAAGACAGTTTGTAATTTTAATTAAAAAATTGTATATAAAAAAACAAAAAACCCAATAATGATTATTGATGTATGTAAGTTGATTTTATAATGCTGTATTGCTACCTTTGTTTAACACTTCTGGAAGCTTTCTGGTAGAAATTTGAGGATCTCTAATATATATAGTACCATATCATCTGCAAATAGGGATGGTGAGACTTCTCATTTCCCTATTCTTATAACCTTGATTTCATTATCTTGCTTCTTTGCTCTAAATACTATTCTGTGCAAAATATTGAAAAGGAGTGGAATGAGTAGACATCCTTGTCTTGTTCCAAACTTCAGTTAGGACTGCTTTGCTTCAAGCTTGTTTTCACTCAGGATGCTGGCCGAGGATGTCTCATGTGTAGCTTTTATTATGTTGATTTATATTCCCTCTAACCCCATCTTCTCCATGCAATCAAGTTAGATTTTGTCAAAGGCTTTTTCTACATCTATTGAAATCATCCTCTGATTTTGTTTTTCATTCCATTTATATAGTTTATAAAATGTATCAACTTGACTCTGAGTTCCTGCATGGGGCTGGATCATTGACCCCCACCACAGAACCTCTCCTAAATAGGCCTTACTCAGCTGGAGAGTGCCAGCAAGACCTGCCTATCAGTGCTGAAACATCCTGAGCATCAGCCCAGCCTTTTTCCCTGTCACCAGGTCTTGGCTACAGGCCTTGGCAAGAGGCCTTGGCTAGAGCTAGACCCGACTATCCCTGAGGAAACATACTGCTGGCTGGCCTCTGCCAAAGAGGCCTCAGCTCGCCTCTGCTGGAACCTGAACTTTGACCCCCATTGTTGGGCCCCTGTCTACGGAAAGACCTTCTAGAGAGCTTGGACCACCCAGAACTACAAACAACGAAACTTTGACAAATCTAAATCCATAGAGAGAGGGAGAAACCTCACCAACACCTACTGGAAGAAACTATGGGAAGACGGCAATACAAGAAAATACCTAACATCAGAAAGACAAGCATAACACCACCAGAATCTAGGGAAGCTACACCAACTAGACCAGAACACAACAAAGCGAATGAATCAGAAGAGAACGACCTAAAAATTATCGTCATAAAATGATAGAGGCCCTGAAAGAAGATCTGAGAAAATCACTTCAAGAAATGGAAGATTAAACAAACAAAAATTGAAAGAAATGAATAAAATTCTTAAAGAAAGTACAGAAACCTAAGAAAAACAATAAAATAAGTACAAGACTTGAAAACAGAAATGGAGACAATAAAGAAAACACAAACCAAAGGAATGTTGGAAATAGAAAACCTGTGAAAATGATAAGGAACTACAGACACAAGAATAACCAACAGAATTCAAGAGATGAAAGAGAGAATCTCAGGTCCTAAAGATAAACTAGAGGAAATAGATTCGTTGACCAAAGAAAATCATAAATCCAACAAATCCTAACACAAGTCATCCAGGAAATGGAGGACACTGTGAACAGGCCAAACCTAAGAATAATAGGCATAGAGAAAGGTGAGGAAGCCAGCTCAAAAGGGCCAAAAACATATTCAACAAATCATCGAGGAAAACTTTCCCAATCCGAAGAAGGACATGCCCATGAAAGTACAAGAAGCATACCGAACACCAAATAGACTGGACCAAAGATAAAGACCCCTCAACATATAATAATCAAAACACCTAATATTAAAGAAAGAATATTAAGAGCAGCAAAGGAAAAAGGACAGGTAACATATAAAGGCAGGCCTTCCAAAATTACGCCTGACTTCTCCATGGAAATCCTCAAGGCCAGAAGGTCCTGGATAGATGTTCTAAAAGTACTAAGAGTCCACGGATGCCAGCCCAGGCTACTATACCCAGAAAAACTCTCAATCGTTATAGATGGAGAAAACAAGATATTTAATGACAAAGCCAGATTTTCCTAATATGTATCTACAAATTCAGCCCTACAGAAAGCATTAGAAGGAAAACTCCAACTCAAGGAAGTTAACTATGCTCACAAAGATTTAGACGACAGACAATCCCACTTCATCAGAAACGAAGGGTAAAGAAGAAGAAATAAATTCACAATACCACTACCAAAAGCAAATCTAAAACAAACAAACATTAACAATCAATGATGCTTACTGTCCATCAATATTAATGATCTAAACTCGCCTATAAAAAGACACAGGCTAACAGAATGGATACAAAGACAGAACTCATCCTTCTGCTGCATACAAGAAACATACCTAAGCTACAAAGATAGACATTACCTCAGGGTAAGGGGCTGGGCAAAGATCTTCCCTTCAAATGGACCCAAGAAGCAAGCAGGTGTGGCTATCCTAATATCTAACAAGTTAAACCAAAATTAATCAAAAGAGATGAAGATAGTCATTTAATATGCATTGCAGGAGAAATCCATCAACAAAAAGTCTCAATTCTGAACATCTATGCCCCAAATACAAAGGCACCCACATTCATAAAAGAAATGCTACCAAAGCTCAAAACTCACATTAAACGTCATACACTTATAGTGCGAGACTTCAACACCTCACTCTCACCACTAGACAGGACCACCAATCAGAAACTCAACAAAGAAACAAAAGAACTAATACAAGTTATGTCTCAACTGGGTTTAACAGACATCTATAGAACATTCCTTCCAAACACAAAAAATATATTGTCTTCTCTGCTCCACACAGAACCTTCTCTAAAATCAACCACATATTAGCTGACATAACAAACCTCCACAGATACGAAAAAATTAGAATAGACCCCTTTATCTTATCAGACCACCATGATTTAAACTTGGAACACAAATCGCAGAACCCTACAAACTCATGGAAACTAAACAATGGGCAATTGCACCACACCTGGGTCAAAGAAGAAATAAAGAAAGAAATTAAGGACTTCCTAAAATTCAATGAGAATGAGGATATGACATATCCAAACTTATGGGACACCTTAAAAGCAGATTTAAGAGGGAAGGTCATTGCACTGAGTGCCCATATGAAGAAAACATAGGATTGTCACATTAGAGAACTCAACACAACTGACAGCCTTAGAAAAAAAAGAAGCAAATTCACCCTGAAGGAGTAGACGCCAGGAAATAATTAATTTGAGGGGTGAAATCAATAAAATAGAAACCAGGTAAACAATACAAAAAATCAATGCAACAAAGATTTGGTTTGTCAAGAAAATCAACAACCTAGACAAACCTTTATCCAAAAAAAAAAAAAAAAAAACAGAGAGAGATCATGCAAATTAACAAAATCAGAAATGAAAATGAAAAGAGGGACATAACAACAGACACAGAGGAAATTCAGACAACTTTCAGGTCATACTTTGAAAACCTGTACTCTACAAAATTTGAAAATTCAAAAGAAATGAACAAATTTCTGGACAACTATCACCTATCAAAATTAAACCAAGAACAGACAAACAACATAAATAGACCTATAACCCCCAATGAAATCGAAACAGTCATCGAAAGCTTTCCAACCAAGAAAAGCCCAGGGCCAGATGGATTCAGTGAAGAATTCTACCAGAAATTCAAGGAAGAGATAATTCTAATACTCCTAAAATTGTTCCACACAATAGAGACAGAAGTCACATTACCAAACTCTTTCTACGAGGCCACAATCACCTTGGTACCCATGCCTCACAAAGATGCAACTGATGGGAGATGTTATTCTGTAAATATATTTCTCATACTGGTTAATTAATAAAGCCCTGTTGGCCAATAGAAAAGGAAGATAGGAGGGACCAAGAAACTAGGAGGAAAGAGGAAGTAGTAGGGAGGAGTCAAAATGTAGACCGGGGAGGAAGGAAGATGCCAGCTGCGGCTCCCCATATGATGACCATGTGGAAATACTTAGATAAGTAAAAATGGGTTAATAATTAAGACAGAGCTAGCCCATAAACAATAATGGTAATTTGCCAACAGGATTATATCAAATACAGAGTCTCTGAGTGTTATTTGGGGCTCACGTGGCAGCGGGACCATGGCAGCAGGACTGGCAGCAGCAGGCGGGAAAAATCTGCCCATAACATGCAACTAAGAAAGAAAACTACAGACCAATATCCCCGATGAACATCGATGCAAAAATACTCAATAAAATATTGGCAAACAGAATCCAAGAATCCTTCAGAGAAATCATCCACAATAACCAAGTAGGCATCATCCCTGGGTTGCAATGATGGTTTAACATATAAAAATCTATCAATGAGATCCACCATATAAACAAACTGAAAAAGAAAAACCATATGATCATCTCCCTCAATGCTGAAAAAGCCTTTGACAAAATTCAACACCCTTTCATGATAAAGGTCTTGGAGAGATCAGGGATAACAGGAACATACCTAAATATAATAAAAGCAATATACAGTAAACCAACAGCCAACATCAAACTGAATGGAGAGAAGCATAAGGCAATTCCTCTAAAATCAGAAACAAGACAAGTCTGTCCTCTCTCTCCATATCTCTTCACTATTGTACTTGGAGTTCTAGCTAAAGCTATACGACAACAAAAGGAGATCAAGGGGATACAAATTGTAAAGGAATAATTCAAATTGTCTATATTTGCAGATGATATGATAGTTTACATAGGCGACCCAATAAACTCTACCAAGGAAATCCTACAGCTGATAAACACATTCAGCAAACTAGCAGGATACAAGATAAACTCAAAAATCAGTAGCCCTACTTTATTCAGATGATAAAGTGGCTGAGAAAGAAATCAGAGAAGATTACCCTTTACAATAGCCACAAACAACATAAAATATCTTGGGCTAATTCTTACAAAACATGTGAAAGACCTATACAATATAAACTTTGTGACGTTAAAGAAAGAAATTAAAGAAGATACCAGAAAATGGAAAGATCTCCCATGACTTTTGGATTGAAAGGATAAATAAATTAAAAATGGCAATCTTGCCAATAACAATCTATAGATTCAATGCAATCCCCATTAAAATCCCAGCACAATTTTTCACTGACATTGAAATGATAATAGTCAACTTTGTATGGAAAAACAAAAAACCCAGGATAGCCAAAACAACCCTGTACAGTAAATGAACTTCAGAATTGTATTATTATTAAAAGAAGAAGGAATAATGTGGTTTGATCAAGCAAGACCCCCTGAAGCAAAGTCAATTGGACAACACAGCCTTGCAGACCACTACAGCCAGGTTTTTTGTGTCTTCTTAGGATTCTGCCATGACAGTGCCCCCTACCAGCAGGAAGCAGCTTGGAAAGAACGAGGCCCAAATTCCCAAATATTGTTTATAAATGTTTGTTTTCATTTAAATAAAGGCATGTATAATTATGTCCAGCATAAAATAAATAAATGTTCAAAAAAATTATAACACAGCTGGAACATAAGACAAAGAGCTTAAAATGGCCTTATGAATGTGGTATGGGTCTTTAAAGAGGAAAGAAATAAATCCCTTGAAGAAATCCATGAAAACACAGACAGTGGAATGAAATTAATAAAATCCGTTCAAGACCTGAAAGTGTAAATATAATCAATAGAGACCCCCAAACTGAGGAATATCAGGAAATCAAAAATTTGGAAACTTGAACAGGAACCTTGGACAAGCCTCACCAACAGAATATAAGTGAAGGAAGAGAGAATCTGAGACATTGAAGACACACTAGAAGAGACTAGAAGAGATGGGCACCTCAGGATACCACTCTTGGGCATATGCCCAAAGGATTTTTTTATCTTAACACAAAGTCACTAGCTCAGCCATATTCATTGCTGCTCTAGTCATAATAGCCAGAATTGGAAACAACATGGATGTCCCTCAAGAGATTTTTCAGATGTTATTAATATACAAAATGGAGTATTACTTATCTGTTAAAAAAATAAAATCATAAAATTCACAGGATGGAATTAGAAACAAATCATCCTGAGTGGAATAAATCAGCCCCAGGAAAATAATTATTCACTTATATGTAGATATCATCTGTTAAGTCAACGATTAAACAAACTACAATCTGTTGAACCACAACAAAGGATAAGTATAGAGTAAGGGACTAGGGGGTGACAGATAGATCTCCTAAGGTAGAGGAATAGAATAGACGGTGACGGATAAAAAAGGGTTGGCTGGAATGGGATGGTCACGTGGGGAGGGGGAAGGAAGATGAGGACATATAGTAAGAGATATCTAAAATTAAGGGCCATTTGAGGGGTAGAATGGAAACAGAACACATAATAAAAACATAATATATAAAATAAAAAATGTATTGACTTATAAAATTTTTCTATGAATCCATCTTGATCTGAAGTTTAAAATTTAGATGGGAAGCTTTTTATTATTATTTTGATCTTCTAATTTGCAATGTGTCTATTTATGATGTTGTCTCCTTTTTGGTTTAATTTTAGTGGTTTTTCTGATTATAGAAATTCATAAAATTTTTAAGTTTTCAGGCTTAATGAGTACAGGTTTTAAAAGTATTTCCTTGTTATATTCTTAATGTCTTTGGTGTCTGTTTTAATGTTTCCCTATTCAATTCTGATTTAGTTAATTTTCATCCTTTTTCTCTTTATTTTAGTTAGTTGGGTCATGGGTCTGTTAATCTTCATCTTTAAAGAACTGATTCTCAGATGTATTTTATTCTTTGTATTGATTCATTTGTCTGTTTCATTGATTTCTATTTTGATTCTAATTATTTCTTGCTTCACTTATTTCTATTCTGATTCCAATTATTTCTTGCCTTTAGCTGAATTTGTATTTAATTTTTTTGTTTGTTTTTACAAAGTGTTCTGTTGAACCATTAAGGTAGCATTCATTTGCATCATCATTTCTGCTCTTGCAGATGAGTTAATGTAGTTACATAAAGCTAGAATTTTCTTCCTAGGATTGATTTATATGTATCCTGGAAGTCTTGTTGTGTTGTGATTCATTTTAATTCATTCCCAGGACATTTTAAAATTTTGTATTGATTTCTCCTTTGAGAATTCATCATTCATGTATAAGTTGTTTAACTCTAAGATTTGTAAATTTACAAGAGATTTTTCCTGTCAATTTCAAGTTTTCTTGTATTGTAGTCACATAGTATATTAGGAGTTGTATCAATCTTTGTTAATCAGAAAATATATTTATTGTGAAAAAACTCAATTTCTTATCTCACACATAAAATATTCAATAGATATAATCATGTGTGATATGTTCCTAATGTGCCTTATATTGACTGGTCAAATTTATATAACTTGGTAATTCTCATACTTCCTTTTACATTTTTTTATATAATATATATATATACATATATATATATATATATATATATATATATATCAATACCAGTTCCCTCTCACTCCCAACCTCCCATGCCCCCATGCCTCCATTATATTCCCCCCATCCACAGGGAGGGTGAGGCCTTCCAGGAGAGATCATCAAAATCTGTCAAGACATTTGGGGTAAGGCCTAGGCCTTCACTTCTGCCTCTAGGCTAAGAGAGTATCCCTCCATGGGCAATGTGCTCCCAAATTTTTTTCTTGTACCAGGGATAGATTCTGGTTCCACTGCCAGAGGTCCCACAGACTGCCTAGGACTTCTAACTAGGAACCATGTTTATGGGATCTGGGTCAGTCCTATGATGATATCCTGGCCATAAATATGGGATCAGTGATTTCCCCGTTGTTCAGGTCAGATGTCTCTGTGGCTTTTTGCAGTCTCGTCTTGACCCCTTTGTGTAGAGAGCTGTGATGGTGCTGGCTTCTACCTTCCACCTCCCCAAGGGTGAGCGCTCTCTGGCATAAACAAACTCTTATTTGGTTAAGTCTGTTCAGTCTGTCTTCTTCCGCGTTAGAGTAGCCTATCTACAGGGTCCACATAGCTTACTGGGGTTGGTTAGCACAAGGGGATTTAAGCCTGTGCAGGGGTCCCCCCGGTCCCGCAGGTCAGAAGAAGCATGTTCAAGGATCCTGATTAAAACTGCATGAAGAAGATCTTCCTGGAGTCGTGTCTTCCTTGCTGGCAGGGGTAGGCACGTACACCTTTGCCTCTTAACTTCTCCATCTCTGCAACTGGATTCCAGGAGTTCAGTTCAGTGTTTAGTATGCATGTCTGCTTCTCTTTCCATCAGCTACGTGATGAAGGCTCTAGGATGGCATGTAAGGTAGTTATCAATCTAATTATCAGGAAAGGATAATTACTCAGATTGTTAGTGGGGTCATCCTTATAGGTCTTTGCACATTTCCCTAGTGTCAATTTTCTCTTCAAACTTATAAATGGTTCCCTCTATTATGGTATCTCTTTTCTTGCTCTATTCCTCCCCCCATCCAATCTTCCTACTCCCTCATGTTCTCTTTTCCCCTCCTCTTTTCCCCTTCTCTTTCTCCTGACTCCCTCTCCACTCAATGCCCCCTGCTCCCTTTATGCTCAGATCTTGTCCCTTTCCCCTTCTGTGGGGGACCATGTATCTTTCTCTTAGAGTCTTCCTTGTTTCCTAGCTTCTGTGGTGGCATGAATTGTAGGATGGTGATCCTTTGCTCTATCTCTAAAATCCATATAGGAGTGTGTACATACCATGGTTTTCTTTGTGACTGTGTTACCTCACTCAGGATGGTTTCTTCTAGTTCCATCCATTTGCTTGCAAATATCAAGATTCCATTCTATAATCTGTGCCTTTTCAATTTTTATTTTATTTCCTTCCAAATATTTAACTATATAAATTATATGTAATTTAAAATATATGTAATTTATAATTACATGTACAATTATATAATATATATATATACATAATTTTATGTGACATATATAATAATCAGTATATAATACTGTTGCTCAGATTGTTAGTTGGGGGTCACACTTGTAGGTCTCTGAACATGTTTCCAGAGTCTGTTTCCTCTTCAAACCTATAATGGCTCTGTCTTGTCCATTTATCCCTTGACTCAATCTTCCTGGTCCCACATGTTCTCCTCTCATGATTGTATGCATGATTGTAACATGATTAGTGGAATTCTAGGTAAGTAATGTGATATAATACTGTTGTTATAGAACAACAGTAATAAAATCAACTATTTTAAGTGGAAAAATATGAAAAGTGAATACATGAAAGGAAAATGATAATTTCCAGGGAGTATATGTTTGACTTTCTTGTGTTTCCTATAATTATAACTGTAGAAACTGACAAGATGTTTTCTATGACTGCTATTGTTTTTTTTTTGTTGTTGTTTTTGTTTTTTTTTTGGTAACCACTCATAATATAAATTTTACCTGTCAAGACTTCAGAAATGCAGGCAAGCTTACTGTTCTACTAAAAAAAATCATACCAATGAAATGACTCCCAATGACATTTTTGTGTGTTCCAATAAATTATTGCCTCATTCAGCCTTCATTAGAGTTGCTTCTTCTTAAAGTAGATGAGAACTAATGCAAAGTACCACAAGTTGAAAATGTGCAAATTGTGAGAGATTTTGAAACACTCAGTCCAAAATGGATATCTTCATGTTATTCTTCTCCTCTGTTGTCAGAGTGCTATGAAAAAGTTGGGGAGCAGGCAAAATAGATTATGAGTCAGGAAGGATAAATGACTCCAGAAAAACAATATCTTCTAGACACAATATGAACTCACATATGTGAGTGCACATATGAACTCACAGACTGTGGCAGCATTCTCAAGAACTGCAAAAATTCAAGAGAGTACGGCTCCATTTACTGAAAAGGGAAGTGAACATCAACTCCCAACGCCAACTAAGAAGCCATATGTTTGCAAAGACTTCTCTACTGGAATCTTGCTGGGTATGTTGACCATGGTTGTAGAATATTAGTTAATAATGTTATATTTGTTTATGCTATGGAATATTTGTTTAATAATGCAAAGATGTGTTGCATTCTCTTTTTATTTACTTTAGAAACTATCATAATTTACATATCAATCCCAGTTCCTTCTTCCTCCCATCCTCCCATGCACCCCCACTGAACACCCCTCATCCCAACCCCATTCAATCCCCAAAGAGGGTGAGGCCTTCCAGGAGTGATTATCAAAGTCTGTCACATCATTTGGGGGAGGCCCTGAGCCCTCCTCTGTGTATCTTGGTGGAGAAAGTATCCCTGCTTGGAGAATGGCCTCTCCAAATCCATTTGTGCATTCAGGATAAACACTGGATTTGTTGTCAGAGTTCTGCTATAGGCTGCTTAGGCCTCCTAACTGTCACCCACATTCAGAGGGCTTGCTTTAGTCCAATGCTGCTTCCCCAGTTTTATGTCCGGAGTCCTCTGTGTGTGCTCTCTCTTTGTCAGGTCTGCTGTGTCTGTAAGTTTCGTCGGTATAGTTTTGACCTTTTGCTTATCACTCCTCCCTTTCTACAACTGGATTCTAGGAGTTCGGCTCAGTGCTTAGCTGTGAGTGTCTCCTGCTTCTGTCAGATACTGGATGAAGGGACTCAGATGACAGTAAAGTCGTCATCAATCTTATTTTCGGGGAAGGGCATTTAAGGTAGCCTCTCCACTTTTGCTTAGATTATTAGTTGGGGTTATCCTATCAGATCTCTGGACATTTCTCTAGTGCCAGATTTCTCTTTTAATCTATAATGGCTACCTCCATTAAGGTATCTCTTTTCTTTCACTCCTTTCCTATTTTTCTCCCAACTTGATATTCCTGATCCCCCATGTTCTTTTCCCCCTTCCTCTTCTCCCGTTTTCTTTTTGCTACCTACGCCCCTCACCCATGCTCCCAATTTGGTCAGGAGCTCTTATCCTATTCCCCTTCTTCAGGGGACCATGTATATCTCTTTTAGAGTGTGTTGCATTCCTTATTTTCACATTTGTTTAACTCTGTGAAGCTGTGTTATTTTACCTGCCTAAGGCACCTAATCGGTTTAATAAAGAGATGAATGGTCAAAAACTAGGCAGGTGAGGTACAGCCAGGGATAGCAGACAAAGATAATAAACAAACAAAGAAGAGAAAATGGAGGATGATAAATGTAAAAGTAGAGGAGGACACCAGGGGTCAGTTACACAACTATACAAGTCACAGACACAGAGTAAGAAGTAAAGTATACAGAAAGGTAAAGGTCCAAAATCAAAGGCCTGGATAATTTAAGAAAACTGTTAAGAAGTCAGTCAAATTAAGCCCTAGCATTAATAAGAATAAACAAGTCTCCATGTGTGTTTATTTTGGGAGCTAGGTAGAAAGCCCCACAAAGATTAAAAGAGAATAAAAACCAAATACAGCCCACAATTAAGGCCCTGTGCCCAAGTTAGATGGCCAACACAAAATGAGTTCAGCAGTCTTTCTGTAAACTTTTTATCTCTCTTTTTTTTTTAACTTGGACACTTTTTGTATTATTAGTCTCTTGCTTGTAAATTTCAGTTTCTAATTATGTGAGGTTTGAGGGGATTGTTGTATATGTGTATGTATATGTGTATGTATAAAGTTATTTATTTTTTTATTTGTTAAACAGAGGTAATGAAAGGCTGTGCAGTTGGGTAGTTAGAGAGATAATGAGATAATGAGGATCAGGAAAAATAGAGCAGGCAATATGTGTGACCAGAGTATATTGTGTGAAAAACAAAAAAAAAAGTCAATAAAAAATAAAATAGAAAAATACCTACAAAATTATTTCAACAGAAGGAAGGTCTGATGTTAAAAATACGAGAAGTGTGTCCTTAGAATAAAATGCATAAAGATCATCATGATCTTTGGAGAGAAATAGCATTTTTCTTTAAAATTGATAAATAAAAGTCCTCTATATAATGAATAGTGTAACTTTTTAATAAATGTGCATTGTGAAAGTTCTAATTTAAGGCAATAAATTTACATATTATACATATCTCTGTGCTGTGAGATCACTTGAACTATGCTGTCTTTTCACATATAAAATATATTATTAGTTATTATAAAATATTATGTAGAGATTATACAATATACTAGTATCCACTCTGCTGTGCAACAAGTTTCTAGAAATTATTCTTCTCGTTCAATTGAAATTTTCTGTCTCTATACTAACATTTGCTGATTCCCCATCATCAAACTTATGGTAACACCTATAGTAACAATTTACTCACTATTTCTGAGTTTTGTCTCTGTTAGATAAGACTAATATTTGATATCATGTATTATTTGTCTTCTGGTGCCAAATATATTTGACAACATTAATTCTAGAGGATAATTCATGCTAGTCCAAATGACCAGGATGTCTTTCTTTGTAAGTGTTCCATAAGAGAAGGACACTTAAGTTCATTTTACATCATGACTACTGTGAATAAAGCTTGAGCAAATATGCAAATAAAGAAGTTCTTTGCTATAGTGAATGTACTTATTATTGGCATTTGCTGACTATTTAGATTGTGATAGTAAATTATAGTTGTATTTTCAAATTTTAAAAAATCTTTGTACTGTTTTCCAAAATGGAGGTACTAATTATTATTCCCATCAATAATATGCAAAGGTTTATTTTTCTTACATCACTTCCAACACTTCATATCTCTGCCCTTTTTGTATCACTTGAGCTGATATAAAATAATATCTCATTGTGGAATTTAACTCACATTTTATTGGAAACCACTGATATGGAACATATTTCCCTTTCTTCTTTTGATAAATATGTATTCAAATGAATTGCCAATTCTTAAGCAAGGTTGTTTTTACACTTAAGACTCATATGATTTCCTTTTATAGTTTGATTATAAATCCCTTATTAAATGTAGGATTTGTAAATAATATTTATGACATGTATTCACTCTGCTTCTTCATTTGATGTAACAGCATTTGTCTTTTCTTGATTTTTCTTCTCTGCTTTTATTTTGTTCTTTTAAGTTGTACTTTTAGGATCCTAGCCAAAACATCATCACTCTAGCAAATGTCATGGAGCTTTATATGTATGACATCTTGCAATAGTTTTATAATTTCATGTCTTTAGCTGTCTTTAATCTGTTTTGAGCTGATTTTTTTATTTAATTTAGGATGAAGTTCTAATTTAATTCTTCTCTATGTGGGTTATATAATTTTCTTAATACAATGTATTGGGGATATTATAATTTTTCCATTCTTGGCAACATTGTTGAAAGTAACTGCCCATTAATTAGTGGGTTTATTTTAGTGCTTCATAGTCTGTTCCATTGGTATACATGCCTGATTTTATGCTATCACCTTGCTGTTTTGATAACAAATTTTATTTATTAGACTTAGACTCAGATGGTACTACACTTCTTTCTTTTCAAGATTGTTTTGGTCTCTTGGGTTCTATAAACAAATTTATAATTGTAGTAACTATTTATCCAAAAAATGATTACCAGAATGGGAGGAAAACTGACGGCAACATATGTAACTGTATTGACAGGGTTGATTTAGTTTATATGTTTTGCTAAGCAACATTCTCTTTCACCACTCCATAGGTGCCCCACCAAAATCTTCACACTTGGTTGTAAAAAAGTGACTTTCTCTGAATCAAGGAGGGCTTGTCTTTGTTCAAAGGTATACAAGTAACTGTACTCCACTGCTAGAATTTCCAGACAAGCTTTAAGTGTTCAAAATCTTTCTGTGAGTTTTGATTGAGATTATGTCTTAGATCCTTTTCTGCTGCTGTAATAAAACAATATAAGAAAACATACATAAGGGAGATGTATTTTCACTCACAAGTACAGGATACAGTCCATCATTAGTCCCTCGGAGCATCCAGAGCTGCTTGCAGCTGATCACATTGTTTCCATAGTAAGAAGACCAGAGCAATTAATTCACACATGCTTCATCTACATTACTCACCCCAGGTTTCAATGCCCAGGGAATAGTATCACCTTCAGTGGGTGGGTCTGGCTACCTCAATTAATATAATCAAAATAATACCTCATAGATATTCCAACAGGTCTATCCCTCAGGTGATTCTAACTTCTGTAAATTTGATAACTTAATATTATCAGCAGAGACCACAGTAAATCTTTAGAGGTTTTTCCTTAGGTGCCACAATTTAGCAATATTTTTCTTCTAATTTACAAACACAATATATTTTCTGCTTATTTATAAATTAATATTTTTTTCACAGAATGTTTTATACCTTATAATGCATGGAAGTAATTGAGGCATAATTTGAATAACTAAGACATATGCTACAAAAAATCATTATTACAAATTTCCAATGGAAGAAACAATTTATCACATAGGAGAGAGAATAAAGTAATTGTGATATACATGGGTGCTCTTTGCAAAATCAGGCTGACATAATGAATTAGAGTCCTTATTTCTAATGAATAGCATTCATTGTTCTAAACTGTAAAATGCACACTACAAAATGAGAAAAAAATAATTTTTAGCTCATCTAGCTGTGGACCAGCTATAACAATGACTGGTTTGACAAGACTGGTACAATAACTGGGTGAATGTTATATGAGTGTCCAACGACATTCTTGGCTATATCTGAGGCCAAATCCATGGTGTGGAACTCTTACATGGCATTTTTAAAGAAGCCAAGACTATAGGACTACCTAGGACATAGGTTCTAGAAGAAAACCCAATACTATTATTAAGCTAAACAGTTATAGTACTAAAATGACATCTAATGACTTATTTCTATATTCATCTCACATTACTTTCTCCCTCTTTGTATTTTGATATCCTTTTTTCCATGATTCCATGTACTTCAGGAATTCAAGACAGCATAAACTGAGGGAGACAGATGATGCAATTTGTCTCTGTAACTCTTAGACAAATATAATTTTTCTTGTCTCATCATTCATCTTCAGGTATGTTGTTATAGTTACATGAAATGTTCTAATACAAAGTGGGTTTCTAGTTTTTACATGAACAGCAAAATCATTTTACTATGTGCTATCTTTCCAGGATGATTATAATACAAATTATCTAGGAAGATAGTGATACTGTCTCTTTGAAAAGAAAGAACAGACATCCCTCATACAGTATGCAAATTTAAAGTAATTTGATTGTTGTCCATTTAGAAAAATAATATTTCCCTTAACCTGAGCTTCCACAACTGTGACACAAGACCCCAGTGGGCCCAGCATCTACTTTTGCCATTTTATCACTCCTGTGAGGCCATGGCTAAAGAAAATGAAAAAAAAAAAAAAACCATAAATTTTCTTCAGTTTGCTGTGCTGAAGGAACCAAACTTTAGTTGGCCAGTAAAAGAAAACATTCTGACTACAATTCCTAAGATTTTGTAATGAAAAAATAAGATGCTGACAGATATGTAGGTCTTCAGCAGAAAAAAATATATAAGGGCTTTGAAAGTGAGCTAAGTATATGAAGTTACTATATAGAACCTATTAGTGCATATTCCTGCAAGATGATGGGCACAAAGAAGGAAAAGTCCCTTCCTCTCTTGCCTGTTACTGTTTAGAAAAAGCAGATGAGTAGGATTGTTTGAAAAAAGCCACTCTAAATTGTCTTACTGTTTCTACTATCCAGAAAGAAGCATTACAATCATACAAGAGTAGACATCATTTTTCTGTAGAAATCAAATGTTTCTGGAGTAACTGAACTAAATATGTTCCAGAAAATAAATGTTGCTAATGAGAAGTTATAAAAATATTGGATGCTATTAAACAAATTTTCATTTAATTATGCCATTAGCAATTATCAGGTACCCTAAGTTTGATAATGCCTTGTTCACTGGAATGGAATCACTTTTGCTGTATGTGTTATGTTTATGTTCCTCCTTCCTTTAGATTCAACATTAGCTACTTTTAAATTCAAAAGTGAATAAGAAAGAAATTCCTCTAAAATGGAAACTGAAGGCTCTAGTTGTTCCATTGACTAAGCTTGTGAATATTGAAGATGAAAACTGAAACGGTGATGACTTTGTTGGATATAGATACCCTGTAGGGAGCCTTGCTCCAAACAATTCTCATAACCTGGGATGGATTTGTGAAGTCATTGCAGTGAAGAAACTATGACCATCTGTTTCAAACAAATGGTCCTGGTTAGGCTGAGCAGGTTTGTTTTTTTATTATTGTTTCAATAGTTTGCATGAACAGTTTTACTATAAAATTTTCTTTCTTTTGTATCTAATAAGGGTTACAATAATTGTCAGGTTTTTTCCCTTTGCTTCATTCTCCTGCCTGTCCTGAATTACTTAATGATGAACCACAATGTAAAAGTGTAAGCCAAATAAACCCCTTTCCTACCCAACTTAAATTTTGGTCAGAGCATTTCATCGCAGCAATAGAAACCCTAACTAAGACAAACTGTAACATTAATAAAATTCTTTCTTTTATAATGTTTTATGACAGAAGTAGAAGTGTAACTAAAAGTACACTGTAGTTAATATATACATACATACTCAATAACATCATTTTATATATAATAAATAACAACACTGCTACTTACTAGTTTACAAAAGATAAATTCTCCTGTATTTCTGTTATGGAAAGAGTATCTTCATGTTTGAGGTTCTCTGTAAACATCTGAAAACCAGGAAGAGAACGTTCACCAAAAAACAGGCATTCTACTAACTAGAACTTGGGATTCTAAGACTATATACTTAAAGGATGTTCACTCATTCAACAAGGACACTTGATAAACTCTGTTCATGGCAGCGTTATTCATAATAACCAAAACTTGGACACAACCTAGATGTTCCTTAACTGAAGAGTGGATAAAGACTATATGGTACATTTACACAACAGGTTATTGCACAGCTGTTAAAAACAATTACTTCATCAAATTTTCAGGTAAATGGATGGAACCAGGAAGTCACCATGAGTGAGGGAACCCAGAACTAGAAAGACAAACATGGCGTGTACTCACTCATAAGTGTATAATATCTATAAAGTAAAGGTTAACCAGGGAGGATAAGTAACACCCAAAGAGTGATAGGGACTCCTGCATTCCCTTGGAAGAGAAAATAGTAGAGATCTTCTGAGGAGTCTGAGGGCCATCAGCATGAGAACATGAGGGATTAGGTTAAGGGGTAGATGGAGGGGGAGAGTAATGAAATAGACCCCTTGATGTGGAAGGCACTTTGGGGTCAGGTAGACATCTGGTGAAGGGGAAACTTTCATAAATATACAAGAATGACCCCAGTTAAGACTTCTCCAGAAACAGTGGATAGGTAGCCTGAGCTGTCTTTATCCTATGATGAGATTGATAACTACCCAATTGTCATTAGATAGCTTTCATCTAGTGATTGATGGAAACAGATGCAGAAATCCACAGTCAAGCACTGGGCTAAGCT
The DNA here is from genome assembly GCA_030556225.1 of Cricetiscus sungorus. NCBI lineage: Eukaryota > Metazoa > Chordata > Mammalia > Rodentia > Cricetidae > Cricetiscus > Cricetiscus sungorus. The sequence goes on from JANBXA010000726.1 coordinate 43,571,731, forward strand.
CAAGGAATCCTGTTAAAGAGAGTGAGGAAGCATTGTATGAGCAAAACCAACAAATCTGGGCAAAAACAACTCACAGACTCTTGATTTATTGCTAGGGAGTCTGCGTGGGACCAAACTAGACCCTTTAAATATGTTTAACAGTTGTATAGCTTGATATGCTTGTGGGACTCCTAGTGATGGAAGCAGGGTCTTTGCCTAAGGATTTGGCTGGATTCCAGGATTGTATTCCTCATACTGGGTTGTCTTGTTCAAACTAAATACAATGGGAGTTACTTAGCACTACCTCAACTTGATATGTCATGTTTGATGTCAGGTGACACCCATGGGAAGCCAGACACTTATGGGATAGTAACAGAAGAAGATTGGATTGGTGTGGAGTATGATACAGAGAGGGAATAGGATGAGAGGTGAGAGGGGAAACTGCCTTTGAAATGTAAAATAAATTGATATATTTAATTAATGACTAAAATGCAAAAAATGAAAATATCTTCAACACAAAAATGTCACTTTGCAGTTATTATATTAAAAATGTGTCATTTATGATATGCTATTTTCTCTTTATTTATTTAATTCCCCTTGTTTATTTAATGGCTATTGTGTAATAACATGTTATTTAAGTAAGCTAGTGTGTACTGTTTTGTTATAGCACCTGAAAAGGATTAGATACTTTTTAACTTAAGTGTTCATAGTTAATGGTATTTTTTTCAACTGGTTAGATTCTGTAATTTGGTAAGTAGGAAGATTGAGGAGGATAGTCAAGGTCAAAACATTAGGTTGTTTTGATGTTTGAAGCCCTTTGACATTAACCTTAATTCAGTGAAATATGACACAAAGAGTTTAGATAAGAATTCTTTTAAATGTATGAACCAGGCAAGCTTCCTTTGTTGAACAGTCTTGGTAAAATTTTGCAAATACTAAAATGTTTTACAAATGGGTGCTGTTCAGGTATAATTTTCAAACAGTCTATTCTATATAACTCAAACCAGACACAGTAGCAAGCTTTTGGCTGAAAATTCAGTGTCAAGGATTTATTTTAAAAAAAAAAAATAAGTCTTAGAAGATGGAAATGTCTCTCCCCAGAGCAAAGTGAAAGTTTATTTCTTGTCTAGACACCTGATAGGATTGGTAGTTTCATCTCTCAAGTCAAAATTCAAGCAGATTTATTTAAAAGATTTCAGGCTTCTCAGAGGTAATATAAGCCTATGATGAATGCAGCATTGAATAGGCTTATCTATATGGCCTATGCAGTAAAGCTCTATGTATGAGAATATGAAGTTCATAATGTTTGCTATGTTATGAATATTGAAATTTATTGTTTCTGAGACTGTAGCCTGCCTCCCATGAGATTCCATGTAACTGTGGAGGTTAATTAATCATTGAAAGTAGAATATATTTTCAGACTATTACAGCCTTTTTATTTCGTTATTTTCATGTTAATATAATTTTAAGAGATGTTAATTACAGAAATTAATTGGACACACTGATATTTCTAATGTAAATATATGGTGAACTGATCTACTCTCTTTTCTACTACCTTTGTTCTTTCATCTTCCTCTACATAGTGTTCAGTCATACCTCTTCAAATTCTGGGTGATCATTATTAATCAATTAACATATAAGAAATAACATAGGGACTATAAAGATGGCTCAGTAGTTAAGAGTGAATGTTGCTTTTGCAGAGCACCTACATTGAGTTTCCAGCACATACATAGTAGCTCAAAACCATATATAACACTAGTAATAGGGGTTTATGACACCCTCCACATGCATGAGCTATGCACATGGTATACTTATTTTCAAAACACTCACACAAATAAAACTTTTAAAATCTAAAAAATTAAGATCTTAGAAATTTTGGAAGACACAAAACAATAATTGTATTTTAATATCTGGCTTTCTGATGAATTCTCAATCCATTTACATGCAACAAATGCTATGATTTCATTATTTCTATGAGTATTGTGTATCTCTACCTTTATTGTTTTCTAAGTTTAGGTTAATATTTATATGATGAAAAACTATGCCCAAGTTGAGAAGGAAAAGGCATAGTTTTGACATCAATAGTCCATCATAGAAGGAAGTCAGGACAGGATCTCAAACAGGGCAAGATCCTGGAGGCAGGAGGTTTTGCAGAGAACATGTAGGGTTGTTGCTTACTAGCTTTCTTCTCATGGCTTGATCAACCTGCTTTCTTATAGAACCCAGGAATGGAACCATTGACTTTGAGTTGGGCTCCCCCCATGAATCACTAAGTAAGAAAATACCCTACAGTTATGCTATGCTCAGACTTTATGGAGGCATTTTCTTAATTGAAGCTCCATATTCTCAGGTGACTCTGGCTTGTGTCAAGTTGACATAAAACTAGCCAGCCCAACTGACTCATTGCTACACACAAACATATCACTATTAAGTCACAAAGTTTCCTTTTCTTGCTCATCTCCAACATCACATATTAGAAACATAATAATATAAAACATTTTGCAAAACTTAAAGTTACCACAACCTTACAAATTCAAATGCTTAAAGCTGTCATTCAAAATATCTAATATCTTTTAAAATACAAAGTTTCTGTAAAATTCCAAAAGCCAATTTTTAAAATTATTTAAAGTCTCTAAACTCTGAGCTTATAAGAAATCAAAAATAATTTAAATACATTCTTGTTTCAAGCAGGTGTTCTCTCCAGCTTGGTCTCACTGCTACGCCAGCCCCAAATAACAGAGATGCTGTATTATGTATAAAGCTGTTGGCCTGCTACTAGTGCTCCTTATTGGCTAGCTCTGTCTTAAATACTAACCCATTTCTATTGATCTACGTATTTTCACATGGTCTTATCTTACTGTAGAGGGGGCCCAGACCTTCACTCTCTTGGTCTTACATATTGACTCTCCTTTTTGTCTCCTAGCCCCATCTATCTTCCTTTCTTATTGGTCAACAGTGCTTTATTCATTAACCAATTAGAGAAACACATTTAGAGAGTGACATCCCCCATCACCATCTTACTTCAAAAGAGGAGAACCATGGCACAATCACAATCTGAACAAAGCAAAACCCAACTTCAGCTATATAAATAACTCATTCCAATGTCTAGAATCCACTTACTGGGATGTACTTACAATCTCTTCTGCTCCTACAGATGGTCTGGGTCACTTCTCAGGCTTCATACTGTGCAATACACATAGCTTGACTTCTAGGCTCAGACTGACTACATTTCATCGCTGCTGCAGTTTTTGGTGGTCATCTCATGAAACTAGTATCTCCAATATGCCTGGGTCTTCAATTTCAACTGGGCTGCACTTTTGTCAATATCTCTTCTTGAGCTCTCTTCATGGTGCAAAGATTCAAATTTTCTGCATGAACATTTCGGTCCTGCGCTTCCAATGTTAGTACAGCAGCACCTTCAACAATGGCCTCTCATAGCCTATTGTAATGCCAAGCCTCAGCTATCCTCCATGACTCCTTCATGCCTTCAAAATGGAGAAGACCTGTAAGAATCTTACATATTACTAAGTTTGGGTGCCTACACAACCATGGCCTTCTATGCACACAGCTTGCGTGTGATAATTATGAAGAGAAATTTCCCAAATGACTATACCTCAATATGCTGACCGTTTTTTCTCCTGTCTTTTTAAAATTAGAAAATATCTCACCATTTCTGTGGAGCAGAAGAGAGATGGGATGGTGGTCACTGGATGAAGGCTCTAAGATGGCATATGAGGTAGTCGTCAATCCCATTATAGTGGAAGAACATTTATGATAATCTCTCCACTATTGCTTAGATTCCTAGTTGGGGTCATGATAGTATATCCCTGGACATTTCCCTAGTGCCAGATTTCTCTCTAAACCTATAATGGCTCCTTGTATTAAGGCATTTTTTCTTGCACTCCTCTATTCTCCCCCCCAGCTCAATCTTCCTTGTTCTTCAAGTTTTTCTCCACCTTCCTCTTCTCCCCTTCTCTTTCTCCTCACTCCCTCTCCCCTTCTCCCATGCTCCCTATTAGCTCAGGAGATCTTGTCCCTTTCCCCTTCTTCGGGAGATCATGTATGTCTCTCTTAGTGTACTTCTTGTTTCCTAGCTTCTCCAGAGGTGTAGATTGTAGGCTGGTAATGATTTTTCTATATCTAATTTCCATATATAAGTGAGTACATACCAACCATGTCCTTGGACTTTCAATTTAATAAATATCTATCTGTCTGTCTGTATCTCAATCTACCAAGAGGGAAAAGTAGAGAGAGATTCATTCCATCTATTCTGTGATTCTAGGGACTCTGAGTTTAAGCTTTTTGTGCCAGAAGTTGTTCTAGAGAAAACAAAGCATAAAGATGAATTTTTAAAATATCTAAAATAGGCTTTGTAATTCACCTGCAAATTCAGCTCTACTTAAGCCTCTCCAATCATTATTTCTTCTGGGATCTCAGAGGGTACTGAAATCTCATGGTGTAAACTGTATTACAAACATAAAGAGATAAATGACTTTGATTATCTTGACTCATTAATACTTCTTTCCTCTACTGAATTCTCTGATATAAGGGTCAGTCCTATCTCTAGGAATCTCCAGAATGAATTCCCTGAGCTCCCATCTCTTCCTGCCTTATATTACTCTCTGTCTAGCAATTTCACTCCTGCCCCAATCTACCTAGTGCTAGGCTTAAAGGTTTGTGATCTTAAGTGGTAGGATCAAAGGAGTAAACTCTATTTCTCTTTGAGACAGGATCAATCTAGTTTATCTCAGGGTGGCCATGATTTTACAGAGATCTATCTGCTTCTGCCTCCTGAGTGCTGGAATTGGTTCAAGGTGTGTGCCACCACTCCCTGGCCTCTGTGGGTAACTAGTGGCTCATCTCTACACTCTGTTCTTCAGGCAAGCTTCTTTTGTTAGAACACAAACAAAACATAACCACAAGCATGATTTGTAGGAGTCTTTGTTGCTGTTTAATCAATCATGGTGTTTCTACACACGAAATAGATAAGAAGCCTATTGCATTTCAGTTTAATATGTATAAGCTGAAAATTTCTCAAACAAATGAAATAACAACAAGATTGGATCACAGCAAGTGATAATCTCTGTCAATGAATAAATTTCCAACTTGAGCCTGTTTGCAAACTCAGAACCCCTTGAATTAAGGGGTGGCCAGGTTCTCCTGAATAAGGATGCTGATAATATACCTAAAAGTTTTGCAGTTATCCTCTCTCCAGTTCTTCCCCCAGAGGGGCTGATGATATTTTACAAGGGAGACTTACACTGGGGGGGGGATAAAAATCAAACATTCCTAGGTTTGGTGGATACTGATTCTGAATTGCTGCTGATACCAAGAGACTTCAAGAAACATTGTGGCCCTCCAACTAATGTAGAGGATTAGGGGTGTCAGGCTATAAATGGAGTTTTGGCTAATGTCTGACTCACAGTAGGTCTCCTAACTCATCCTGTTCATTATTTCCCCTGTTCTAGCATGTATAATTTGGATAGCTACTTAGAAGTTGGCAGAATTTTCAAATTGGTTCCATATCCTATGGAGTTAGGGATATTATGGCTAGGAAGTATAAATGGAATCCTTTAGTGTTGCCTCTGTCAAAGAAAGAAGTGAATGAAAAACTATTCCATACCAAGAGGAATTACAGAAAGTAGTGCCACCATCAATGACCTGAAATGTCGAGGGTTGTGCAGAGAGGGAGAACAAAACCAGGCTACAAAACCACCCAGAGACAACTGACGTGAACAAGGAGAAGCTAATCGGTCCCCAGAATGATAGCTGGGAAACCAGCATTGGATGAACTCAGAGCCCCTAATTATGGGTCTCAGTTAGAAGGCCTGGGCAGTCTAAGGACCTCTAACAGTGGAACCAGGATGTATCACTGGTACACAAAATGTTTCTGAGAACATGTTTTCCATGGAGGGATACTCCCTTAACCTAGAAGCAGAAGGGAGGGCTTAGTCCCTTTTCCAAATGACTTGACAGATTTAGATGACCCCTCCAGGAAGGCATATGCTTCATGTGGAGTTGGGGGATTAGATGGGAAGGTGGCCTGAGGGCAGAGGAGGGTGAAAAAGAGGTAGGTAGGGAGGGATGGAGAGGGAACTGGGATCAATATGTAAAATAAAAAAGAAATCAAAAAGAAAGGTACAGGGTTGGTGATTCCCACCACATTTCCCCTTAAGTCTGCTATCTGGACAGTGCAGAAGACATATGAATAGTGAACAATGGCAATTGACAATTGACTGTCAAAACCCCAATAAAGTAGTAACTCAATTGTGGTTACTGTACCAGATTTAGTGTCCTTACTTGAGCAAATTAGCACATCTCCTGGTACATGTTATGCATCTATTGATTTACCAAATGTTGTTTTCTTGGTACCTGTCGTTAAGGACCATCAGAAGCATTTCATTTCAGTTGGCAAGGCCAGAAGTACACTGTTAGTGTTTTGCCTCAGGAATATATTAATATTCCTGCCAATTGGCATATCTTATTTAAAATTGATCTTTATCTTCTGTCTGTTACACAAAATATTACACTATCACACTGGTGCATTATATTGAAGACTTGCTGATTGGATCATGTGAACAGGAGGTAGCAGTCACTTTGAAATAATTCATCACACATATGTGTATCAAAGGATGTGAAATAAATCCAAACAAAATTCAAGGAACTTCTACATCAGTGAAATTCAAAAAGTCCATTGGTGTGGGTCATGCAGAGATTTTTTATTAAGGTTAAGAATAAATTATTACACATGGCCCCTCCCTCCACCAAGAAAGAAACACAATGTCTGGTGGATTCTATATGGATTCTGGAAACAGCACATCCCCACTTGGACGTGTTACCCTGTTCCATACACTAAATGACTCAGAAGGGTGCTCATTTTGTGTGGGTCCTGGAAGAGAAGACTCTTCAATAGGTCCAGGCTGCTATGGAAGCTTCTCTACCACTTAGACCATAGGATCCAGCAGACCCTATAGGACTTTAGGTATCAATAGCCGATAAAGATGCTTTTTGGACACTTTGGTAGGCCCCTATAGGTGAATCACAGAAAAGACCTTTGGGAATTTTGAGCAAGGCTCTGCCGTCATCTTCAGACAACTATTTTCCCTAGACAGATGACTCTTGACCTGCTATTAGATCTTAGCAAAAACTGAACATTTGAAAATGGGCCATCAAGTTACTATGATTCCTGAACCACAAGTATACTGGTGTTTTTGGACCCACTAAGTCATAAAAGGAGATGTGTACAGCAGCAAGCTAATATCAAATGGAAGTGGTATATATTAGATTGGGCCTGAGCAGGTCCTGAAGACTCAGCACAAGCAAGCTACATAAAAAATCTTCCCAAATGCTTATGGTTTCTATTCCTGTTACAATGCCATCTGAGGCCCAGCATTCACCTGTAGCCTCGTGGACTATTTGCTATTTTACCTTAGTCACAATGGCTGTGATTTAAACTATCAGTGCCAGCTACCAGACAATGACTCTGTTGCTGCTGCTAAATGTAACTTAAACTAAATCTATTGTTCTAATAAAACTCAAGATTCAAAGAATCAGTTGAAAACTGGTTAGCAACTGGCTAACTTTCTTTCTTAGTTGGCATTCCCAGAAGCCCCTTCCCTTCTACACAACCCCAACTAAAAATCCTATGCTATACTCCTTCCTGCTACTTCCTGTCAAGTAGTTGCCAACCCCACCTCACTGAGCCCAGGTTTACTTTATTAACACACATGCTACACATCTTTACATAGTTAAAGAAATGCAGCATAAACAAATGTAACTTATCTTTGCACTTTAAATCAAATATTCCATAATGGATGTTCCCTATGCCAAATTAACTGAGGAAGAGAAGACTAGGCCTTGATATATATATATATATATATATATATATATATATATATATATATGTATGTATATGGTTCTGTACTTTATGAACGCACCACCCTGAATTGCACAGCAGCATTACAACAGCTTTCTGGGACAACTTTAAAAGATACTGACTAGTAAAGGGAAATCTTCACAGTGGATGGAATTTCAGGTCACACGATTTGTTTGGAAGAATAAATCATTAGATTTTGATGATTCACTCATTCATGGGCTGGAGCCAAAGGATCATCTGGATGGTCAGGGACTTGGAAGTGAATGATGAGAAATTTGTGGGAAAGACATTTGGAGATGATTGTGTGTATAGATCTCTCCAAATGGGCAAAAAAAATTGAAGCTACCTGTGTCTCATGTAGATCCTCATCAAAAGGTGACTTTGGCTGAAGTAGGTAGGGTAACCCATTCTGTGGACACTCAGCACTTTTCACCCAGCCATACCTATCATTGCCCAATGGGCCCATGTAAAAGGGGGCCATGGTGGCAAATTGGAGAATGCTCAGTGCCTCAATAACATGGATTTCCATTCACCAAAGCTGACCTGGCTATGGCTGCTGCTGAGTGCCAAATAATCCAATAGCAGAGACTAATATGGAGCCTCATATAAGGCATAATTCCTAAGGTTAACCAACTAACAACATGGAGGCAAGTTGACTACATTGGGTCACTTCCTCCATGAAATGAACAATGTTTTTTCCTTACTGGAGTAGATAGTTATTCTGGTTAGGGATTTGTCTTTCTTGCACATATTTTTTCTTCCAAAGCCACCATTTCTGGACTTGTAGAATGCCTTATTCATCAACATGGTGGTATTCCACACAATATTGCTTCTGACCAGGGAACTCACATCACCAGCAGAGAAGTGAGACAGTGGGCTCATGATCATTGAATCTGCTGACCTGGTAGAAAAATGGAATGGACCTTTGAAGACACAATTGCAGTACTAATTATGTGGCACTAGCATGGAGTGATAGGACAAGGTTCTCCAGAAGGCAGTATATGATTTTAATTAGTGTCTGATATATGATACAGTTTCTCTTATAGCCAGGATCCATGAGTCCAGGAAACAAGGAGAGGAAAATGGAATAGTTCCACTCATTATAACCCCTAGTGACACAATAAGAAACCTTTGACTTCCTCTTCCTACAACCTTAAGTTCTGCTTGCCTAGAAGTTTTAGTTCCAGAAGGTGGAATGCTCCTTCCAGGAGCCATAATGAACTATTCCATTAAACTGGAAATTCAGATATCTCCTGGGCTTTTTGGTGCTTCTAAGGTCCTTAAACCAACAGGATAAGAAAGAAATAATAGTATTAGGAGGAGTGATAAATCCATATTATTATGGGGAAACTGGATTTCCTCTTAACAATGGAGATAAGAAGGATTATGTGTGGAGTGTAGGAGATCTTTTAGAGCAACTTTTGGTTCTACTATGTCCTGTGATTAAAGTAAATGGGAAAATACAACAGCTTAAACTAGGCAGGATGACAAAGGGCACAGATCCATTAGGAATGAAAGCATGTGCCACTCCTCCAGGGAAAGAGCAAAGACCTGCTGAAGTGCTTGAAAAGGGTGGAGGAAATATGGAGTTGGGAGTAGGGGAAGATAGTTCTAAACATCATTTAAGGCCACATGACAACTTGCAGAAACAAGGATTATAACTAATATGGGTTCTTCTGTTGCATTTTGTTGAGAATGTATTTTACATATATTTGTGTTTTGTTTCCATTTCCTCATCATACATTCTAACATCAGTTAAGAGAATATCAATGCATATCATATATAAGTTTGCGATACTAGAAGGATGTTCCCTAAGAGATATTACCACTATTCTAAAATTATGCATTTCTGTTTGTACACAGGATAGTTATATCATGTTAGGTATAATTATGACCTTGTTAAATATATAATGTGTTTGGGATTGTACATGTTATAGTTTTATTTAGGCATTACTATGACTTGATTATTGTTTTCATTTGGAAATGAAACATGAGAGAAAGAAATATGATTGTGTGTCAAGTTGACAATGGAGCAGATTGTGATGGTTATTCTTTGTTGTCAAATTCATTAATGTTGGAATGAAGTATAGTTCAGAAATGGAGGACACACTTGTCTTTGGACTTTAAGGCAAGAAGACAACATGTCTTTGATCTGGATCTTAAGACTGGATGACACAAGACTTTGATCAAGATCTTGAGGCTAGAATGCACACCTTTAATCTGTGAAACAACTTCTGATGGAAGCTTATTTAAGGATAATGGAAGAAGGAAAGTGAATCTATTTCCTCTAGTTTATAGAAGACAGAAAAGAGAGAGGGAGAAAGAAGAAATAGAGAGAGAACATAAAAGATAGAGCCATTATAGGATTGAAGAGAAAATTGAACATAAAGAAATGCCCAGAGACCTACAAGACTGACTCCAACTAACAATATGAGCAACAGTGGAAAGGCTACCATAAATTCCCTGATAATGAGATCAATGACTAACTTATGCACCATCATCAAGCCCTCATCTAGTACCTATTGGAAACAGAAGGACACACCCACAACTAAACACTGAGCTGAACTAGAATTCAGATGAACAGAGGGAGGACAAGACCACGCTGCAGAAACACATAGAACAGCTGACCTGAACAAGGAGGAGCTAACGGGCCTGCATACTGATAGCTGGGAATCCACTATGGGACTGATTCAGATCCCCTGGACATGGGTCTCAGCTAGAAGGCCTGAGTAGTCCAAGGGACCGCAGACAGTGGAATCAGGATGTATTCCTGGTGCACAAAAAGACCTTGTGGGCACATACTCCAAGGCGGGATACTCCCTTAATCTAGAGACAGGAGAGAAGTCCTAGTCCCTACTTCAAATGACTTGACAGATTTTGATGACCCCTCCTGGATGGCATCACCATACATATGGTATTTGGGGGGGGGGGCTGGGAGGGGAGGGTGGTCGGGGTGAATGTGAGGAGGGGACAGAGTGGAAAGTGGGAGGCAGGAATGGGGGGATGGAAGGGAGGGAGGAGAGGGAACTGGTATCGATATGTAAAATAAAAATAACAGCAGAGAGAAGGACTGTGATATGGTCATTATTTGCCTGCTTGTCCTCACCTTGTCAACACCATTCATTCAGTGGCATTGGATCCTACTCCTTCAAGATTCTGGAATATATATACCAGATGCAACATCCAGCCTCATAGGACTGAACAACTCTAGATTCCTAGACTTTCCATTCACAGCACAGCACACACACACACACACACACACACACACACACACACACACACACACACACAACACACACACACACACACACACACACACACACATTCCAATTCTATAAATGTATAGATTCTTGGCTAATATGATAGTCTACCACTGAAGGAACTCAGAATAGGAACTTAAGATGGATATTGTAGCACAGAATATGAAAGTCCCAGGAATATTGTGGTCCAAATTCAAGCTGAAGATCACAAAGACAAACCAGTTCCCTATTAGCTTTTACTCTCCCCCAGACTGAATGGTGATCCTGGCTCCACCAAACCTCTGACTGCTATATCTCTTCAAAGTGGTTGGAGAATCCTGACACTTCAATGTCTTCCTATCCTCAATGTGGATTGAGAATGGATGTTAACCCTGAGTCATTGTTCCTTTCTTATATATCTCCCTAATGCTGGGATTAAAGGCATATCCCACTACTGATTGATATCTATAGCTTGAAGCTGACTTTGCTTTCTGAATCCTCAGGCAAGCTTTGGTAAATCATAAATAATATATCACCACATGGTAAAACCTGGAGGCAGGAGCTGATGCAGAGGCTGTGAAGGGATGCTGCTTAGTGGGTTGCTTATAAGGCTTGCTCAGCCCTCTGTCATGTAGAAGCCAGGACTGCCATGCCACGGATGGCACCACCCACAATGGGCTTGGCTGTCCTCCTTAAAGCATCATTTAAATAATATTTTACAGGCTTGTGTACAGCTTGATTGTATGCATGAATTTTCTAAATTGAAATTCCCTCCTTTCAAATAACTATAGTTGATGTCAAGTTGACATAAAAGTGGCCAGCTTAGTCATTTCCTATTTTTATTGCATATATTTGTGTATGTTGTGTGACAAACATTGCCTGAGTACCTATGACATAGCAAAATAATGACTGAAAAAATGTCCAACTTTGAGAAACAATGAAATTTTAATTGGGTTTAACAGAAGCATGTAGAGATAGAGAGGTTGCTTGGTGGTTAGTAACATGCATTGCTTCTTCAGGATATTTGAATTCAGTTCCCAACCCTCATGTGAGGTGTTTCTACAATGTAACTCTAACTTCCTAGATAATAGAAGCATCTAGTCTCCATATACATCTACACACACATAGAGAAACAAAAACAATATACACATAATTAGAATGAAATCAGTGAAAACTATGAGGAATATGGGTTAGGGGTTACTTACAGGAGTATGGATGATTTAAAAGCAATTTATAAATATATATATATATATATATATATATATATATATATATATTTGTGTGTGTATGTGTGTGTGTATTTTTTTTATTTTACATGTTGATCTCAGTTCTATTTCCCTCCCTCCCTCCTTCCCATGCCCCAAAACCCAACTACTATCGCATTGTTCCCACTCCACAGGGAGGGTGATGCCTTCAATGAGGGATCATCAAAATCTTTCAAGTCATTTGTAGTAGGGACTAGGACCTCCCCTCTGTCTCTAGGTTAAGGGACTATCCCTTCATTTTATGGTAAATGTGCTCCCAAAGACCATTTATGTACCAGGGACACATCCTGATTCCACTGTCAGAGGTCCCTTAGACTGCCCAGGTCTTAAAACTGAGACCAAAATTCATGGGGACTGAGTCGGTTGAATGCATGAGCTCCCCCTTTTTAAGGTCAGCTGGCTCTGTGGGTTTCTGTGCAATTTCATTTTTAAAAATGTCATGCTCAAGGGAAAGAATGGCTCACAAATTCTGCATCCCTGAAACTCTGTCCGCAATTTGTAGTAGAACGATTCTTCTCCAGCTGAGCTGGTCAGATTACCATGCCCCCCCAAACACACACACACACACACACACACACACACACACACACACACACACACACACACACACTGTTTATTCCTTGTTTAGGCAGCCATGCAAATGAGACATGGTGGGTGTAGTTTTAAGAGTCAGAGGAACAGATTGTTTTCTGTGAGATTTTGTCTCCTAAAAGTCTCATTTTTTGTCTATGAGAAAGTAGAATGATTGAAATTCTTTTGTCCTAGATATGGTACAACAAATAGCCATAACACTGTATTGATCAGTGTATGTGTGACTATTTATTTAGAATAGAAAAATTTATATAGTAGAAATAAATACCTATTTAATTATATAGAGATAAGGTCTCATGAAATAACTCACACTGTCTTAAGCTCTCTGGTAGCTGAATGCATTTTTAATTTTTATTTTACATATTGATCCCAGTTTCCCCTCTCTCCCTCATTCTCTCCATCTTTCCTTCTATTCCACCCTCTCATGCTCCCAAACACCCTGCCCTCCTACCCTCCCCATTCCGTATGTAGGATGATGACTCCCAGGAGAGCTCATCTAAATCTGTCAAGTGTTTGGAATAGGGACTAAGACTTCTCTCGTGCCTCTAGGTTAAGTGAGTATCCCTCCATGGGGTATATGCTCCCAAAGTCTTTTTGTGCACCAAGGATATATCCTGGTTCCACTGTAGGAGGTCCCTTAGACTGCACAGGCAGTCTTGCTGAGACCCATGTTAAGAGGGTCTGAGTCAGTCCCATGCTGGATTCCCAGATATCAGTCTGGGAGCCCATTAGCTCATTCTTGTTCAGGTCAACTGTCTCTATGTGTTTCTGTAGCTTGGTCTTGTCCTACCTCTCTGCATTTGGATTCTAGTTTGGCTCAATGTTTAGCTGTGGGTGTTTGCTACTCTTTCCATCAGCTACTAGATGAGTACTCCATGTGGGGGATAGGTTAGTTGTCAATCTCATTATCAGGGAAGGGTATTTATGGTAGCCTTTCCACTGTTGTTAGTTGGAGTCAGTCTTGTAGGTCTCTGGACATTTCTCTAGGTTCAGTTTTTTCTTCCAACCTACAACACCTCCCTCTTTAATGGTCTCTCTCTCTCTCTCTCTCTCTCTCTCTCTCTCTCTCTCTCTCTCTCTCTCCTCTCATCTATTCTCAATATTCCTCTCATCCTGTCTCAATATTCCTAGTCCCATGTGCCTTCCTCTTTTCCCTTTCTTATTTTTCCTAGTTCTCTCTCCACTCAGACCCCCCACTGTGTATATGCTCAGGAGAACTTGTCCCTTTCCCCTTCTGTGGGTGACCATGTATATCTCTCTTAGGGTAATCTTTGTTTCTGAGCTTCTCTGGTGGTATGAATTTTAGGCTGGTTTTCCTTTGCTATATCTCTAAAATCCATATATGAGTGTGTACATACCATGTTTTCCTTTTTGTGACTGGGTTACCTCATTTAGGATGGTTTCTTTAAGTTCTATCCCCTTGCCTAAGAATTTCAAAATTCCATTGTTTTTTTCTGCAGAGTAGTATTTATTGTGTAATATGCCACATCTTCTCTATCCATTCTTAATTTGATGGGCATCTAGGTTGCTTCCAGGTTCTGGTTATATGGAAATATCTCACATGCTATTGGATAGGTAGTATAAACATAATAACGATGGAAATCTTGGCCAAAGCAATTTACAGATTCTATGCAATCCCCATTAAAATCCCAACACAATTCTTCACTGACCTTGAAAGTTTAGTAATCAACTTTATAGGGAAAACAAAAGACCCAGGATAGCCAAAACAGCACTGCAAAATAAAGAAACATCATGAGATATCACCATCCCTGACATTAAGCTCTACTACAGAGATATAGTACTGAAAACAGCTTGGTATTGGCACAAAATAGACAAGTAGACAAATGGAATCAAATAAAAAATCCAGACATTAACCCACACACTTATGAACATCTAATTTTTGACAAACCTGCCGAAAGTATACAATGGGAGGAGGAAAGCATCTTCAACAAATGGTGCTGGCACAACTAGTTGATGGTATCCAGAAGACTGCAGATAGACCCTTGTCAACTGCTATGCACAAAACTCAAGTTCAAATGGATCAAAGACCTTAACATAAATCCAGACACACTGAACCTCTTAGAAGAGAAAGTGGGAGGTACCCTTGAACAAATTGGTATAGGAGACTGCTTCCTGAACATAACTCCAGTAGCACAGACACTGAGATCAACAATTAATAAATGGGACCTCCTCAAACTGAGAAGCTTCTATAAGGCAAAGGACACAGTTAAAAAGACCAAACGGCAGCCCACAGACTAGGAAAAGATCTTCACCAATCCTACATATCTACATATGATAGAGGACTGATCTCCAAAATATACAAAGAATTCAAGAAACTAGTCACCAAAACACCAAATAACCGTATTTAAAAATGTGGTACCGAACTGAATAGTGGAACTCTCAATAGAGGAAATCAAAAAAGCTGAGAGACACTGAAGAAAGTGCTTAACATCCTTAGCTATCAGGGAAATGCAAATCAAAACAACTTTGAGATACCATCTGACTCCTACCAGAATGGCTAAACCAATGACAACTTATTTTTAGAGGATGTGGACAAAGGGGAACACTTCTCCACTGCTGGTGAGAGTGTAAACTTGTACAGCCACATTGGAGATCAGTATGGTGGTTCCTCAGGTAAATGGGAATCAGTCTACCACTGGACCTGGCAATCCAATCATGCAATATATCATTGCCCTATGATAGTAAACAAACTTTTACACTAAAACTTCTCATAATTTTCCAGTATGGATTTTACATCTTTCCTTTCATACGATGCTCTCACTACTCAAAATTCCTCCACTTATATACTATGTTAATTTCTTCAAAATTTTTCTATGTTGGGCTTTAAAACTTATATTTTTGGTAACAGTTTACAACTACAAGTCTTCTGCAAGTATCTTAATGTGAAAATTTAAATTTGCAATCATTTTTCTACAAACTGTATACTTACTAGTATTTGTCATATGTTCCTTCTGTATATTTGTTCATTTAGAATAATACCTGTAATATTCCTTATGAATTTGTATAACAGAATTGAATAAGAGATACAGAAATCATGTTTTATTTTTCAAAAACAAACTCTAAATTTACTTTTAAATCTGTGCTTTCCTATCAGATGAGAATCTTGTAACACACAGAAGGGATAATTTTTGCCTAAGATCATTAAAACAATCTTGCATATATGTCTAAAACTGATAGTCCCAGTTATTATGTGTGTGTGTGTTTCCTTATCAAACTAAACTGACTCTTATTTGAGTCTAAAAATGGAATGTGCTTGGGAGAAATATGTGGGAGAGTTGCAGAAGAAAGATTTTAATCAAAATTATGTATTGAATCTTTCCACTTCCATTCCCCAGCTGGAAACCAAGTTCTTCCTTACTCTTCTGTTTTGGATGAGAACAGCTGCTTGTGATGACATCGACAGTCTTCTTCAGCCTTCTGCTTCAGGCAGCAGTTTATGCCTTTCTCTTTGAAATTAGCTGGAACCATTTTAAGCACTTTCCTGTTTCCTCTAGGCATATGCAATACCAGAATAAGGATTATAGCATCTGTCCTTCTCTACATTATATGAAGTTATACAATGTTTCTTGATTGTTTGAGGGACAGCAAATGAATAAGGTAAGAAGACAAGCTTGTAGCTTCATCATGAAAGATTGAAAAACAGAAGGAAATGGTGTGTGGATGAGAAAAGATCACGGGATGGTGATGAGGTATTGAATCTAGCCTATATTAAATCAAACATGGTTACATATTTTTAAAAGCAATGCTAATTACCTAAATAATTTTACTTCATAGAGAAGCTTAGATAGGTAGAAATTATTTCCTTGTTGTATTTTGTATACAAAGCTCTGGATTTTTCTTATTTTGATAGTCCCTCTGAGGATGCTGTCTGTATAACTACATAATGCTTTGAAATAGAATGACAACTTGACAAATCTTTATCAAGTATTAATTTGGATGGTGAAAGAAAACTAATGAAAATAAGAATGGACATTTCCAGAACACGAGAATGAAGGATGTAACAAAGTACAAGACAAAATAAAAGATAACAACAGTTTATAGAAAGAAATTCAGAGAAAAAAAGATGAACATAATATTCTACCTAGAGGAAGAATTGCAGAAAAGACCTTAAAAGAGAGGGGAAGGTTAAATTTACTCATTTGTTCATAGGAAGCTGTATGACATATTTGTTATAAATAATGATAATTAAAAAAAGTAAAAGTAAAAATTCATATCCCTTTCATGATGTACTAAAGTCTCTAAATACCAGAGGCCCAAGCAAGGCTCATATCCTCATTTGAAACTTCTCAAATAAGCAGTTATTAATCTTTACCATGCCCTAAGTTTAGGAGTGTTCTGTGTCCTATTCTGACAAAGTTTGGATCATTATATGATATATATATATATATATATATATATATATATATATGTTTACAGTGCTAGAAATTTTGTCTTTTCTCAAATATTGCAAGTCTATAAATTATTCTTTGGTGAGCATTCAGAAACCTTCTTCATGAAGCTTTCCCTGACATTTCCGCTGTTTTTGACTCTCCTCAAAGATTTGAGGTCCTATCAGTGTGCTAACTGTATTATTGTGCAATTATTTATCCCTTCCCGGGTCTTCCTCTAATTTTTGAGCCTCTCTCATTTTTTGTAGCCATTGGAACTAGCACTGTACCTAAAGGTTAGAAATTCAGTAATTGTTAAAAGAAACTAGTCTCCATTGCTATTACTGGTCTTCATGACTCGCATTTTCTTTGACTTTCTCCCAGAGAAATGCTCTCTCGTAAAAGATCTGATCTTGTAAATTATGCTTCTGTTTCTATGTAGTCTGTATTTCAAGAAAAAAAAGCATTTCATCATGATTTCTGAAAATATCTAAACTTTATTTCTATGTTACATTATATTATATTTTCCTTAACATCTGATTTTCCAAATCACTGGGTATATTATATCAAGTTGATTAATAAGTATTTTTTCTGTGAGAAATGATAACACTTAATATCTTATTGTATATTTGCTCTCATCACAGTCAAAAATAACTGAGTGAATACACATTGTAGAAAGACCTTCTGCAACAATCTTTTAACTGTCATGTAAATTGCATAAGAATCAACAACAAATCTTTTACTACACTGAAGGAATGAATATATGAGGCTGATGTTCTAAATAAGTGATAAGTGAAATGATTTGTATTCTGGAAACTAAAGAGTGAAGATAATATTTGAAAAACACTATTATGAAACATTCTTTCTTGCAGGACTGATCTTAATGAAGTACAAAATGTTCTAATTCTATAATTTTTTATGCTATTCATGCCTTAGCTTAAAATTTTCAAAATGTCTTGAGAAAAAAAAAGCACTGCACCAAATGGATACAGTTCTTGGTAATAGGAAAACCCTGTGTGAAGTAACAAGCAGAAATGTACATGATCTACTTTATGGTGTAAGTGATATCATTTGTGCAAATATCTGTTCTCTACTCTTTGATACTAGGATAGACCTATTCTCTTCAGTTTATTATTACATCAATTAATTCTCCTAATTATGGGGTCAGAGGATGCTGTCCTAAAAATGAGATTCTTATGGTGCAGTCTGTTGATGCCTTGCATTCTAATTATCTCTAAATTTAATATTAAAAATCCAGCTCCTCCTAACATCTATTCTCAGGTCTAATAGAGCAGATGATCTGGGACTAAAACACACAATCTTCCTGGTAACATGGCCTTCCAGATAACTTGGACTGAAAGTACAGTTTGTCTCTTTCTGTAGATACAACGTAAATGAAGGATCCAATCTGACTTTTCCAAATAGAGAAATTCACCTTTTAAGGCAGTACAAGAGGTTTTCCATCCTCTGATAAACTTAATTACAGAAAACATTGTTCCATCCTTGCTACAATGTAAAATACATGTCAGACTTACAAAGATTACTTTCTTATAATGTACAAATATATATATATATTCTCTTGAGCCTGAATAGCCTAAAATATAAGAATGATCTAATAGGCAGTTGGAATAATATACTTGAGGCTGAAAATGCCTTATCTCAGGAACAGTTGCATTCAGAAAAGGTGATTCAATGTGTATTGTTGTAGAACTCATTGTGCTTTGTTGGCATTTCCAAACATTTGATTAACATAATGAATAAATACTTTGATCAGGGTGAATTAAGACTGAAACTCACTCTGAAAATGCTGTGCAACCTGTTACCATGACCAAGCATATAGTAAATGTGGGTCACATAATGTTTAGAATATGTGCATTTTAAATGTATACCACCAGAACAATCTTTATCCATTACTGATCATTTGATTACTTCCCCTATAACAAGATGGAGAAATATAATCCCAGCTGTCCCTCAAAACAGTGCAGCTCATCATTGTGACTTTTGTCTGCTTTTCAGTAATAACCACAGTTTACCATTGAGATTTAAATAAGAATAAGAAATGTGTGTAAGGGGACATTTGTTCTGATTCTATTTCATTTTACTTAAAAAAGTCACCTATACAAAAGCACATGTGGAAACAAAATGAGCTCCTTTAAAAAAAGATCAGCCAAGACTATGTTAAAATCAGCAAATAGCTTATAAGTAAGCCTTATTTGCCTTCCACTCTGTGAACCACCACAGCCGGATACAATACTTTTAATGATGAATAAGTGCTCATTGCTTTTGTAAATGATCAAATATCTTAGAATAAAACTGATTTCTTTGTTACTTAAAAGATGTAAGATAGAGAAGAATTCTGTGCTGATATCACTTTTGGTTCATCTAGGCAGCATTCTGATGTCTGTATGCTTCCCTGAACAGAATCCATCCTCAGGGTGTTGTATTCCCAGGGGACAATTATCACTTTCCTGTACTTCATTTGTATCATCTCTCCTTTTTTCTCTTCAAATAGTTTTTAACTGATAAGTTAGTACAATGGACTGGAATTTCTTTTTATAACAAAAAAATACCCCAAATATTGAATAAAACACAAGTAATTTATTACTCATTGAAGTATTTTATTTGTAACATAGGCAGCATTTTAAATAAGTAATTTAAAATTTAAATTTTAAAATTTAAATAAAATTTAAAATAAGTAACAAAGAATTTCTTCTCCTTCACAAAGGAATTGATGAATTTGGCCTCACTAAGAAAACAATTTCTGTTCTTCCTTTGTTTATGCTATTATTCCTCCTTTGCCAAACTGCTGTGATGTGTTGGCTCTGTTCTATTATTGAAGGCTTATTTCATTCTTAGTGTTCTTGACAACAATTGATGTTAGACAAATCAAACTCTATTTGCAAACTAACATTTTAATTTTAATATGTTATTGTGAAGCTATTGTCAACTTTCATTGCATAATCCTAATCAATGGTAGCTGGGAATATAGCATTGGACCATCTCAGAACCCCTGAACATGGGTCTCAGTTAGAAGGCCTGGGCAGTCTAAGTGACCTTTGACAGTGGAACCAGTATGTATCCCAAGTGCACCAAAGGACTTTAGGATTACATTGCACATGGAGGGTTACTCCCTTATTCTATAGGCAGGAGGGAGGGCCAATTCCCTACTCCAAATGGCTTGACAGATTTAATGACCCCTCGTGGAAGGCATCACCCTCCCAGTGGAGTGGGGAGGGAATGGGATGGGAGGATGGACAGAGTTCATGGGAGGGTGAGAGAGAGGAAGGGAAGGAGATATGTAAATAAGAAAAATAAATAAATAAAAATAAAAAATAATCCTAGTCAGTTAAATGGTGTACAATTCTTTATGTACATGTTAAAATTCAGTAAAAGAAAATTTCACAAAATGTCCCACTCAACACATCTTACTTTAGGTTTTTGTTTTGTTTTATTTTAGTTTGGTTTGGTTTGGATTTTTTGTAATATAAAAGAATGCAATGCATTACAGCAATCTGTTAAACCATGGTTGAAGTTAAGAAGAGAGCACTCATAAATTAATTAGCATAGATATTGTGCCTGTTACATGGTAAGTTTCTGAAAAATAGTCATAGTGGCTATCAATAATTACTCAAGTATTGGAACTTGACATATGTTTCAAAAGTTAATAATAGTTTCCTCTGTTGCAGAGAATACATGTTCAGGTACCAGTGCCTTTCTCAGAGGTAACAACAATTGGTGACTCCAGTTTCAAAGCATCTAATGTCCTCTTCTGAATCCCATGGTCACTATACTCATGTGGTGTACATATAAACAGATAAACACACACACACACACAGACACACACACACACACACACACACACACACACACACACACACACAAATGAATATGTTTTTAAGAAAGGAAGAAAATTACCACAGTATAAAATTCCAACTCTGTTTGCTGTGTGACTGAGTATAGTAACTTAATAGGACTTCTTCCTATATTGATGCATTCAACTCACAATAGCATATCTGCTAATTAAAGGGAATGTTGGTATAAACATGAATGAAATTATTTATATGATAAAGTGGAATTTGAAAACTGTTAGTAAGCTCCTCCTTGACTTAAATGTGCCTTGTGACTATCAATTTGGCTATTCTTTCAGCATGCAGTCATTTAATGTCAAGCTAATTTGTTATTATATTATCACAGTGTGAAAGACGTAGATGCTTCCTGAACTATAAGATTAAAGTGATTAAGATTTCCAAGATGACAAGTCAATCCATAGGCGATACCAGTTTATAGATAAATACAAATGTGTTGCAGTAGGTTTCCCCGCCGGCTGCCGCTGGTTCTGCCGCCATTGTCCTGCAACCACGTGAGCCCCAAATAACACTCAGAGACTCTGTATTTGATACAATCCTGTTGGCCAGTTACCATTATTGTTAATGGGCTAGCTCTGCCTTAATCATTAACCCATTTCTACTTATCTAAGTATTTCCACGTGGTCGTCTTATCGGGGAGCCGCGGCTGGCGTTCTGCTCCTTCCCTGGGCTACATCTCGACTCCTCCTTCTAATTCCTCTTTCCTCCTCCTAGTCTCCTAGCCCTGCCTATCTAGTTTTCTATTGGCCACAGTGCTTTATTAACCAGTATGAGAAACATATATACAGAATAACATCTCCCATCATCTCCTCTTTTCTGTCTAAAGTAAAAGAAGGGGTTTAACCTTAACATAGCAAAATATACCATACAATAGTTATCAAATAAGAATCACAGTTAACAATATTTAGTCCATTAACATTTTGTAAGACTTAAAAGAAAATGTCATTTATCTTATCTTTGTAAGTCTAAAGTCCTATTTGTAACTTATCTTTAATCCTAACTAAGGAAAACTGTAACCATAACTATCTGTCTTCAACTCCTTCAAAGACCATAGAAGGATAATATATAAACTCTAGAAATGACAGGGACAATTCATTGCCTGGTCAGTCACTTGAAGTTCTTCTGTAATATTCCATCTTCAGCCCATAGGCCATAGTGTGTGTCCAGATTCCTCAACAAGGCAGGAAACTTTTCTCTGCGTCCTGTAGACTGTCTGGCTGTCTGGCAGCCTCTTCCATGAAGCAGGAATCCTGTAGCAATGTCCATCTTGCATAGGCAGTCACCTTTTTGTGGGTCCTGCATGTCCAGTTTCTACAACATAAAGTCAAACAGTCTAGACAAGAGAAGTACCTTGCCCAAATGGCTAGTCTTGCCATATTAGAAGCAAACTCCAAAATGTGTTTCTTCGATGTCCATCTTCCTTTCTTCTGTAGGTGGTGTTACCAGGAGCAGTTGTGCCTCACTGTCAAGAAAATCCCTAAACCATTTTAAATGCCATATTCTGTAGGTCTTTGAAAGGTTTGAAGAATGCCTATTCATCTCAAATACATCTCTGCATATCTAGAAATCCTAATTAACTTAACTCTAAAGTTTTCATTATCATAGGCTACTCTCTAATCTGTACTAAATTATACATTACATTTTCCAAAGAGCTATATAAACACAATACCTAAACAAGAGGAGAAATATACATATCATAAAATTGACCTTAAATTGTATCAATAAAAGAAAATCCATTCCAAAGCAAAATATTCATTTCCATACCATAATTCCCCTTTTCCCTTTAAAATGATTGCTTGTGGTCATTAACCATTTATAACCAAGCCCATATAAATGAAAACAAACATTTATAAACAATATTTGGGAATTTGGGCGTCGTTCTTTCCAAACTACTTCCTGCTGGTAGAGGGCGCTGTCATGGGGGTCCAAAGAAGACGCAGAAATCTTGGCTGTAGTCTGCAAGGCTTTGTCTCAACTGCTTTGAATGTTGGATCACCTGGGGAGTTGTTTCAGGGGGTCTGGCTTGATCAAACCACATAAGTCTGGAAAGAATCCATAGCCTTCCATTTTCTGTGGAAACAAAAATAGAAATCCTTTTCCCCAGTAAATTGTCTTTAGGTTCAAATTTTGGAGTCAAAGCATTTTTAAAATATATAAATTGAGTTAATCCAGCAGAATTTCTTTTATCAGTAGTTATTTTCTCAGCAATCAAACAATTTAAAGACAACAGAAGCGCATATAGTATCCAAAATTTCTCTGTGTTTTCCATCTTTACGTGGCTTTTTTATTATTCTATTTCTTCTATTTCTATTTTTACATATTTTGAGACAGGGTTTCTCTGTGTAACTTTTATCTGTCCTGGAATTCAGTGCATACCAGGTTTGCTTTGAAATCACAGAGATCTGCTTGCATCTGTCTCCCTAGTGCTGGGCTTAATGGTGTGCACCAACACAGCCATCCATTTAATTCCTTTTTACTTTTTAAACCATTGTATCTGGTTTCTTTTTCTCTCCCAAGCCAGCGTATTTTTTAAAACACAGTGTAAACCTTCATTGTAGCTCTCCTACACACCAATGAATTGTTAGCAGAGCTCTTTAAAAGCCAGGCGGCTTTTTGCCGCTTATGCTAATTTTGGAAACTTCCCTTAAAGGAGCCACGCAAATCTCTGTCTACAGCAAAACAAATCCAATCAAGAAAATGCTGCTATCAAGAAGTCTCTGTTCCCTTGTTTCTAAAAACTACTTTTTAAGCTTTTGTTAAGTTTTAAATGAAAGTTCTCAATCCCGCTTCTGACACCATTATGTTACAGCAGGTCTCCCCGCCGGCCTCCCGGTCCTGCCGTCACGTGGGCCCTCTGCTGTGCCAGCCCCAAATAACACTCAGAGACTCTGTATTTGATACAATCCTGTTGGCCAATTACCATTATTGTTTAAGGACTAGCTCTGCCTTAATTATTAACCCATTTCTACTTATCTAAGTATTTCCACGTGGTCGTCTTATCGGGGAGCCGTGGCAAGCGTCCTGCTCCTTCCCAGGCTACATCTCGACTCCTCCTTCTACTTCCTCTTTCCTCCTCCTAGTCTCCTAGCCCCGCCTATCTAGTTTTCTATTGGCCACAGTGCTTTATTAACCAGTATGAGAAACATATATACAGAATAACATCTCCCATCACAAATGTACTTTGCGAGTTTAACCAGTAGCATTTGCCTCTTCTTTACCAAAGTAGAATTAAGTAGCAACCAGAAGTCTGTCAAATTATCCTATATCTGGTTCAGAAATTGCTGTCCTGTATGCTTTACAATTTTTTGTATGGCAGTGAATAAACTGGGAGACATATAATTTCATTATTGATGGTTCACACACACACACACACACATACTCACAAACACACACACACACACACACACACACACACACACACACACACCTTAAGAGACAGTACATGACACCTGCCTATAACTGCTTGGTATTTTACTGTTCAAATAATCATGAGATATGTTAGTACCCATTAGGTAAGTTATAGAAAACTGGAAAGTTTGGAAAGTAAAACTTCATAACTTCAAATAAGTCATAATTGGCTGGAATATATGTGATGAAACAACTGTGAACAATATAAGATAGCATATAATTGAGTATTAAATTTGGTATTATAGAATATAAATACTATTCCAACAAGCCTACACTTGGTGACCTAGAATATTCCAAGCTTTAGTCATATAACAAGTAGACTGTGAGTGCATTGTTAACATTTTAATGAGAATGAAGATGAAAAAATATGCTCATTCATGAAGTACCAATTGCATGCTCGGTAATATTCTAATCAAGTAAACATCGTTGCAATGATCTGACCATTACCATTTTACAGTTAAGAAAACTTAAGGCCAGAGAATTTCAATGTGCTGCATTTAATGCAGACCAATGTAGAAGGAGACTTAGTTATATGGGTAAGCCTAACTTATGATATATGATGCCTACAAGAGTGGGGATAAGATTCTACAGAAATACAGTATATGCCACCTTAAAAGTCATACAGTAAGATTAAAGTTTATCTCTAAAAAGTATTATTTTTTATTATTTAAATTTTAAACAAACTCGTTTAACATGTCAATTCCAGTTGCAGCACAGTCCCATCCTCCCCTGTCCCCCCACCAACCCCTGTCCCATTTGCTTTAGGCTCCCCAGAGAGCAGACATCCATGGGGAGACTCCTAAGTCTGTGAAATCGTTGGTACTAAGGGCTAGGCCTTCCCTCATGTGTCTAGGCTGATAGAATACCCCTCTATGTGGAATGTGTTTACAAATTCCATTTGTATACCAGGGATAAATACTGATCCATTACCAGAGGCCCCATAAATGTTTTTAATCATACGTTTATTTATTTTTATGAATTAGTTTGGCTTAGTATACGCATGTAAACTAAGTGTATGCAGGTGCCCCAGGAGGCCAGACGAGGGAATTGGATCCAATTGGAAATGAAGACACAGGCTGCTGTGAGTTGCCTGATCTGGGAACAAAACCAAGAGGAGTGGATGGTCTTAGGTCCTGGATGATCTCTCCAGCTCCTAAGTTATCAAGATATTTTAAACATGAAAATAGAAGGATGGACAGCAATGTTTTAAAGATATCAATCTCATAGTAAGACATAAGATAAAATATTGGGGAAAGTTGTTGTGCTGAGGAGAGTTTAGTCAGAGAAGACATCTAAAAGCTACATTATTGAATCAGGAATGCTCTAACAAGACTGTGAATTGAGAGTATTGATTGAATAGGCTAAGTTTAAGAGAACAGAAAAAATAAGAATGATTATTAACTTAAGGGTAAGTCCAAACATGAGAGAGTTAGGGAAAGGATTGTGACTCCTTGTACTTCTGACAATGGCCTAGATGCTGCAAAGTCAATCTATGAATTAGTCTCTTTAGTAAATTTCTGCAGAGAAGTTGATCCAAACTGTTTTGTTCTGTGTGTCTCTTCTTCTAAAAGAGTTGGCCTTTTGGAATTGTAGCTTTTTCAGCATTATTGTGTTGGCACTGGGAATTTTAACTCTGAGACTGAAGGAGCACACTACATTGTGGAAATAGAAATGCTCAATTCCAGAAATGTGGATTAAAGAGCACATTGTATGATTTAGCATTGTACAGAATTTCTAGAATGCCCACAATAATTTATTTCTTTTCCAAATTGAAAGCAGTTTATTTTTTTTCACACAATATATTCTCATCAGTTCTCCCTCTCCCAGATACTTCTCAAATCCCTACCCATCCACCTCCAACAATTTAAAACACAAGAAACTCACACACAAATAAAACCCCTAGAAACACAAATTTGGATGCTATAATATACAAGCAAAGGACCAGTGACATGAAAAATAATATGTAAATCAATATGATGTTATGAGCAGGTTTTCACGCAGCCTGGTCTCACTGCTATGCCATCCCCAAATAACACACAGAAATGCTGTATTAGATATAATTCTGTTGGCCTGTTAATAGCATTTCTTACTGGGTTAAATATTAACCCATTTCTATTATTTTAAGCATTTCCACAATGTTTTATCTTACTGGAGAGTGGGCCTGGCATTATTCTCTCTTGTTCCTACATTTTGAATTTCCTCTTTCCTCTTCCAGAAACCTCCTTGCCTCCTAACCCCACCTATCTTGCTTTCCTATTGGCCAAGAGTGCTTTATTCATTAAACAATAAGAGAAACATGTTTATAGAATGACATCTCCCATCAATTGGATGCTATAATATACAAAGGACCAGTGAAGTTAAAAAAAAGGCTAAGTCAATATGAGACAAAAGTTTACAAAAATTTCATTGAGTTAATTTTTGTGTTGTTCTTATACTGCTGAGCATGGGACCTACACTTCAGTGTAAATATACACTGTTTGATTCCAATGGATACTAGTTTCCATTTGCCACTTAGTACAATTGGTTAGGGGTGGGAGCCTGTGTCTGCCTCCCCATCTCAGCAGTGGAAACCGATCAGGATTGAAACTGTGAAGGCCCTGCACATGTTTCCACAGTCGTTATGTACATTCTTAATGGGAAATATTAGTTTGAATTGCCAAATAGATCTATGCACTCAGCCAAGCATATTTTGCTTCCATACCTTTTTGGATTTTTCCCAAATTTCACTGAATTTTTCAGTCTGTCAATTGGTCCATGGTTGTCTATTTTATTTTGTGGATGGCACAGACAACTTCATTGTTTGTTCCCAGAGGAAAAATGCTTTGATTAATGACATCACCCATGTTGTTTATTTCTAGCTATATGATGAGTAAGGTTGGCTTATTTATGAAATGGGCTGTTGAAATGCATTCCTTCCCCAAGATATGCTGAAAAATGAATGATGCTGAGAAAAAACTTTATAAATTGTCAATGCATTCCACCAACTGATTAACAAGACAAAAAAAATCTTTTGTGGGAAAACTTATCATCTACTTTTATTTCCTTGTACATATTTCTCATATCAGTGATAATTCTTGAAAAACTAGTGAAGCTGTCATTTAGAACATCTGATTTGTGTTTAATACAAAATAGACAATTTCTGTATCAGATTCTGTCTACCCAAGTATTAAATTAATTGTGAATGAATAAATAGTACCTGGTTTGTGATATTGTCATATAAATCAACAATATCCCTATGAAATAATAACAATCATGGTAAGGCCTCTGCTATGAGTTGGATTGGTATTGCACTATATAATCAAAACAAATGGTATTTATTTCAATGAAAATTTCAATATCATTTAAAGAGACACAAGGAACATGAAATATCTAGATTGAAAAGCTTCCCTGACTATATTACTAAGCCAGGTATATTTTATATCAAAATAAATTCTTACTATTTTGCTTTCCTTTTAGGTTGGATAACAAAATGAAATTGATTATTTTACTTTGATCTTTTCCTTTTTGGTTTCAGGACACATTAAGTCTGATGCCATTACATTTAGGTTTCTCTACAGTGACCCTCACTGGCTTTTGGGGGTTGGTATAAGAATAAAATATAACAAAAGAAACATTCTACTTATGCATATAACTGATTCTGTCTTGTTTGCCATTCAGAGTTCCCTTTAAAATTAATGCAAATGGATACATGTGGGAAAGAGTGGAACTCAGAAGAATCAGAGAATCCATACTGTAACAATATGATTTGATTCACTAAATTATGCTCTAGGTGTTGAAACACCTGAACATCCCTTTCCATTGCTAAGAAAAAGCAAGTGTGGAGTTACTTTTATATGTGATTTAGCATCAAATCTTCAACTATAGATGGTCTGTAGTTGGAAAGGATTCTTTAGCACTGATTCTTATTCTTCTCTGTAAAATATGTAAACTACTAAAACCCTTCTCACTCATTTCATTGCCCCATTTTCCTTTTTTTAATTGTTAAAACAGAGTTTTATATAGCCCAGACATTTCTAAACTCACTGTGGAGCTGAAGACGATCTTGAACTCCAGATCTTCCTGCCTGTTCCTCCAAGTGCTACACACTTGCCTCCATAACCGGCTTGCTCTCTCATTTATAAGATAGGTCTAGTTCTCAACAATTTTATTTTACAAGTAGAAGAGTGAAGTCTTTGTTTAGGAGGCATAAAGTGGAATGAATGTGGCAGTTAGCTGTCCAGTCACTGAAGAGATGAAAACTATATCTATTGTGAGCAAATGCATTTGAAAGGCACTTTTCCCTGAATGATATTTATCAAGTGCCCACATAGAGCCATACTAAGTACGATATACGATATAGAAAATAGATGCACACATTGCTATCTGCCAGTGTACATCTTCATTCAATTCAAATGCTGTTGCAGAGTGCTTAAAAAGACAAAATCAGATCATGAAGCTTGTATTTTGTTTTCCCCTCTAGAATGGGTTATTGAAGTTTCTTTACATGGGCTTGTCTGAGAAGGGACAAAAATACCTCTTTGTGCCTTTCATCTTGTAATTATTTATGAAAAGGTCCAAGCACCCCAGGCTTTACATAGAATTCACAGTTTTTTTCCTGCTTGCTAGCAGCATGTGAATGAAGAAACTATCCATCTTTCAAGTGGCCTAGGGCATATTGCTTTACAATGATTTTATTTGCATATTATTCACTGTTATTATTGCAAACTAAGTGATAATGTCATATGTTCTTTATTGTCACATATTTAAATCTATGACTTAGGTAGATGAGTGCAAAGATGATAGGAAAATTTTCAGAAATAAGTTGTTTGCCTCCAACACTTGTTCTGCTTCTAGAACTCAAGTGCCTAGCCTTGCTTTGTAATTGCTTTTATTCATGGAAGATTCCTCCAGACCTTGTTTTTGTTATTTTAGAGTTAGAACTTATATTTAGTCTTGTCTGCCTTATATTTGTTATGTTGTCCTTGCTGCCTATGATATTGAATCAATTATACTCTCTCAGCTTTGCAAGCACTGTGATTACAATTATTGGTCACTATGTCCAGCTTTAAAAATCAGTAGTATACTGATAATAATTGAACAAAACTATGTAGATAGGCTATAGTTCTTACTTTATTTTATTATAATATTAAATTTTTGTTTTTAATATATTTATTCTCTTTCCTTTATTCTAATATTCACTTTATTCTTTAACATATTTACTCTCAATAAATACATTTTACAATTAAGAGTTAGAATTCACTTATGAGAAACAATATGTGGTATTTGTCTTTCTGACCTGGAGTTACTTCATATAACATTTTCCTGAAGATCTTATAATTTCATTTCTTATGGCTGAATAAAATTCCATTAGGTAAGTTTGCCACATGTCCATTATGAAATAATCAGTTGATGGACATGCAGGTTGATTCCTAGATTTTGTGAATAGAGCAACAACCAACATGGATTTCCCTGCAGTAAATGTAAAATCCATTTGAGTGTAAGGCCAGAAATGGTAAATATCAATCATATGATACATCCATTTCTATTTTTTTAAACACTCCATACTGATTTCCAAAGTTGCTGTGCTGGTGCATGCTCCCACCCATGATGTAGGTTTCAGAGTGTAGAGAAATAAATTTCAGAATGCCTGTGAAACTGCTCCCTGTTTTCTTACTTTTATAATTCTGAATATTGCAGTTCAGATCACTGCAGTAACAAAGAAATATATCAAAGAGTATCCCTCCATAAGGAATGCACCCCCAAAAGCCTATTCATGCACTGGGGATAAATACTGGTTCCACTACCAGGGGACTAGATTGGTCTTATGCAGGTTTTACAGTT
Organism: Cricetiscus sungorus; assembly: GCA_030556225.1. NCBI lineage: Eukaryota > Metazoa > Chordata > Mammalia > Rodentia > Cricetidae > Cricetiscus > Cricetiscus sungorus. Next base: position 43,602,162 of record JANBXA010000726.1, read on the forward strand.
GTCAATCTGGAGTCCTTGAGCTCCTACTCTCTCAGGTCAGCTGTCTCTGTGGATTTCCCCAGCATGGTCTTAACCCATCACTCTTCCCTCTCTACAACTGAATTCCAGGAGTTCTTCTCATTGCTTAGCTATGAATCTCTGCTTCTGCTTCCATAAGCCTAGATACAGTGATGGAGGTGTAAGGCTTTGTCCTGCCCCAAATGATGTGACAAACTTTGAGGATCCCCCATGGGAGGCCTCACACTCTCTGAGAAATGGATGGGGAATGGGATGGAGAGATTGAGGGGAAAATGGGAGAATGAAAGGGAGAGAGAACCAGGATTGGTATGTAAAATAAGATTGGTTTTAATTTAAATAAAAAACATGACAGAAATATATCAATGAGCTTACATAGCATTGGACCTAGCATGTGAAAATACAGACTTGTTCTGCAAGAAACAACTAATGGTACAAAGTGATATAGCTCTTATGTTCAATAACAAACACTTTTATGATTTTTTCTAAAGCTTATTCCATAGGAGGAAATGCTCGTGTGATACGATGCTAAATGATCAAAGGAACAAGATCTAAAATTACTTCCTAAATATTCATGTTTATATTCATGGATATCTACTGCCCTCCTCTACTTGGTCAAAGAAACTGGATTTTTCTTGTCTCCAGTAATTAATTCAGAAACTCATATGTGGTCAAATATTTGAAAATAAGTAAATTTTATCTTTCTGACTTAAGAGCAATATCTATATAATTATGTGCTCCATCAAGTGTCATGCAACATCATAGAAGATGGCACAGAAAGAATAGTGGAGGTTAAAGACAGGAGAAACTTTCTGCTTTAAAGCACTCTGCTTTAAAATGCTAATGTCTTCTGAACATGATATGACTACTGCGCCCATGAGTTCCACATTCATGAGTCAGAGAGCAGTATTAATTGTGCTTAGTGAGTCATTGAAAAAGAAGACATCAAAGGGGGTAGAAATAGGTTTAGGAGTTTTATAAAGAGAGTAAAAGGAGATGATGGAGGTGATTATGCTCAATACATATATTATGTACATATATGAAATCTCAAAAAAAATAAACTTCATAAAAAAAAGTCAATTGTTTCTTCTGTTCGAATACTTTTCTTTAAGTTTCAAAAAATTCCCCAGCCATAATTTCATTAGATTCACTAAGTCATTTGTTATATAGATAGACACAAAGACAGATAGATACAGATATGAGTGTTATGTATTTGAATTATCCTATTATTTCTATAATTTCTTGTTTCATTTTCATTGTCATTTCCTAGCTGAGGTATTCGTCATTGCCTTTAGAGTTTCCTCAAAATTATTGCTATTATTTATTTTTAAATTTCCTTGAATAGATCTCAGATTTCTTAATGTTCTTATCTAGAACTTGAACTAAATTTCTCATCTATTTTTTAAAATAATTTTAATATTTAATATTTTTAAAAATTTAAAAATTAAGAATAGAATATATTTGTATCATTTTTCCTCTTCTCTGTCCTCCCCCAAATCTTCCCTTGCTCTATTTAAATGTATGGCTTCCTTTTCTAAAATCGATTTTATTTGTGTGCTTATATATATGTTTCTTAAAATATAAATATTACCTGTTCAGTCAGTATAATATGTCAAGTATGTATGATTTCAGGGCTGATCATTTGTCAGTGAATAATCACTGGTATTATCTTTCTTAAAGAAGACAATTTTCCAACTCAACATTCCATAGCTGTAATTCTTTGTATAGTTTTATGGCCTTGTTAGCTTGTTCTATCTACCTTACCATGTCTTTTGCTGTCATCCTGTTCAAATTCAAGTTATGGTTAGGTACCATGTTGATGAGAATTCATATGTGAAACTTTCAACATTTCTATGTAAAACAATCTTACAGCAAAATTCCTGTTTATTTGGCCCTTAAAATCGTTCTTCTCACTCTGTAGCAATGATTCCTAAGCTGTGAATTAGGATCTGTGTTGTTTGGAATGGACTGTACAACTTTACATGTTGATTAACTGTGGTTTTCTGTAATTGCTCTGTTGTAAAGAGATATTTTATTGATGAAAGGAAGAACTACATACATCTGTAGATATAAAGATATATATTTAGAATGCAATTAGATATTAGCCTAGTCTAATAAACAACACTTTGAACACTCTTTCAAGATCTATAAATTCACTATCCCTGGGTAGTTGTCTAGATCTCCAGTACATGAATTCTCCTTTGTCAAGCAGGCCTTATGTCCAAGTAGAGAACTGTTAGTTACTAACATGGTATATGTGCCAATACTGCACCATTAAGATTATCATGTCATGTTTGTAGTTGTTGTGTTTCGTAAGTATCACATCAGGGTAAGACTTCCCTCCCTTGAAAGCTTACATGACTACTTCTTGTAAGGTGAAAGGTAGTCCTCAGAGTGGAGGTTTATGGGTCAGATCCAGCTCAGTGGTTTTTTGGCCATGTGACCAAAGGGTATGATGTCTTAAGAATTAAGCACTTACCTTCTACCTCTGAGATCTCTTGAACAACCTTAAGTAAAAACTAAGAGGGATTTTCATGCTTTGTTGTTGTGTAATACAGCTTTACACTGTGCGAATATGTATCACTGTGATTGGTTTAATAAATAGCTGAATTCTAATAGCTAGGCAGGAAGAGGTTATATGAGACTCGTGGAGACAGAGAGTTCTTAAGAAAGAAGGAAGATGGAGCAAGTAAGCTATGAAGAAAGAGAAGTAAAAGTCATGAGTAATGTGAAATGTAGATTAATAGAAATGGGTTAATTTAAGTTGTAAGAGCTAGTGGGACAAACCTAAGTCATAGAGCAAACTGTCTCAATTCTTCATATCATGTTTTGTTAACTAGAGGCCCAAAGAAAAGTCTATATACAATCAGTGTTAATGTATCTGTTAGCCTATGGCTCTTAGAGGGAAAATTGCCATCCAAGATGATAAAATTTCACTGAAACTATACACATATATGTGTATTTGTGTTACATGTGTTATGTTTTTTGGTAGATAGTATGGTAACATGACAGTTTCAGATATCATTGTTAGTTTGCCCTCCCCTTTTCTTTTGTAGTAGATGGAGATAAAAGTAAAGACCCATGGCTGCACAAGATGTTGAGAATAAAGGACAATCATGGTATCGGGCCTTAACAAATATATTTTGCTCCCATAGTCTCCATAATATGTGATGATGCTTGAAGTCTATTGCTCTCAACTGAATGTCATACCACATTCTTCATTATTGTCTCATACATCTCAGGGTTCTGAAAAGCCTCTAGTTCTATCACTTCATAGCAGGGATAGAGTCCTGATGGGCAATGTGAGTTTTTCAAGTTAAAGATCTTCTATCTTTCTGTAGATCTGTTTCCATGGAACATAGAGCAGCTCTCTTTTGCTGGCAAAATCTCATCAGTTAACTTTAGTTTCTTCTTTCAAGTTATTGCTTACATTATTCCATTATCAAATATAACTTAAGCATCAGATGTAGGGATGAAACCTGATTGATCAGAGAAGTGGCAGAGCAGGAAACAGTGGCCTTCTCTCTTACCTAACTTGATTAAAAGGCCCATGAATCTTTCTATGACTTTCCCTACTACTTTTCATATTTCTCTGTATTTTCTCAGTCTTCTAAAACCACCACAATAATTCAAGGTAAACTTTATTGTCAGTCTCCAGGGTGTTAGAGTATGATAAAAATATCCCATAACAGTTCAGAGTGCACATGGTTATTCATTCAAGTAGCTTGTTTTTATGGAGTGTGGTAGGGAATGCATACAATGAATGCTGGAAAATTTTCAATTCCAAATTCACTAATCCTTCATATGGTGTTTGCCTGAAGAGATCTTTGAGCCTTCAACTGACATTTTCAGCAGTGTTCAGTCTATTTTCTGGTGCTGCAATCCTTTATCTTGCTTTCCTTGTGGTGGCAAATAGTATCTCTAGTTGTTTAACACTGAACCCAAAGCCAAGGAGTAACAAATATTATGGCAAACAAGTGTATTTGAATGCAAGAACTGAGTTGGTGTAATGCTTGTAATTTTGCACCTGAAAATTTACCTTGAGAGTCTTCAAAGTTTCTATTTTATTAATTTAATTTTATTAATAGAAATATATTCTTTTCTCATAGTATGTATCCTGTTTACAGTTTCCCTGGTTTATTTCCTACTTCATTTCTCATCCAGAACCATACCTGTTCTGTCTCTCATTAGAAAAAAAAACATGATTCTATGAAGAAACATCCATACATGACAAAATATAATAAGTTGAAATGAAAATCAAACATCAAGGTTGGATCAGGCAACCCAACAAATGGAAAAGAGCTCTAGGAGAAGAGGCAAGAATTAGAGACCTACACATTCACACACCCAGGATTTCTAAAAGTACTAAGCAGAGGACCTGTTGTAGACCCATTCTACTCTTAGTCATATGCTCAAAGGATGCAAATTCATACAAGGACACCTGTGCAATTATGTTTATAGCAGCAACACTGTTTGTTATAGCCATAACCTGGAAGCAACCCACATCCCCCTCAAATGAAGAATGAATAAAGAAAATATGGAATATACACAATGAAGTACTACTCAGTGGGGGGCGGAATCCCGAATTTCATAGGCAAATTAATAGAACTAGAATAAACCATCCTGAGTGAGGTAATCCAGTCACAGAAGGACAAAAATGGTATATACTCACTCATATATGGATATTAGACATAGAGGAAAGGATTACCAGCCTACAAATCCACACCACTAGAGAAGCTAAGAAACAAGGGGGACCTTAAGAGAGTCATACATGATCTCTTGGAGAAGGGGGAAGGGACAAGTTCTCCTGAGCAAGTGGAGAGCATGGAGAAAGGACTAAAAGTCTGTTTTTCTTTGCTTTCAGGAAGGAAACAACAGAGATGTAACTTCTCAGTTTTCCTTCATTTTGGACTTCATGAAAAGTGAAAATGAAAAGAATCTATCTGGAAGTTTCACTAAATCCTAAAGTGAAGCAAGCTCGATGTCAATAAATATAAAATACTCTACTTATAAAATGAAGTAATATATTGTCATTCTTTATATTAGCAAATAATACTTAATTCCATATATAAAGTAAGATATACAATCTAGGTATGAAATTTTTAGTGTAATATAGTTCCTTTTTACAGATTTTGACTATCCCATCATGTGTTTGAAAACATCTTAATATTTATTTTATCTTCTGTTTATTGGTTAAAGAATATGCTTTGAGCTGAGAGGAATTTTAGGATTTAGAGCATAACCTGTTCATTTTTCATATGAACAGTCCTTGTCCACAAAATGGACTTACTTAAATATTTTGCAATTTTTATTGATGGACATGAATTATGAGAAAAAGTCTGGCATGGAAGAATGAAAATTAGGAAAAGAAAGGGAAAGGAGTAACCAATTTCAATAAAAGATACAAAATTTACAAATATTCATGTGAAATAGGAGATGGCAAGCTAAACCCACTGCCCTGTTCAGCATGTAGCCAGTTTTTGTATAGCCCTCAAGCTAAGAATGACTTTTTAATTTCTAGAGTCATTTTGAAAAAAAAAGACGATGTGACATCAGGTGCATAAAAAGCATAGTATTTATTATCTGGCCTTTACCAGGAAACATTTGCTAATACATTATTAAAACACAGACCACAGACATAGGACAGCTAAGCAAAACCAAAGTGACCTTCAGAACAATCCTGCAGTTACTAGATTCATCCAGTAAGAGTTTCCATTGCAGCTTATTATATATCCAATGCTACAACCAAAGATATAGCAGGAAGAGACTCTTTATCAGAAACCATCAGGATCTTACTCTTGGGAAAAGAATGTAATGTTCAGAATAGGCCTAAGGGTCTAAAAGAAAATTATGGACTCTGTTCTTCCCTCCTGCAGTTTTCAGTTTCACATATTGAAGACTTGCAAGTTTCTACTCTATTTCTTTTCCCCTTCTACATCTCAGAGGAAACTGTTATTATTTTGAACCATAGGAAATTGTCAATATTCAACCAGTTTTGATTCACAGAATGACAATGCCTTCTGGTTTCACTCAATAGCTTTCTAGTTTCTATTTCTTTGTACATGGATGCCTTTCATTATTTGGGTGTATTTTTCTTTATTGCTATTTTATAAATCTAAATTTACCAAGTTTTTCATTTCATGAGAACATTTTGGTAGATTTTAAACTTGCCTTCCAACTCTATCGAATTATTTAAGTTTGTAGGATCTTAGTTGACTGAAACTAGTATGAATTCTTCATTTCAACTGTATACTCAATTCTCCCTTACTACCTATAACTAAGTAACAATGTACCAGAGTTTAAAGGTGAATAAATGAACTAATAATTTCTATTATCAGGTTTGCTTCAGCAGGTACTATGCAAATGCATATCCAAGTTAATATTCAGAGAATATTTTTTAAAATCAAATGATTACTAGTAGATAGAAACATAGGACTTTCTAACCATTCTAGCACCCAAGGTATTGGATATATCGATGTATATGCCAGAGGTTAACTTAAGTAAACTATGTTTTCTTTAAATTTGTACCCAGGTAAGCTTGCAGAAATGTAGCTTATTATGAATAAATACAATTATTTAGAACTGGAAATTTTCTTCCTTTGCCCATATATTAGGCACCCTGACACAGCAGCACAGAGACCAACAGGTTAGTGAGTACCGATTTCTTTTTACAGAAGGAGATTTGTGAATGTAAATAATTATTATGAGTAATTATTGTGAATTATGTGAGTAATTTTTGATTATGTCAATATAATTTATAAGAGCAATGAAGAAAATATACTCTAAAAGCAGCATAGTGTTGAGGAAGACATTTCATTTACTATAATAGTGCAAGACATTCACACTGTAATCAAAACAGACTGAACCTTTGTTCAAGTTCTTTCTTTTACCAATGATGTCTACTTCAGGGCATGCTACTTTGTTTTTGTTCATCTCTGTGAAAATTGAGATGTATGGTTAGGGAAAGCAGTTGAAAAGTCAAGTAGTTTTTATTATACACAAGCCCTGAATGTATCCCATAACACCTCAATTAAGTGGAGCATCACCTCCTGCACAGATTTGAGGTAAAGGTAAATGAAGATATTATATGCAACATAAACAGTAATATATGGAGATCAAGGAATAACTACAGATTAGCATTTATGATAATGATAATAATTACAATCTTCAAATTCACAAAGCTCTGAAATGCTATAAAAATTATAAGGTCACTAAAGTGATAAACTCCCCCAAAATTAATACAAATGACACATATAACATGTAAGGTTAAAGTATACCATAGTCCATGTGCTATGTACTATGTAGTAATTAAAATTGTAGTAGTATAAAGAGGATATAAACAACTTTAATTATTTACTAAATCTCCCCATATATGCTTCTTGAATACATGTAATCTTCAAGACACCATAGTAAAATGAAAGAAGAACTTCATATGGAAAGAAAACTTATAACACTAACTTTAGCATAATCTAATGGCTTGTGAATTATATAAAGAATTGAATGGATTTCGGATCAAAACCAGAAAAATACACACGAGATTTTATGATTAAACATATAATAAAAGAACATAAAGGCACATATGTTAGTGTAAATCTCCTTCACCCATCTAATGCTGCCCTTTATTCTGAATTTTTTTTAAAATAAAAAGCTATATATAGATTGTGCCATGATGTATATCTGTGCTCCCAGAATGACTGGTACATGTGGGAATCAGAAGACAGGATTAGATCCAATGGAACTGGAGTTACAGTCAATTGTGAGAGGCCACATGTGTGGTAGGAATAAAACCCAGTGTTCTTAACTTTTGAGCCCCTGGCCTTCTAATTTAACAGACACATTTAAACTGTTGTTGAAAGTCTGGTATAAAGACGGAGGGATACTCCCTTAACCTAGAGAAATGAAAGAAGTCCTTGTCCCTACTCCAAATGATTTGGCAAATTTAGATGATCCTTCCTGGAGGGCATCACCCTACATGTGGAGTGGGGAGGATGGAAGGGGAGAGTGGTTGGGGTGCATGTGAGGGTGGGAGAGAGGTAAAGGGGGAGGGCCACGAGTCTTTTATCTGCTAAACAACATTGTTAAAAATTAAAGCCATAGATCTATTAGCCTCCGTCTATCAAAGATAGTGGAGGTGGGGGCAACGTTTACTGCCAGAACTGAGCTGTGTTCATGGCCTTGGTCTATGCTACCATACAGCAGCATGCTTCCTGCTTGGAGATGTGGACACTGTCATTGCTAGCTCTTGTACACATCATTAAGTTGTTAGCAGATCTCTTTAAAAGTCGTGCTTTTTTTTTTTTGCCTCTATGCTGAGTCAGGAAACCTCCCTTAAAGGACACATATATATCTCTGCTTGTCTCTAGCAAAACAACCAACCAAGAAAAATGCTGTTACTAAGAAGCCTTGCTTGTTCCTGTTCTTTTGTAGAAAAAAAAAAAAAAAAAAAAAAAAAAAACCTTTTTATCTTTTCTCAAGTTTTAAGTGAAAGTACTCGGGCCACTTTGCAGGTACCATTTGTTATGAATAGTTTTTCAGCCATCCTGGTCCCACAACTGCACCAGCTCCAAATAAATAACAGAGATGCTGTACTAGATATAAAGCCGTTGGCCTGTTACTAGTGTTTCTTATTGGCTAGCTCTGTCTTAAATATTAATCCATTTCTATCAAAATAAATATTCCCACATGGTCTTATCTTATTGGAGAGAGGGCCCAGAGTTGTACTCTCTTAAGTCTCTACATGTTGAATCTCCCTTTATATCTCTCCCTGAATCCTCCTTCTCTCCTAGTCGTGCCTGTCTTGCTTTCTTATTGGCCAACATTAACCACTACAAGGAACATATTTACAGAATGACATCTTCTACCGCAACCTGAGGTGGGAAATAATGGAGAAAGTAACTCAAAATAATTTGCCATTGCATATATTTCAGTGAAAGAAAATTCACTTTCTCCCTATGTTTCATTTTGCAAGGTATAACATGAAATGGCTCAAGCTGAATAATATTTAGTTCATTTCATAAAAACAATAATCTAACAGGATTGTAAAGAAAGGGGTTTGAGAAGTCATCACATACTTCATCACTCTTGGAAATAAACACCAAAGGCAGCATGGCTCCATGTAAGGATGAGAAACAGGCAACAGCAGAGCTGTTTTGAATATATAACATGTCCTTGTTTTGGGCAGTGAGGTTTTGAAACAACTTGTATCAAAGTAAATATAGCACATATTATAGGAATAATGTTTAAATTTGAACAAAAATAGTAACTATCTCTTCTGAAGCTTATTAGACACTGTTCCTCCATGTCAAAATAATACAAAGGAATATTGCACCTTTCCATAAGGTAAAGCAAGGTAAGGCAAGACCCATCATCTTTTCCCCTATGCTTTCAGAGTGCATTAGCAACACAGTTTATCCAGAAACTGACACCCGGAGGTGTGTCTTGCCTCTAAGTCTTGATATACTCTCTAAAGACCATTTGCTCTATCGTATTTACTACGAATGCATGCAAATATCTAAACTCTCTTATTAGGTATTACTTTTAACAGTGATAACAATAGTGATAAATTTTTCGAATTGAACTACATAATACATGACAACAATAAATTCAGAAAATAATTAACTGTGCTACTTCCAGAAGTTCTGTCATACGTATTGTGATCCTGAATGGAGACTATTAGTAATTAAACATCTTTGTATTCAAAATGTCATTAAGAATGGGTACATTCAGAAAGTTAATATATCTCATCAAAGACTAGAACCCTATCATAGTGCATATAAACACAAATTTTCTTCAAGTCATTTGATTGAAGTTCATGAAAAAAGAATCTCAAGCTCCTAAAAGCCTTTTCTCTTGAATTTATCTTTCCATTTTGTTCTTGTTTTTAGCATTTTTTAATGTTGTTGAGTCATAGTATGCTGACATTTTCCATAATGCTTAATGGCATATGATGACTTCGCAACCAGAACACAGACCATTTAGGAGGCATTTAATGAACGGAACAGTCACCAGAATCAATAAATGCACTGCTTCATTCCTAAGTTTAAGATAAATCTTTCATGTGTGCAAATAACTTGTCTAATAACTTTGCTTTTTATCATTGGTGTAGAGACTTTATAAATATGCAAATTGTGGTGTTCTTTGACTTTCTGTAATTTGGCATCATTACATGAGCTTAATATCCATAATTTATGAGTGTGTAAATGCTCATAAAATATTTCACCTCTGTTGGCTGCCAAATGAATGGTTGAAAAAAATGTAAACTTACAAAAGTTAAAGGCTGGCTCTATGATGCTATATACAAAGATTTAATTTGTTTATCTAATTTCTTCTATTGCATAATGTTTTTCTACATAAATACTAGCATAGTTTGAGTGTTCAATCTAGATTATCATTACACTTTTGCCCAAGCAATATGAAAATACCAATTGATTTAGTGACTCTAGTCAGCTAACGGGGTGAAGAAACCATCATTAGAACAATAGTTTGACTGTAATGGCTGAATGTTTGAATGAATTGACCAGTTAATTGTGTCAGAGATGTTACTTCAGAAGTTTAAGATAGAGAGAATTGCTGTGAATCCCTCTAATTAAAATGAACAAAGCTGCAATTGAACCAATTTTATTTGTGATAATTAGTGCATATATATTCATTTATTTATAGTAATTCCATGGAAATGTGGCTTCAAATTAAGCCAAAAACAATAGAGTGTGAGAGAGGAGTAAAAATTCTCACTATGTATACAATGATAAAGGATATTAGATTTAGAATTTTTGGATCACATCATTTTATCAAATTAATCAGCATGTTCTATCTTCAATGTGCAAGGTCAGCTGAAAACTATCCAGGAATATTTGTTTTTTTTTCTGTTATACTATCATGTTGACAGACAGTGCTGCTCTGTTTATAGATAATATGATTCAAAGTCTTTTCAATCCCCTCTTATTTCTGGGGCTATAGAGATTGAATGAAGTAAATAAAAATGAAATCGATCATCTACATAAGCCTATACTTAAATTTATTTTCAAAGTTCAAGAGATTCTTAGCAGACTTAATTTTTGGCAGTCTTGATAAACCAGTATCTGTCCCCATGAGCTGGAAACATAGCAAAATTCACTTGCACATCCCATTGGGTATCTAGTACCTCTAACATAAGAAGTGAAACATATTCACTGAGCAAACGATATTCAGCCACTGTATAAAGTATGGGCATTTGGAGGAGAAAACTTGCTTGCTTCATTAGACTATCTATACTAGTTCTTGCCAGAGTGAAATAGTTGAGAACTCATCACTTATTAACTAGAGAATGTCATAATCCATCCTGGGTTTTAATGTCATCCATTCTTTAGTTACAATAGCTGCACCAAGTTATAAGTTTCTTTTACTTCTGCCTAGTTCCTTTTCTGGATTTATTAGGCTATAATAAATATTTATAAAACTTGACTCAATTTGATGTTTGGAAATAAAAGTACATTTCTCCTATAGCTACAACAAATAAAGAAAAAATTATCCACAAGCATAACATTCTTAGTGACCTTTGGAGTTTTTATTTGTTGTGTATATTGATTTTCTTTTGTTTACTTTAGGTAGGAGGAGTGTTTGTGTGTGTGTGTGTGTGTGTGTGCGCATGGTGTACAGGGAGGGGCACATATAAGTGCATGTCATATGAATATTTAATATTAAATCACTACACAACAAAATTTTAGTTCAAAGTAGTTTCATGGTAACTACAGGCAGTATGTTCTACAACAGATGAACAGCTCTTTAGAACACATTCATTGTAGATATATAACCTTATACTTACTACCACCAACTCCTTTGGGAAATATTTTATTTTTCCATTTCAATATATTTACATTTAAAAGACTCATGCATGACCTATTATGTAACATTTTCCTTTTTCCACTGATATTTTACATTGCATATTATAGTTTTGATTCATCCTTTCTCACATAGAATATGTTTCTACTTTTAAAGCTGAATGATACCTCAGTCCATTTACATACCATATTTCATTGACTCATTAGTTGATGTACGTAAGTTTTATTTCCCATATCAATTATATTCCAGATAAAGACTTGATAGGCCAATAAATGCATACTTTCTTTGGGAAAATTAATATTATATACATAACATCTGTATCATATTCATACTTTACTAATATTTTTTATGTTAAGATGCCACATACATCCCAGGATATTATAAAACAAGCTCATATCACATGAAAATAAAAATACATTAAGTTTAGTGTAATATAAGTGTTTAACAACATTGTTCTGTATGGATAAATCCAGTTTTCCAACATATATAATGATGAGGTGATCTTTTTCTAATGTATTTATAGGAAAACACACATGTGAATTTATCTGTATATTTTCTGTTCAATGCCCATTTTATGCTGCTACAACACAACCTTAAATTGAAATAGATTTGTACTACATTTTGAAATCTGAAAATGTGGTATCTCTATTTTTGATCCTGTATAAAATTGCTTTAGCTACTTATTTCTCAAATCCATGGCTTTGGAATATTGTATATATTAATTTATTGTATAAAATGGAAGGGATTTGGGGAGTGTACATACATTCTAAATTTCCACTATTCTACTATTTCTTTCTTATCTATTTTACTTGTTGGAGTAGAAGTAGAATAAGGGCACATATAGATAAGAAATTCTGCATTGTGAAAGGATAATAGTTTCATGTACTTAAAATTCATGTCTTCTAAATTCTTTCTGCACTTTCAATTAAGACCTCTTTAAATTTCACTTTCTCATATTTACTAAATTATCATTCCAGCATCATTAAGACTATATCCTTTAAATCCTTTATATTTCCCCAGGCAATAATCATTTCTGATTTTATTTGTTTCTATAATTACACTAGAATCCATGGACACACATTTGGATGATATTTTGCATAGCATATTAAAATTTCTAGGCCTCTTGGCCTATGTGAACTTGTGGCACCCAATCCAATATGTTTAATCAATTGCAAATGTCATTTTTTCCTCATCTTTATATAGGCTGCTGAGAAATGCTCACAAAATCAAGAAACTATAGTGATTATGTTTCCTATATTCAGTTCTTGGCTGCTTCTCAGCAATTGTTTCATTTATCTTTTCTTAGTGTCATGTTGCAATATCTAAAACAGTTATTCTAAATAATTTCTGCTGAACTTAATTCTTTGGCTGTAATTGTAGCTCTCTATTTACTAGTTAAACTCATGTCTTGTTTATCAAGAGTAGAACATCCTAAATGAACTCCATTGGCATCCAACTCTCCACCTAAAACTTCCTCTGAGATTCTCCTCATCTTAATTTTTCCTTTAGTTTTATCTACAAGGATAGCATGAAATATTTCCCTCTTCTTTGCAAAGCCTGAATCAGTTCTCTTCTTGTACTACAATTGTAAGTATCTCTTCACTCTTGAATCACTGCTCTATGCTCATCTGCATTCTTGGCCTAGGAAAGATATAAAATGAAGGCACACAGTAATTATTTAAGTAGCATTTTCTAGATGAAATGCTATTTGCAGGAAATTTTCATGTATGTAGTCTTCCTTGGTCACAAGCCATCATGAAAACATTATATATACTTTCTAGCCAGGTAAATAGATGAAATTTGAAAATACATGTTGACTGAGGTAGCACAGATCCTGAAAGACTAATGCCACATGTCATGTTCTCTCTTCATCTGAATAAAGAACTTCTAAGTAGTCATATACAAACATTATTCTAAACCCTAATCAAGAAAATTTCTCTGTGCCTCAGATGGAGACAACTACAGAAAAACAATTTATCAACTTGCTGAGTTGTGGGGCCCAAAACTAACTGATAACAACTACACTATTCTCATATGCAAGTCTCAGGGTTCATTGCTTAAGAGTTGACAGAAAGATGGGTAGAACCATGGGATCAGGAAGCTTTCTGTGAAATTATTTCTCCTAGAAATGTTGGACTTTGCAGGAATAAATTCTCACCAGGATGACTGCCTAAACAAAAGTTGAACAAAGATGACACAAATAAACACACAAATGTGGATGAGAAAAAGTTCACAAGGCTTTTACCCTGGACAAAGAACTACAGGCAGCACAGTAACACTGAGAGTGAAAGAAATAGTATTCCTCAGAGAAAAATATATTAATTGGTTTTCTAATACAAAACACCTAAATGTTTAAAAGTAATGTGTCAGAGAGTGAGAAGGTTGTGTTCATATATTTACTAATCCCTACATCAAGTTTAAGTGTGTGTGTGTGTGTGTGTGTGTGTGAGAGAGAGAGAGAGAGAGAGAGAGAGAGAGAATGAGAGAGAGAGAGAGAGAGAGAGAGAGAGAGAGAGAAAGAGAGAATAAATACAGAAAAAGAGGCCATGGATTTGAAAAACTGCACTTGAATATATAGTATTTGGGATGGTTTAGAGGGAGGTAGGGGAAGCATGAATGATAATTGATGGGAGATATTATTCTGCAAATATGTTTCTCACACTGGTTAATGAATAAAGCCCTGTTGGCCAATGGGAAATCAAGATAGGAGACAAGGAGGAAAAAGGAAGTAGGAAGGAGGAGTCAATATGGAGAGCCCGGAGAGGTAGCATGTCAGCCTCTGGCCAGTAGGATGTGCCACGTGGAAATACTTAGAATAGTAGAAATGGGTTAATTGATGGTAGATGTTATTCTGTAAATATGTTTCTCATAGTGGTTAAACAATAAAACACTGTTGAGCCAATGGAAAAGCAAGATAGGTGGGCCTAGGAGATCAGGAGGAGGAAAGAGGAAGGAGAAGGAGGAGTCAAGATGTAGAGCATGGAGGAAGGAAGATGCCTGCCGCGGCTCCCAGATAAGATGAGCCACGTGGAAATACTTAGATAAGTAGAAATGGGTTAATAATTAAGACAGAGCTAGCCCATAAACAATGATGGTAACTGGCCAACAGGATTGTGTCAAATACAGTGTCTCTGAGTGTTATTTGGGGCTCTCGTGACGGCAGGACCATGGCGGCAGGACCAGGAGGCTGGTGGGTAGGAAAAACCTGCCATAACAGTTAATCATTAAGACAGAGCTAGCTGGAAAGAAACTAGTACCTGGCCAACAGCCTTATATCAAATACAGAGTCTCTGAGTGTGTTTTGGGGCTGGCGCGGTGGTGGGACCAGACAGGCTGGCAGAAAACAACTAGCTACAGATAATAATAGTATAAACTCTAAATTGTTTAAATATATAACACAGAATAAGTTTTCTTATTTGGCTCCACTTACATTTTAACCCACTTGCAGTACTGCAGGTTCTTTCCACTCATCCTTAAAAACATATAAATTTTGGAAGTCAGTATGGTGGTGACTCAGGAAAATGTGAATCCGTCTGCCTCAAGATCCAGAATTCCACTCTTATGGGTATATACCCAAGGATGCACATCCATGCAACAAGGACATCTTTTGAACTATGTTCATAGCAGTATTATTTGTAATATCCTGAACGGGAAGCAACCAAATGCCCCTCAATTAAAAAAAAATGGACAAAGAAAATATGACACATTTACACAATGGCATATTACTCTCTTGAATACAAAACAAAACAAAACGAAAACATTGGAATCTTGAAGTTGGTAGGCAAATGGACAGACTAGAATAAACCATACTAAATTAGATAGCCCAGTAACAGAAATAAAAACATATGGTATATACTGACTCATATATGGATATTAGACATAGAGCAAAGGACATTCAGTGTATAATCCACACCTCCAGAGAAGCTAAGCAGCAAGGAGGACCCTAAGAGTGACAAACATAATCCCCTGGAGAAGGAAAAAGTGACTTGAGCTCTTGACTGAAGAGGTGTCTCAGAAGTTAAGAACACTGGCATATCATTTCAATTTTAGTTTTTTTCTCCAGTTATTAATGTCTCTTTCCAAATAGTCAAGATTCCTTATGAGTTACTCTTTGTAATGAATTTTTAAATTTAAATTGAAAACAATCTTATTTTACATACCAATGCCAGCTCCCTCTCCCTCCCCTCCCCTCCTCCCACATCTCTCCACCATTCCCCATTTACTCACATCAATTGGGGCAGGACCTAGGCCATCATTCCTGTATCTATGCTAGATAGACTATCCCTCCAAAGGGAATGGTTTCCAACAAACCAGTTCATGCACTAGTGACAAATACTGGTTCCCCTGCTAGGGGCCCAATAAACTGCCAAAGCTCCACAACTGATACCCAACTTTAGGGGGTCTAGTTTGGTCTTATGCAGGTTTCCCAGCCTTCAGTCTATATAGTTTGTGAGTTCTCACTTGCTCAGATCAGTTGTTTAGGGGGGGATCCCCAGCATGGTCTTAACCCTGTTGCTTATCATTCTTCCATATCTACAACTGGATTATATGATTTCAGTTCAGTACTTCGCTGTGAATGTCTGCTTCTGCTTCCTTCAGCTACTGGATGAAGGCTCTATGATGACATTTAATGTAGTCATCAATCTCATTATAGGGGAAAGTCATTTAAGGTAGCTTCTCCACTATTCCTCAGATTCTTAGTTGGGGTCATCCTTGTGAATTCCTGTGAATTTCCCTAGTTCTGGATTTCTCCTTAAGCCCACAATGGCACCCTCTATCAAGGTATGTCTTTCTTAGTTCTCCTTTTCTTTCCTTCCCCCAACTCAACCTTCATGATCCCTCATGATCTCCTCTCCCTCCTCTTTTTCAACTGTAATTCTTAAAATTTCCAATCTTTTCCAAATAAGACAACCATTCAGTATTATTTTAATCATTGCTTTTATTTTTGAAATTATAATATAACTGTAATTTATCCTCCCTTTTAATTCCTGCAAAGCCTCCCATATACCCCTCCTTGCTTAAATTTTCTCAGCTTTTCAGTGGTCTTATTTCAATGATTCAGACACCTTTACCCTACCTAATGTGTCCCTAGCACAAACTGCTAAAGTGTTATATAAACAGAACTCAGACCAATTCCTCAGTGCTGTAAGATCAATTAGCTATCTTTTTTCTTTCCAAATGATGTCCAATATCCTTACCTTAACACAGAAATTCTTGTATTCTGAATATAAATTATAGTCTTAATTTTATTTTTAGTGTTTATATATACATGTATACTTTGTTACATCTAAAACGCATTATCTAATGTTTTTCCAATCACATGCTAGTTTTCTGACTTTAATTTTTTTCTCCAAAACTCTTTTCACATCATGGTACCATTGATATCCTTCAAGTTCAAAGTGAAATTTCTAGAATACTTTTATCCTGGCAGAAAATAACTGCTTTATTCACATAGAGCCCTAACATATAATTTTAATCTACTTAAATGTGCCAGTATATTGCCTATATTCAATAAAATTAGTTATTATTGTTTGTGAGTGTCCTTAACACAAACCTTCCAGCTCCATACATATACAAATCTAGGCTTATTTCTCTCTTATACCACTATAACATCAAATAAAAGATATTCTGTATAGCAATTGGTTCAATCCTCACATATCTGCCCTCAGAGAACCCTGTGGAAAAGGATGCAGAAAGTTTACAAGAGCCAAGTGCATGGAAAGCATCAAGAAAACAAGGATTAGCTACAAGACTGGCATATTTATGAACCTACAGAGCCTCTGATAGCAAGAACAGGGCCTCCAGAGATGCAAGCTAGATGTTCCCAGCACTGAGATAAGTGGACATAAGTAACCATAAGTCACCCTCTCCCTTTCAGGAACTTTGCAGTATAAATTATGGTTTCTGGTATTGTGTGGCATTCCTGTGCTTATGATTATTTATGCTTCTGAATTTACATGTGTTTCTTGTACCATTTCTTTGTCTCTATTTCTTTGGTTGCTTTGTTCTATTTTGATTTGTTTGTTTTTGATCTATCTTATATAATTTTACTATTATTGTTCAGATTCCTCTTTATTTTCTAAAGAGAGACAGAAAGTGTGTGAATCTAGATCTAGGTAGGAGGGAGAGAGAGAGGGGATCTGAGGACTTGGGGGGAGGGAAACCATAATCAGAACATACTGTATAAAAATGTATTTTCCTTTTTATTTAATATTTTTTCTTATTTTACATTATCAATCCCAGTTCTCTATCTCTCCCTCCCATGCCCCCCAAAACCCATTTCTATCCCATTGCCACACATACCCACCCATTCCACACCAAGGGTTAGCCCTTCCAGGATGGAACATCAAGTCATTTGGAGCAGGGACTAAGTCCTGCCTCCTGCCCCTAGGCTAAGGTAGTATCCCTCCATGGATAATGTGCTCCCAAAGTCGATTCATGCACTAGGGATACATCCTGATTCCACTGTCAGAGGTCACTTAGACTGCTCATGTTCAGGCGATCTAAGTTGGTTCAATGCGGGTTTCCCAGCTACCACTCTGGGGTCCATGAGCACCCCCATTTTCATGGCAGCTGTCTCTTTGTGTTTCTGTAGCCTGGTCTTTACCCCTTTTGTTATCAGTCCTCCCTCTCTGCAACTGGATTCCAGGAGTTCAAATCAGTGTTTAGCTCTGGGTGTCTGTTTCTTTTTCCAAAAGCTACTACAGGAAGGTTCTAGGATGGAATATAAGTTAGTTATCAATCTCATTATCTGGGAAAGGCATTTAAGGTAGCCATTCACTGCAGTACTGTTCAGATTGTTAGTTTGCGTCATACTTGTAGATCTCTGGACATTTCTCTAGAGTCAGTTTTCTCTTCAAACCTGTAATGGCTCCCGCCATTATGGTATTACTGTTTTTGGTATCATTGCTTAGTTCCCCGAGTCAATCTTTCTGGTCCTACATGTTCTCTTCTCCTCCCCTTCTCTTTGTCCTAATTCCCTCTCCATTCACTGCCCCCACTCCTAGTATGCTCAGGAGATCTTGTCCATTTCCACTTCGGTGAGGGAACTTGTATGAATCTCTTACGATCCTCCTTGAATCCTAGTTTCTCTGGTGGTGTAAATTATATGCTCTTGATCCTTTGCTCTATGTCTAAACTCCATATATGAATAAATACATATCATGTTCCTTATTTTGGGTATGGTGTTCTTTAATTTCCATCCATTTGCCTGTGATTTTTAAGATTCCATTTTGTTGTTATTTTTTCTTTTTTAGTTTTCCCCATTGAGCAGTGTTCCATTTGGCAAATATACCACATCTTCTTTATCCATTCTTCAGTTGAGGGGCATCTAGGTTGTTCCAGGTTCTTGCAATTATAAATAAGGTTGCTATGAACATAGTTGGGCAGATGTCTTTGTTGCATGGATGTGGATTATTTTGGTATATGCCTAAGAGTGGAATTGCAGGGTCTTGTGTTAGACTGATTCCCATATTCCTGAGGAACCACCATATTGAAATCCAAAATGTCTGGACAATTTTGTATTCCACCAGTAGTAGAGGAGTGTTCCCCTTTCTCCACATCTCAGGCATAAGCTCTCATTGTTATTTCTGATCCTAGATATTCTGAGAGTTGTAAGACGGTATCTAAGTCTTGTTTTAATTTGCGTTTCCCTGATGACTAGGATGTTGAGTAAGTTCTTAAGTGTCTTTCAGTGATTTTGAATTTCTCTATTGAGAATTCCCTATTCAGCTCTGTACCCCAATTTTTAATAGGGTTGTTTGTGTTTTGGTGACTAGTTTCTTGAGTTCTTTGTATATTTTAGAGATCAGCCTTCTGTCTGATGTGGGGTTGGAAAAGATATTTTCCCAATCTATGGTCTGCTGTTTGGTCTTGTCAACTGTTTGCTTTGCCTATCAGAAGGATTCTCAGTTTCAGGAAGTCCCATTGATTAAATGTCAGTATCAGTGTCTGTTGTACTGGTGTTATGTTCACAAAACAGTCGCTGTCCCAATTCCTTCAAGGGTACCTCCTACTTCCAGTGTGGCTGGATTTATATTGAGGTTTTGATACATTTGGAATTAACATGGGTCTATCTGCAGTCTTCTATACACAATCATCCAGTTGTGTCAGCACCATTTATTGAAGATATTTTTCTCCTTCCATTGCAATTTAGCTGTTTTGTCAAAAGTCAGGTGTTTGTAGGTGTGTAGGTTAATATCAGGATTTTCTATTTGATTCTATTGGTCTACCTGTCTATTTTTATTGCAATACCAAGCTGTTTTCAGGACTATACCTCTATAGTAGAGCTAGAAGTCAAGGATGGTGATGCCTCCTGAAGTTCCTTTATTGTATAGGGTTGTTTTGGCTCTCCTGTGTATTTTATTCTTCCATCCTTTCAACGTCTGTGAAGAATTGTGCTGGCATTTTTATGGGCAATTAATTGAATCTGTAGATTGCTTTTGGCAAGATTGCCATTTTAAATAAGTTTGTCCTACCTATCCAAGAGCATGGGAGATCTTTCCATTTTCTGGTATCTTCTTTCATTTGTTTTTTTGAAAGACACAAAGATCTTGCTATATAGGTCTTTCACTTGTTTGGTTAGCCTTACCCCCAAGAAATTTTATGTTGTTTGTGGCTGTTATAAAGGGTGATATTTCTCTCATTTCTTACTCACCCCCTTTATAGTCTTTTTAAGTGGGGCTACTGATTTTTTTAGTTAATCTGTACCCTGCCACTTTGCTGAAAGTGTTTATCAGCAGTATGAGTTCCCTGGTACAGGGTCACTTATATAAATTATCATATCATCTGCAAATAGTGACAGTGTGACTTTTTCCTTTCCAATTTGTATCCCCATGATCTACCTTTTTTGTCTTATTGCTTTTGCTAGAACTTTAAGTACAATATTGAAGAGACTTAGAGAGAGTGGAGAGCCTTGTCCTGTCCCTGATTTTAGAGGAATCACCTTAAGCTTCTCTTCATTTAGTCTGTTGTTGGCTGATGGTTTACTGTATATTGCTTTTATTATGTTTAGGTATGTTCCTGTTTTTCTGATTTCTCCAAGAACTTTATCATGAAAGGGTGTTGGACTTTGTCAAAGGCTTTTTCAGCATCTAGTGAGATGATCATATGATTTTCTTTTTCAGTTTGTTTATGTGGTGGATTACATTGATAGATTTTTGTGTATGTTTAAAATGTGTTTTTTTTCCATATTGGAAAAATTTAAAACATCTTTAAAATGATGTCTAATTACAAATTAATCACATATTTAATTTTGAGATTTTTCTCTGTAGAATATCAAAAACTGGATGGGCATTAACTCACATCTTTAAAATGTCATTGGGAACAAAAGATAGCCTATTGTCATTATCTCTGTTAAAGACTTAGTGACAGAGCACTTTGATAATGCATGTAGGAGAGGTGTCAATGTAAGATACCTGATTGCTTACCAATGCTGACCAGGCATCTTCTCCCCTCAAACTTTCTACCTCTTATACTAAATCAGTAAATTTCATTTCCTTTTCTTCATTCTATAGTTAGCTTTTAATAGCTGTTTCTATGGGTAGATTGTCACCTACAAGTCATTTCCTTTGCCCTCCTAATCTTTGCTCATACTCGTTCTTCATTTTAACTTTTGTGGGAATGTACTATGCTTGATTTCCTTACTCCTGGAGGCTTTTGCTTGTATGCACTAGTGATAGCAGTCTTATTCATCTTGTTTTGTCTTTTCTGTGGTCATTCCTAGAGTGATTTAGATTTACCTTAACTAAATTTTTTCATTTTATGGGTGGCCTCAC
Source organism: Cricetiscus sungorus (assembly GCA_030556225.1). NCBI lineage: Eukaryota > Metazoa > Chordata > Mammalia > Rodentia > Cricetidae > Cricetiscus > Cricetiscus sungorus. The sequence goes on from JANBXA010000726.1 coordinate 43,623,770, forward strand.
ATACTGGAGGGGAAAAATGGAGCAGCTGAAGGGAGGAGAAGGGAGGATAATGACACTATTTTCTGTAGAAAGAGATGAGATCATTTTTTAAAGATGTCATTTTCTTTTAGATACAGAAGGTTGTTAGACTCCCCTTTGTGTCCTTTTATCATTCAAGGTCAAAGAAATAGTAGGAAGAAGTTACTTCCTAGGATGATAGTGAAACCTGAGCTGTCGCACATCATTTAGGCATAAAGATCATGAAGTACTTTGCAAACCACTAGTGTAACCAAGATGTCTGTGGGCTGGATCATGATAAACATTTGACTGTGGCAGCTCAATACATCAGATTTATATGTAGCAGTAAAAAAATAAAGATTGGAGAACTCAGCCATTATTTACTATGTCTAGTCTTGAGCACACTGTCTCAGTATATCAATAAGTAATGGTCAGCCAGAATTCTCTGTATGTGTACATGTGAGTATGTGTGTCTTGTGTATATGCATGTATTTATGACATAATGATTAACAGAAGAATCCTTTGGGGCCTATGGCCCAGAGAGTATCTCTATAAGCACCTTACATCCATGTGGAAAAAGTAACAGTACTTAAATACTTGCTATTTTGTTTGCTTGTTATTGATTTATCAGCTGAGATTTGACCCATGGTTTAATTTCTTTAGGGCAAATTTCTAACTTTCATTATTTCATGTGTTTAGAGCTATGACAATTCTACCTTTACCTTAAGGGGACAACCACACCCAAATTACTGGCACTTCTAAGTTATAATCAAAATTTGAAGGGTGTACAGAAAGCTTTTACTGCCTAAAAGACTATCACATCTGATTTTCACAGCTCTGTATGACAATGGCACATATAAAATAATTCATCTATGCTAAACAAAATATGATTACTTATTCAATCTATAATGACCACCACTTCTTGCCTGAATTCAGTAAATTGTGTTATATACATAATACTCAGTAATATTCTGACACATAAATATGCTTTTGGTAATGATAAGTATTAAAATGCATGAATTCTGACACAAAAAATATGCTTTTGATAATGATTAGTATTAAAATGCATGAATTTTCACCAGGAAGAAGTAGATATATAGGAAACAATAGGCAAACATCGTGTTGATCCTGTCTTTTCTTTATCTTCTTTTGTATCTCACAATCATTTCACTGAAGTTTTACAGTGACTTTTCTACTCAGAGAACTCTGAAAAAAGTTTCATGTAATTTATGAACATAGGTCATAATGAGATAGTGTGTGTGTGTGTGTGTGTGTGTGTGTGTGTGTGTGTGTGTGTGTGTGTGTGTGAATTTGGGCTCCTAACCTGCAGTCAATTGCTTCACTCAGTGAGGATTAAAACAAATTTAAGGTTAAAAAAGGACATCATCTTCAATGATTCACAGGTGCTGGAAATCTCATGAAAGTAAGAATGGCCATTATTCAATGCCATGAAGATAATCAAAGTAGTTAATTTGGAATGTAAGCAAAATAAAAACATAGCTGAAAATTGCAATGTAAATAATAATAGACATGGCAGTTTCTGCCAATATATCATCAGTTGATACAGATTGGACATCACTGTAATTATTAAAGCTGACATATGTAAAATGATTATAAATTAGTGCTCTGCAGAATTAAGTCATATGTTATAGATTTTTCACTAGGTAGATACATAATAGCAGGGAACAAAGGACCTTTAAACAATGTAAAATTATGAAATTAATCTATAATGGTATATTGCACACACAGTATAAATTAAGAGATGGTTTTTTTATATGATTGAAGATGAATTTATCCACCTAAGAACTTGAATGAGCAGACTTCATTATATGCAGCTATTACTAGTGCCTGTGTGACAGATTTGGTCAGACTTACTGTAAGTACTTTAACAGTAAGTTCAGCCCCAGGAAAGGTTACAAAATTGGAAATCAGATTTATCACAGGTTATATGATTGGTTCCAAGAACTAAAATATAAATTGGAAGGGTTGTTGCTCTTATACATTTACATGTATTAAATATAGACATCGTGTTATTTTGCACAAGTCTCCAGCCTCGAGAATACCCAAGTTCTTTCTTCAAAAATGCTTCACTCTCTTCACTTACAATTTGAAAAATAGGAATATATTGTTTCAGAATGTGTTAAGAAAACTTTTCATAAATCTGAGATTACTATAGATCCTTCCTGTTTGATGTCAAAGCCATGTAATCCCCATTGGAATAAGTCTTAATCATTGCAGTGAGCTTTGTATAACATACTGTGTTTTCTATATTTTGGGCAGACTTAGTATTTGTCAATATGTGTGTGGCAAGGACATACACTAGCGCATATATATATATATATATATATATATATATATATATATATATATATAATCTGCTGGTTCACCCAAAGGTAAAGGTTTTCAGGAAAAAATTACTTTCAACTCAGATTCTTTTTAACAAATCATGACTTAGACTTACTAATGTTTGACCAGTTCTGGAAACATCCATAAATTCAAGGTTGTGCTTAAGAAAATGAAAGCAATATAAGGAAAGGCTTTGTGTTAATGTTTAAAAGTCCTATTTTTGTGAGCAATAGTCTGTTACTAAATGACACCAAAACAAATTAATGTAAAGGGAAAATTGTAGTCAATCATCTAGACATTTACAAATAGCCAGATGCTTTATGTAGGATAGACATGTAATTCAAATGATTGACTGAAATGCTCGTTGACTTTTATGTCCCATCTAATGGTTTATGGATACAGATAGAAGAGAAAGACTATAGAGAAAGACTATGAGAATTCCTAAAAGAAATAGTAGGCAGATAATATCTGTGATTATATGATTCTTTCTTGCTTCTTCCTTTGTGTATTATAAATAGCAAGAAGTTTGTTATTAAATTATTATTCTATTCTCAAAATCTTATAATTCATCTTAAAATCCATTTTGTGTAAATTAATTTCAAACTCTATGAACTATAATGGAGATCAGAGATATTACACAGTTTTGAGTACTAATATCAAAGTCTGGAATGGTGGCACAGACCTCTACTTACAGCTGTCAAGAAGTAGAGGAAGGAGTATTATACGTTCAAACAAAGTGTGGGCTATACAATAGGACTCTTCCTGTTTCAAAAGTTCAAGGTTGCTCATAGAGTCTAGAGGCTAATTACTTGCTTCATATACCCCAGTCTCTAGTGTTGTAATCCCAATACCAAAAAAGGAATAATTTTAAGTGCCAATTCAACCAAAATTCCTTGTATTTTAAAAATATCCACCAAGTATAATTATGCACCTCAAAAAAACTAATTTTATAACTGTTAGAGACAGTGAGAAAGCATTTATTATAAAGGTATGAACAATTCATACATTCTTTTGTGAAACAATAGTGTCTACTGCATGCTCAACTGGATGAGTGGGATCAGAATGAAATTTAATCAGCTATCATATTCACTTGAAAAAACTCACATTCCTGTGGAAGATATTGGAATTCTAACAGATAATAACAATAGAAGTGACATGAATGGCAAAAGATTTAGTGTAGTGTTGTAGAGACAGGAACAATGGAGTCCTTCTCTGCCTGAAGATGCTGAAAAGGAATAGTAGGTAAAGAAAGCTTGAATAAAAAAAGGTTATCCATGCAAAACCTTGAAGAATAAAGAAAAAGGACAATTAGAAATGCTGAAAATATTTTAAATGTAAAAGAAAAAAAGAAGTTCTAAGGAAGAATGTATTTTTAAAAATTTATTTTGCTTATTTTTTTAACATGTATATACATGAATAGGGGCTTGTGCACATGGGCTTCATGCATGTAAAGACCAGAACGGGGCATCAGATTCCCTGGAGCTGGATCTACAAGTGGTTATGAACCCTCCACCATAGGTTCTGGTGAACAAACTTGGATTCTTTGTAAGACCAATACATGTTTTTAACTTGTACAACTGAGCCAATTTTCCAGCCTTGGAAAGACAAAAATATAATATAATAATCTGTGTGTTGGGCTTTGACTACCATACCTAGGTGAAAAAAACCCAAAATAAATCAGTAAGGAGAAAATATTAAGAAAAAAGTGCAAATTTACCATATGCATGTTAACTATTTTAAATTGTTTACCTTGAAGTGTTTGGTGGTTTGCATATGGCACCAACAGAGGTTAAATTTTAATCATCTGTATAAATAGAAACTACTAAAATAGAATATCATTCTATTAAACTTGATTAAAGTCCCATGAACCTGGGGGTAGGGAGTGGAAATGGATTTCATGGCTGTCAAAAGAGCCAATAAACAATTAGCAAAGGTCATTAAATATGGGAAGAACAAAGAAGTAATTTGATAATCCAGACTTCCTGTGGTATTCATCAAAATTTACATGGAACAGAAAGATCTGCTGAGGAACACAGGAGAAAGTGACTGTGAAGGGTCTGAGAAGGTATGCAAAGTGGACAACTTTGAATTGGGGCAAGAAAATATTCTTTTTTGAGTGAAATGAAACAAAGTCTTTGTCATAGGTGTTGAATGCTATGTAGTTAAAATAACTGGTGAAGAAGCTGGTGACAGGCTGATTCTGCTTCACTTAATTGTTGGCCTAAAATCACAAAACATTAGAAGGGGAAATACTTACAACAAACATTTTACTCAAAGTAGAAGAGATATATTGTGAACCATAATCAGTTGGCCATCTTGATTTTAGACCTCCTCAGTTTATGGTGTTTCGCAATGATTTTTCAGGTGAGCTAACACAGAATCCATTTCCTAATCTCTAAAATGGATATAAAACTGGGGAACCTCGGACAGCAGAAACAGGATCTATTCCTGGTGCACAAAAGGACCTTGCGGACACATCCCCCGTGGAAGGATACCCCCCTTAACCTAGAGACAGGAGAGAAGTCCTAGTCCCTACTTCAAATGTCTTGACAGACTTACATGACCCAACCTGGATAGCATAGACCTACAAGTGGAATGGATATAGGGGGATTGGGGGGAGGGAGGCCAGGGTGCATGTCAAAGGGGAAAGAGGGTAAGAGGGAGGGAGGGAAGGAGGATGAAGGGAGGAAGGTTTGGAGGGAGGAAGGGAGAGGAAACTAGGATCTACTTGTAAAATTTTTAAATTATATTATTATTAAAAAAAGAAGGAAAAAATGCTGCTAGATTATATATATATAATACATAATTATATATATATATATAATCTAGCAGCATTTTAAAATGCTTTGACTTCAAAATTTAAGCCTAAGGACAAGTTACTGGGGAAAAGGATTTCTAATTTTGTTTCCACAAAAAATGAAAAGCTCTGGATCCCTTCCAGAATAATGTGGTTTGATCGAGCAAGACCCCCCTGAATCAACGTCAATGGGACAATACAGCCTTGCAGACCACTACAACCAGGATTTCTGCATCTTCTCAGGATTCCCCCATGACAGCGCCCCCTACCAGCAGGAAGCAGCTTGGATAGATCGATGCCCAAATTCCCAAATATTGTTTATAAATGTTTGTTTTCATTTAAAAAAGGCATGTATAATTATGTTCAGGATAAAATAAATAAATGTTTAAAAAAATCATACCTTGAAGGTTTGTGAGAAACCATAGATAAGATGGAAATGGAGAACTTAACCAGTATTCAATAATAACAACTGTAATTGAGTACTGTTTGATAATGGCCTGTTATACTTTTATCTCTCATTTCATGTAACCTCATTGTTTGTTGTTTGAATGGGCAATTGATCATTTACTTTATGCTGTTCCTTAATTGCTGTATAATCTCTGTTGACTGTATACGTGGATATTAATTTTCTTGACCTGTGAGATTAATTTATTATTTGATTTTATTCCTTACATGATCTCTGGCTAATACCTAACCAGTCCATCTTTTACTGGTCTCATTTGCCAACATTGACATGGCTAACATCTTAAGTCTTCAACCTTCATAGCAAACAGGAAAGCCTTATTAAGGTAAGTGCCATGCTTTGTTTTACTTTTCAAGTGGCCTTCATAGAGTGTTACAAGAAAAATCATGTATGTTTTTATTTCAATTCTAATCCTATCTTGGCTCTACCCTTTGTTATAGTAATCCAGTCTTCTTTTAGATATTTGCATAAGTTAATATTAATACTTCTTGCTAGAGATCTTTAGGAATTCTATCACTTGCTTTCTGAAACAAAATAAAATGAAGCATTACTACCACTCTTTTCAGATTATAGACCATCTGAGAAGCAATCTTACAAAATCACAGAGATGTGCATCAACACCAGTCCCAAGTGGACAATGCACTTCTACAAATAATTAAGCATGCAATTTAAAAAAGACTTTAGAAATTTTGAAACAGTATTTTAACTCCAGGCTATCAAACACAGTGATATCCTTTAGCCACTTCCAAGCATTCTTTAAAATGTTTAAATGAACCATTGATGTGGCTTTAAATATATTATCCATACCAAGGAAAGAGAATGATGTTAATTGATGCACAAATTCAAAATATCAATATTGAAATTATTTCTTCATTTTTAATGGTGATGGATATGACTTTGGCCTTCACATATTATCTGTGTCGAACAGAGATATACCACATTAAGGTATTTCTCAACCTATGTTAACAAGTAATTGAGTTTGGTAGCAATGCTGATCAACTCACATTCCACTCTCAGTGAAACACCTCTTACGTTTAAATGAATCTGACTAATGTAATTAGGATGAGCCTGCCTTAGGCAGTTCAGGAGCAAGATGATTGGTATGAGACCCATTATTTGCTTTTTTTTTCATTAGTTGATATAACTCTCATATATGTACTACAATATGTGTTTGTATATTTTTATAGTCATATCACTCAATGTGGGTCCTCCAAAGATGTCACTGCAATAATTCCCTCATCATATATATTCATTGTGACATAAAATTGACATCAAAATTGGTCCCAATTTGGACTTGTACTTTTATGTATAACCTCCTTCTATTTTCTCATTATAATGTTATCATGACTAGGTCCCTGCAGACTTTAATTGTGGTTATTATAAGATACTTAACATCATGGCAACTACAGATTAAATTTAAAAAGAAATCAGCATTGTAAAAGAAACCTAACATTCTGACAAGTAATTATTGGTTATGTTTTGTAATTGCTTTGTTTAAACAACAGTCTCTTAATTCAAAATGTCCCCCAAAGACAGTTTTCTACATTTTAGAAAAAATATAACTTCCAAACACGAAGCTTACAGTTTTTTTTCAATGAGCCATTTTACACCTGTACTTTGACAAAACATTCCAAACTATACCTGTTCTGTTAACAATTAGAAAGTAATCTGATGTTTAAAATTTACAGTTCATGTTTTCAACAGCTGATCTACAATGGAGCTATAAGAAAAGAGAGGAAGCACAAAAGAGATGCTCCTACCTTATACCACCATTGCAGATGGGAATGCTTCAAGCAAGAAGATCTTCTGGTGTAATAACTTTCACATGATTTTACAATAGAAGGTGGCAGTGATATTTTGATAGAAGCAGACAAATCACAGCCTTTAATTGTGCAAAACAACACCACCATTCACCATTCAGTGGTCCAATAAATGGGATTATTGAACACTTATGTTGCAAAACATTGTGAATAATAAAAGATATGGCCAAGGTTTTAATTAATTTATTTATTTACTTTTTTCTTATTCTAAATATCAATCCCAGTTTCCTCTTTCTCCCTCCATCTCATGCCCCATCTGCCCATCTGCCCCCACTCCACAGTGAGGGCGATGCCCTCCAGAAGGGATCATCACAATCTGTCAAGTCATTTGAAGCAGGGTCTAGGCCCTCCCTCCTGCCTCTAGGCTAAGGGGAGTATCCCTCAATGGAGAATGTGCCCCCAAAGTCCTTTTGTGCACCAGGGATACATCCTGGTTGCAATATCAGAGAGTCCCTTAGACTGTTCACATTCAGGGGGTCTGAGTGTGTACAATGCTGGTTTCCCAGCTATCAGTCTCGGGGGGCCATGAATTCACCCTTGTCCAGATTAGCTGTCTCTATGGGTTTCTGTAGCCTGGTGTTGACCTCTTTTGTTATCACTTCTCTCTCTCTGCAACTGGATTGCAGGAGATTGGCTCAGTGTTTAGCTGTGTGTATCTGCTTCTGTTTCCATCAGCTACTAGATGAGAACTCTATGATGGCATATAAGTTAGTCGTCAATCTCATTATTAGGGAAGGGTATTTAAGGTAGCTTTTCCATGGTTGTTCAAATTGTTAGTTGGAGTCAGCTTTGTAGGTCACTGGACATTTACTGGACATTTTCTGCTCTTGTCTATTTGTCTCCCGACTCAATCTTCCTGGTCCCACATGTTCTCCTCTTCTCCACTCCTTTTTCTTCTAACCTCCACTCCACTCACTGACCCCCACCAATATGCTCAAGAGATCTTGTTCCTTTCCTCTTCTTTGAGGGACCTTGCATGAATCTCTTAGAATCCTCCTTGTATCCTAGTTTCTCTGGCAGTGTCCATTATAAGCTGGTGATCCTTTGCTCTATGTCTAAAATCCATATATGTGTGAGTACATACCGTGTTAGTCCTTTTGTGACTGGGTTACCTCAGGAATATTTCTTCAAGTTTCATCCATTTGCCTGTGAATTTCAAGATTCCATTGTTTTGTTTTGTTTTTCTGCAGAGTAATATTCCATTGTGTAAATCTACCACATCTTCTTCATCTAGTCTTCAGTTGAGGGGCATCTAGAATAAAAAAGTTATTATTTGTAATAGCTTTTTTATTTATTACATGAACTCGAGGAAGGATCCAGAATTCTTTGCTCAAATTTTGTTGACCCCAACTCAGGAGGGCTCAGCACCTGGACTGTGCCTGTCTTAGGTTGGCCTGCCAAACAAGCTCTAACCCATTATTGACTACTAGTCTTAGAAGAGCATTCATTCTTGGAGAGCTGCCATGTGAGGAGACTAGACAGTGCCTTTTGAATTTCAGATAAACAGGCATACATAACTTCCTGTGGAGTACTTCAAGAGGGATGCCTAAGAGCCATTAACATCTGAAGAGTCCCCTTTTGTTGCTGGCTGCTACTGTCGAATATGCTGAAGGAGACATTTAAAGAGAATAATGAATAGCAATACCACCCTGCCAATTAAAGCATACATGAGCATGTAGGACGGATTAAATAGCCTTTTATATTATGGCAAAATTTTCAAAATTGAGTCAAAGGCCATAACCCCAGCCCTGTTCTGATTTACCTGAAATAAATCAATTTGTTTATGAGGAGCAATGAGAGCAAGAAAAGGGAATATATTGTCCATCCAGGTTATTCCCTCCTTGGTGGAAGCTGGTTGATCTATGACCAGGCACTTTTCTCTTACCAGGACCCAGGTATGTATCTTGGCAGTCTGAGGAAAATCCCAAGCTGGAGTACTAGTATCTGGCATTGGAGGGAGGTAGGATCTCTTCATCTCACCAGGAGCAGGGGTTTGCTCTTTAGTAGAGATGCCCAGTGCTTGTAGGCCAGGCTGAGCCTCTTGTCATCAAAATTGAGAAAATTCATATGGAAAAAGTACTTATTTTAAGGCCAGATGAGGATCTCTCCTAGCCTCTGGCCAGATAATCCTGGCCAACAGTTCCTTAAGAGCTCTGTTGATCCTCTCCACAATGGCTTGTCCCTGAGGATTTTAGGGAATACCAGTGATCAGGGAAATTTTCAAGGACCTCAGAAAGTCATTGAGTTGTTGACAGGCATAGGCAGAGCCATATATGCAGACTCATATACACACATACAGACACTTACAAATAATTAAAAATAAGATAAATATGTTGAAATGTAATAAAATTCTACTAATATTTGTGTCTGACCTATCATCCATCATCATTGTCATAGCTGTCTGTCATCTATCTATCTATCTATCTATCTATCTATCTATCTATCTATCATCTATTTTACCTATCAGTCTGTCAATATATATTTAAATTGCTTCTATCTCTTGGTGCTCAAGAATAATGCCACATTGTACACATATATACTAATAACAGTCAAAGCCTCTGCTTTTATTTCCTAGGCTATATTCCTAGCCTAGGAGCTATGTTTATTGGCTCAATGGCATCATTATAACACAGGTAGAATCAATCTTCCTTATGGAGAATTCAGAGATTGTCAGTAAGAAATGTTTTTGTTCACTGTGGAAAACTTATATATTACTAATATCAAAACAAAAAGTTTAAATTTTAAGGTATATATTTTTTTCCAAAGAAAGATCCAAAGGAGACAAAATTAAGTAAAGGGAGAAATAGAATTTTAGGGAGATATTAGAATTTTGATAATAGTCTCTAGATATGTGGTTTTCTTCTGTTCCACATAAAATAGCCCTTTTTATATGAGACAAAAACACTGAATTTTTCTTCTAACAACCTGTTTTAATTTCTAGGAGAAAGTCATGCTCCAACTCCAAAGCCAGTTTTGCTCTTTAATTGAGTCAGAACTACAATTTTTTTTCTGAGAAATAAAGAAATGTAGATGTTTAGGTAGTGAGATCTAATGTGTGACAGGTACTAGAGCTCAGTCCTCCAATTCAAGACATCTTGTATGAGCAAAAGGTTAGTACTTTAATGTACTGGCTGTTGAGAAAAAAATGTTAATGCGCTCAGTCTGGCACTCCACTCCACGCGAGTAGTGCCAAAAGCTCACCCATTTAAAGGGACCGAAGTTGTGGATGACACATAACATCTTTGAGTCTAGGATTCAGGATAAGAACACCATCTCTGTTTTTACTGAAATCTGAAAAGGCCAGGGTGGGATGAGGAATTGAATTGGAGGAGGGGACTGCATCTTTATTGGCTAGGATCTTGTACTTTTGGCAACTGATTGCCAATTAGTCTGGTATTATATCTAATATGATAGTATCAGATAAACCATTCAGTCCAGGGATGTACAGGAGATTAGCCAATCTTGTCCATTTAATCACTAAAAATGATTTTCCAAGGAAGAAGATGGACAATGTTCCAATTAAAGGCATGTCTCCAAACAAGGGCTCTAGGATCATCCCTGTTGTCCCATAAATTTGAATATTTTTCACGACAAAAATATTATTTGATCTCTAAATCAATAGCACAATTTCCTACAAAACTAATTGGAAGGTCCAGAATAATTTTTGTCTACAATTTTAGTATATACCTTAATACCACTGACTCTGAGGGGCTTCTGACTCACATTCACTTTTGTGAAGCTGAAGGTGCTAAGGTGGGCATTTGTTCCCCACACAGCTGGTTCTATGATTTCTTGTAGGAGCTTCTCTATAAATTGACAAATATAGGAGCACATGTGCTTTAGCAACGTATTTAGCCATTCTATTATTTTGGTGTATGAAAAATGAACTCAGGTAGGCAGATCGCAGACAGCACACACTCAGGTGCATGGCTCTCTCCTTATCCTCCAACAACACCATTGCACATCACAGGTTGCAGGTCTTGAAGCCACGGCTCTGGCAGCACCAGGCAAGAAGCCCAAGCACCAGCAGCACCCAGCTGAAGCTCATGGCCAGATTGCTGTGGGAGTATACTGGCAACAGCAATAGGAAGCTGTCTTCACTCAGCATGCTGCCTGGCTCATCTGGCTCTGAGCAGATCCAGGCCTAGCCAGAACTGGCCTCCAGGCCCTTGTCCCCCATGCCACTCATCACCAGCTGCACAGCTCACTATTTCATGCTGAGCCAAACTCGGTTGAACCTTTATGTTTTGTGCTTAGTGGGGAACTTCTGTAGATTTTTTAGGCCACAGAATATGCCCAAACCATGTCTCTGGATGATTTATGGTGGGAGCCTTGGTTCCACCTCTCAGGGCAGGGGTGAGGGCGAGGCTTCAACCCTTGTGTGAAGGTCCCAGGCAAACCTTCCAGAAAATAATATGTGCTTCCCTAACTGGTCTCACAGACAAACAAGTCACAACACAAAAGAAGGAAAGAAATGGGGGTACCATTGCTTACCTGCCTGAGGGATCGAAAGCACACAACATAAAAAAGAGGCCTTCTCACTGAAGTACACTATCTTGGGGGCTTTGTCCAGCATCAAGAGTAAGGAGAGGAGACACTAGAACCTCTTTGGGCAAACTGCAAAATTTATAGCATCAACGAAAAAAGAAAAAGAACCCTGACCAGGTGAGCTCAAAACCTATCCCTCAAGTCCCAGTTCCAGGTGTCAAATGGTGCTAGGTCTTAATAGATCCTTCAGGGGAGGGAGCAAGGAGGTGCCGAATCAATGACAGAGACTCCAAGAGCCAGATTAAAGCAAAAACAGCAAACTCCTTTATTTAGCAATAGGTACAAACTTATAGACCCTCTCAGCACCTAGGCATTCTGATCCATTGACATTGCATAGTTGCCCCTCATTGGATAGGCAGAATCTGGACCTCTGACAGAAGCAGTTGCTAGGTCCCAGGATATAGCATGGTTACCTCTCATTTTCTAGGTAGGATCAGGACCTCTGTCAGATTCCAGGTTGGCTTATCTCTCACCTGGTAGGCCTTAACTTCCTACAGATGACATTTTATACTCACCAACTATTTAAATTAGTGTATAAATTATCAGAGAATGAAAGGACCCATGAGCACCTTTCTTTACCATGATATGATGTTGACTGACTAAATCTTAAGAATGTATGTTGCACAGGTTACCATAGCAGCTACCAGTTCAAGAGTGCAACAACCACGTAGTAGCTAGAAGACAGTTTCCCACACTATTATTCCTTCTTCCATCATATCCCACACTGCCTCATCCCCTTCTTCCTTGAGCCTTGTGGTTGAATTCTGCAACTCCTAGGAATTTATTGTACTTCTATTTTCAAAGCCAACAAGTAGTATTTTACCTTTTTTGTATTTGACTCACACTCAGATCTTCCTATGCAAGTCTTTCTCTTTCACTCTTAAGGATACATATGCAATTGTATTAGGAATCTCAGCTTTAAAGTAAGATGATAAATGACTTTAAGTGTAATGCAACCATAATTTGCTCTGTCACTTTATCTAATTTAAACACAGGTTCCAGAGAATAGAAAGTGGAGGAATGGGTGGCATCATTTGATGTATCCTATAAACCACTCATTAAGATACTTGAGAATTCTGTAGTATGTCTCTGAAATACGTAAGCCTTGAACAGAGATTTGAAAGGATGTGAGAATGAATTCCAAATTGGACTCTTTGGGGTACATTCTAAAAAAAAATAGCATTAATATATTGAGTGTAGAAACTATGAACTACAGAATTTAGAGCTATATAGATACAGTCCCCACTGCTATGTGATATACATGAGATCTTATAGAATTCAAACTGTTACCATTTTCCTAACTTGCATACTCGTAAGAAAATTATAAACCTAGCACCTAATTTGAAGAATCGCCACAAAGGTTAAATTACCTATAACTTTTGAATTAATATGTAAAGAAGCCTAAAATCACCATTCAAACTAAAAAACAACATGAAAAAAATTAACATTATGAAACTGAACAGCTTAAATGAACTATAGATGTAAGACAAAAAGGAAAACTAATGTCCCCAAAGTTGAGACAGAAAATGGAGAGAATGGAATAGTTTCTGAGCTGAAACGTATTACTAGCCAAAGCTTCCATCAAAAGTGGTGCTAAGTTAAGTAAAACTGGTCTATAGTTAACAATAAAAATATAATGTGGTTGTTTGAACAAGCATTGTCCACATAGGTCATATATTTGAATCTTGTTCCCTTGTTGGTTGACTGCTTTGTGAAGGACTAAGGTGTAGATGTGCTGAGGAAAGTATACCATTGGGGATAGGCCTTGGGTAGACCCAATCTCTCTCCCTCTTTCTCTCTTTCTGCCCCAAGCCTGTCTATCTGTAACCATGCTCCAAACCATGATGATCATGGACTCACCCACTGAAATTGTAAGCAAGTGCCTATTTAATGCTTCCTTTAATGAGTTTCCTTGGTGACCCATCCCAGTAACAGGAAACTAAGTAAAACATAAAGATTCTATATGGTCAAGTCTGACAGATAAAAGAGTATGAACAGAGCTTCTTATTGATAACCTAAAATATTGTTGAATTCCTTGTCTAGAAGTTCAACCACATTCTTATGGGATATATCAGCTTAAAATTATCTGTGCTTTTGGAGGAGGAAATGAAGAAAGGAATAATCTTGAAATATCTTAGGACATTCCACTCTTCTTAACATGATCTACAATAAAGTGAAAGAAACATGTTTTACTAGTAATTAATCTATTAGTACTTTCTCAGAATCCACTTTATGTGGTAGAAAAATACTCATGTATTTTACTGTAGTCAATCTGCTTTATCAAAAGTTATGAAAGATCTCTACTAGAAATGAATTTTAGAGTTCAAACACAAAATCACTAAAATACTGAGGTATAATAATGAGAATATGTGGGATATACCTACATATATTGCCACTTTATTAACAGGCTATTTACTATTATTCCTTTTGTTTGCTCATGGAGAAAAATTAAGAGGTGTCCAGAAAAACATCCATGTTAAAAAATGCAGAAATATAACTACACATAGATATATTTGCGAGGTTAAACTCTCAGGTCAAAGATTTACATGATACAGACTATAATAAAGAAAGCAAGCAATTTTCAATCACAGATAAACAATATAAGCATAAAGATGGATATATTAAACAGCAACTTTTAAAAACTAAATATACTGAAAATTCCAAAACAGAAATCAAGAATGCCTTTGATCAATTGAACTGATATGGCTGAAAAATTCTCTCTAAATCTCCTCATATGTCTAGAAGAATTCCAAAGCAGTAATGTAAGGAGGAAAAACAACGACAACAACAAAATATATCCAAAGACAAAAGATCAAAGTATGTCGTGTAGAGAGAATATAAAATAAAATAAGTGCTTAAAGAAATAACAATGTTATATAATATGCCAAACTAATCAGGAAGGCCAAGTTTCCCAAAGAAATTAATTACCTTCATATCATCTATCTATGTCATATTCAAACTTTAAAAGATAAAAACTTTATGAAAGTATTTTAAACAGCCCAAAAATAAAACCACTATTACAAAATACATTTAACATACAGAAGATTTCAACACCTCTCTTTCAAACATTAATAAGTCTAGCATATTATGATCTGCTTTATGGATATAAATTTGATGAATAAATGAAATTCCTTAAAGATACAGTCTTTCATAATTCATAAAGGATATATAAATATTAAAGAAATAAAATTATTTACTAACAAATTCAATTTTGTTTGGGCTTGCTGATAGATGCTACCAAATTTTTGATGTAAAAATTATAGCAATTAGTTACATCTCTTTCAAATATAGAGGGATGCTTCTACCTTGTTTTATGATGAAAAATGTAAAAACCAAGCTGTGACATTAGACAAAAAGAAAATTGCAGATCAATTTCTGTGATGAACATAGATATAAAACACAATATAATTTGCAATAACATCCAAAGAAATAAAGTAATAAAAAGCCAAAAATAATTTAAAGAATTTTCTGAGTAACACTGTTATGACTAAAAGAATATACACAAATATAAATAATCTAAGTAAACAAGAGAAAATATTCTATGTTTTTGCATATAACAGTGCCTAATATATAAGTGCCCAATAAGCGGGTATCAAAATCCATGAAGCCACAACTAAAAAAATAAAAAAAAAAATAAATATATCCAATATTCTAGGTGGAAGAGTCAATATTAAAATTTCAGTTATTTTCAAATTGATTTATAAACTTATTTCAAGTCTCTTAAAGTTATATTCTGTTTATTACATCATATCTCTAAAGCTTTTAAGATCAGCCAAAAGAGCCAATGTAATATTGAATATAATAAATGAAGTAGGTGATAAACAACAGTTAATTTCACACATCAATTTAAATACCTTATTTGAGAAAATATAGTATTGTCAGAAACATAGAAAAATAGAACAATAATAAAAGAGTATAAAATGCAATCCCTGTAAACATTGTGAACTGATCTTTGACAAATAAACAAAAAGTATAATAAAGATTAAATTATGTTTTAAATTAACAATGCCAGATAAACTTGGACAGTCACATATAAAACAAAAAGAATGCCAGTATAGATCTTTTAACTGAAGATGGAAAATATAGCTAAATGTGCAATAGAAAATTATGAAAGTCCTATTATATAACATGGCAGAAAATCTAGGTAATCTCCAGTATTTCTATGACTTTCTAGGAACACAAAGTCTCACTCTGTAACTCAAGCTGGTCTGAAATTTCCTGTGTATGTGAGACTGATCTAATACTCAAGGTCATCTTCCTGACTCAGCCCAGGTGGTAGGTTATCATTTGTTTGTAAACACATCCATTTTGGCTTTTAAAAATGTGAAAAATCAAAGGTGAATCACTTAGTGTAAATACTGATAAGCAGAAATAAAATTGGTTTAATTAGCAATAATTTAAATTAAAATATTCTGCTCTACAAAACAAAGCATTGAAGTAACCAAAGGGCAAGATTAAAATGTTCATAAATTGTTGCAAAATACACATTTTTAAAAGTATTTTTATTTTAAACTTTATTTGTATATGTTATGACTGATAGATTGTTGTTCTTATAAGACCCCTTACACTGGGATTAGATAAATCTCTGACTCTTTTGCCTGTTCTTGAAACACTGTACTGCCTATTGGGTTGCCTTGTTCAACCCCAATATGAGCAATTTCACTGTCCCTTATAGTTTCTTATTTTATCCTGTTTGGTTCTCATCACTTGTAGGCCTAAAGTTTTCTGATGAGGAAAGAGAGTGGGAGTGGATTTGGGGGGGAAAGGGAATGTCAGGGGAAGCTTACAGGAGAGGGGAAAAGCTTATAAAGACAATCTAGTAGGTTTTTACAAACTTTAATATTACAAAGTATGGTATCTCAATTGTTACTCTTGACACCCGTACAAGTTCAAAATTTATGTTCACACAAAAATTTAAACAAGGATGTGTATAGTTTATGCTCAGAAAAATTACACTTAAAGTAACTGAGATTTCATTCATTAGTTAAATGGGAATAAATAAAAACTGTGATAGATGAAATCAATGGAATATTATTACTCATTGCCAAACAAATAAATAAATCAATCTCCCACAGAAAGACATAGAAGAAGCTTAAAATATATTATCAACTAATAGAAATCAATCAAAAATTTATATACAATATGATTAGACAAATTATGAATATAAGAATGGTTAACATCTACCAGCATTGTCTGATACAGCCCTGTATGATACAGCAGTATATGATACAGCAGTTTATGATACTACAGTTGTAGATTCATGTCATTATATACCTCTTTAAACCCTGAGAACATGAAATACCTATTGCAAGCTGCAACACAAAATTATAGATTTGGGGGTAACAATAATGTTGTGTCAATGTAAGTTAATTGATTGTAATAATCTATGGTTTCTTAGGGGATTTGTTTGTTTCAATGTGAGTGTGAGCATGTGGATGCCCATGCACATATATAGAAATCAGATGCCAATTGTCAGGAGTCAATTCTTTCCTTCTACCTAATTTCTGAGTCATGGTCTCTTGTTTCTGTTCTTTTTATTCTAGGCTATTGGAATCTGACAAATTCTTGGGTATCTATTTCTTGTCTCCCCATAGCAGTGCTGGGATTACAGATGAGTGCCACTGCATTTGACATTTTTTATGGGTTATGGTAATCAAACACAAGTGGTGAGGCTTCTGTAGTAAGAGATTTTACTCACTGAGCCATATCCCCAGCCCCCTCTAGAGTTTTGATAAAAGGTTGAGTGCATAAGTGCAATGAGCATATGGGAAATTTTCCTATATTCTCTTTATATTAATGGGGACCTTAAAGTGTTCTTCAAATTGTCATCTATTGTACTTGCTTTCCAATGCTATAAGGAGGTAGCTTATGGATGTTTCAGTCCATGAATGAGTAAGTCCCAAACTTTGATCCTCTGCAAAGGTAATACTTCTTCATGTGGATATCCAATAAATTCATTCACTTCAGATCTTCACATTCAAAGAGTCTGAAAAAAGTAACAGGATCCACAAGTGACTTCACCTTCAGTAGCACTAGCATAGACATCAACCTTTAAACACAGTTTCTTCTGGGAAATACAACAACCAACCATAGAATCTATTTAAAAACTAGATTAAAATGTGAAAATAGGTGGGGATATGGGTAGCGAATGAAAATTAAACTGAATTCCTCACCTTAATTATGGTATAGATATGAATACTTTGCTTTGGAATGGATTTTCTCTTATTGATACAATTTAAGGTCAATTTTGTGATATGTATATTTCTCCTCTTGTTTAGGTATTGTGTTTATATAGCTCATTAGGAATGTAATGTATAATTTAGTACAGTTAAAGAGTTACCTATGATAGTCAATACTTGGAGTTAAGTTAGTTAGGATTTCTAGATATGCAGAGATGTTTTTGAGATGAATAGGCATTCTTCAAACCTTTCAAAGACCTACAGAATATGGCATTTAAAATGGTTTAGAATTTTTCTTGACAGGGAGGCACAACTGCTCCTGGTAACACCACCTGCATCAAACTGGAAGATGGACATTGAAGAAACTCGTTATGAAATTTGCTTCTAATATGGCAAGACTGGCCATTTGAGCAAAGTACTTCTCTTGTCTAGACTGTTTGACTTTATGTTGTAGAAACTGGACATGCAGGACCCACAAAAAGGTGACTGCTGATGCAAGATGGACATTGCTACAGGATTCCTGCTTCATGGAAGAGGCAGCCAGACAGCCAGACAGTCTACAGGACACAGAGAAAAGTTTCCTGCCTTGTTGAGGAGTCTGGACACACACTATGGCCTATGGGCTGAAGATGGAACATTACAGAAGAACTTCGGGTGACCGACCAGGCAATAAGTTGTCTCTGTCATTTCTGTGGTCTTTGATGGAGTTGAAGACAGGTAGTTATGATTATAGTTTTCCTTAGTTAGGATTAAAGATAAGTTACATATAGGACTTTAGACTCACAAAGATAGGATAGATGATATTTTCTTTAAGTCTTACAAAATGTTAATGGACTAAATATTGTTAACTATTATTCTTATTTGATAACTGTTGTATGTTATATTTTGCTATGTTAAGGTTAAACCCCTTCTTTTACTTTAGACAGAAAAGAGGAGATGATGGGAGATGTTATTCTGTATATATGTTTCTCATACTAATTAATAAAGCCCTGTTGGCCAATAGAAAACTAGATAGGCGGGGCTAGGAGACTAGGAGGGGGAAAGAGGTAGAAGAAGGGTCGAGATGTAGCCCGGGAAGAAACAGGATGCGTGCCACGGCTCCCCGATAAGACGACCACGTGGAAATACTTAGATAAGTAGAAATGGGTTAATAATTAAAGCAGTGCTAGCCCATAAACAATAATGGTAATTGGCCAACAGGATTGTATCAAATACAGAGTCTCTGAGTGTTATTTGGGGCACACGTGGTTGCAGGACAATGGCGGCAGGACCAGGAGGCTGGCAGGAACAACATGCCGTAACATTACCCCATCAATAGGTATTTTTGATAGTTTACATTTTCTTTCATTGTCAGCTTTACTGCTGTCATTTGCACAAATAAATTTATGATAATATTCACTTGATGAAGTTTCCAAGTTTACATAGAAAATCTGTGAGATAAAAATGCCGGTTTGAGTTTGGTTTCCTAAGATACTATGATTACTGTCTCATAAAGCCATGCCACTCTGTTTTTGTTGAGATGCACTATTTACTTAATGATTTTACCTCCTTCAAAGAATATTTATTTCATCATTTGAAGATTGAGAAAATGTTCCTCTTCAGGCATTTTCTCCTTGAGCATAGGAATTAGACATTCCTAAACTTGCCACTTTTAATGCTATGGTTCTGATTCATTTCTGTTTCAGGCTAATGTCATTGTTCTGACTTGAGTGAACATCGTCTTTTGGCCCTAATGACTTGCAATCATATGAATGGAGAAGTACTGAACATATTAACATAATTCAAGGTCAAACATGCTAATGTGGGAAGTAGGGCAATATAAAGATTAAATGTATAATTATTTAGATACAGCTATGGGCTTAACAATTCTAGCCTGATTATTAATTTTTAAAAATATTTTTCATAATTTTTACTTATTTTATGTATTGATCCCAAGACACCCTCCCTCCCATAATCCCATGTCCCCTGACTCCTTCTCCAGTCCAATTAAAAATCCACTTCCCAGGGAAGGTGACACTTTCCAGAAGAGATCATCAAAATCTGTCTAGTCATTTGGAGTAGGGCCTAGGCCCTCATTCATATCTCCAGGCTAAGGGAGTATGCCTCCATGGGGAATGTACTCCCAAAGATTTTTCATGAAGCAGGGAGACATTCTGGTTCCACTGTCAGAGGTCCAATAGACTGCTCAGGCCTTCTAACTGAGACCCAAGTTCATGGGGTCTTGGCTGGACCTATGATGTTTTCCCAGCTATAGTCTGGGGTTCATGAGCTCCTGGTTGTTCAAGTCAACTGTCTCTATGGGTTTCTGTAGCCTGGTCTTGTCTTGCTTTTTTTGACTTCTGTGGAAGTGGGATTTTTTATTGCCTATGGTTTTGTGAGTATAGTTTGCTTCCTTTGTTTGGAGTTTTCTTTCCAGAACATTTGTAGGCCTGGATTTGTGAATATGCATTGTTTAAACATGGTTTTGTCGTGGAATATCTTGTTTTCTCCATGTATAGTGATCAAGAGTTTTGCTGGGTATAGTAGTCTGGGCTGGCATCCATGGTCTCTTAGTGTTTATTGAACATCTATCCAGGACCTTCTGGCATTCAGAATTTCCATGGAGAAGTCAGGTGTAATTCTGATAGTTCTGCCTTCATATGCTACTTGGCCTTTTTCCTTCACTGCTCTTAATATTCTATATTTATTCTTCATGGCTGGTTTTTTGTTTATTATGTGGAGATGAAACTTGGTTTTTTGTTGTTTTTGTTGTTAAGCTTGATTGGTATTTAGTGAACTTATTGTAATTTCATAGGTATATCCTTCTTCAGGTTGGGAAAGTTTTCTTCTATGATTTGGTTGAATATGTTTTCTGCACCTTTAAGCTGGGCTTCTTTGCCTTCTATTCCTATCATTCTCAAGTTTGGTCTTTTCACAATGTCCCACATTTCCTGAATATTTTGTGTTAAGCATTTTTGGATTTAAGAGTTTCTTGGGTTGATGACTCTATTTCCTCTTGTTTCCTTCAGCACCTGAGATTCTTCCACCTCTTGCATTCTGTTGTTTATGCTTGCATCTGTAGTTCCTGATCATTTACCCAGCTTCTCTATTTCCAGCATTCCCTCAATTTGTATGTTTTTTTAATTGTCTCTATTTCTATTTTCAGGTCCTGGGCTGTTTGAATTGTTTCCTTCATATGTTTGATTTTTTTTTTTTTGGCTTTCCTTGCTCTCTTTAAAAGACTTGTTGATTCCTTGCATTTTTTGGTTTGTTTATTCTTCCATTTCTATAAGAGATTATATCATATCCTCTTTGAGGGCCTCTATCATTTTCATAAAGTTGTTTTTAAGGTCGTTCACTTTTGCTTCATCTGTGTTTGGATGCTCAATTCTTGCTGGCATTGAATCCCTGGACTCTAGTAGTGTTATATAAGTCTTTCTTTTGTTGGGTGTGTTCTTATACTGTTGTCTTCACATCTCTTCTTCCAGTGGCAATAGGTGGCATCTCTCCCTCTTGTCTGTAGTGGAGGGTGGAGGGGCAGGGCAGGAATGGCTCCTGATGCAGGGTCTTTTTATTCTGCCTCCAGGTCCCTCTGGGGTATTTTGTGACAGGAAGGGTCTATGTTTATTTCTTATGAATTAAAAATGTGTTTCCTCAAACACTGAATGTCTTAATTTACAAAATGTTGCTTATATTGTTAATATAGGTAAAGCACATAGCACGTTCCTTAATAAAAATATATGATATATATTGAGTTTCTATGGGGATCCAAAGACAAGATTCATGTCTTGTTATGAGGAGGACAGAAATTTTAGAAAGAAGATCACATTTATAATGATTCTTTCAAATATCCTGGGCCATTTCACTTTCTCTATTCTCTTGCAGCAAGACTTACTGATGACATCTGTGTTCAAGTGAAGCCTTTTCAAGTTTTTCAGTCAATACCAACTGGAGTAGAGCAATGGCAGTATATCTGTAATTTCATCTTTGTCATTTCAACATCTAAAAAAATTCTCAGTTTTTATGTGATATTTGCATTATAATACTTTCATGATAAGTTATGTTTCATAAATGCACTTCTAAATTTCATTTTCGTGTACTTTATATTTTTCAGTGTATGTCTTTCATGTGTATCTGTCCACAATGTGCATTCAGTACCTACAAAGTCTCTAAAGGTTTGGCAGATCCCCAAGAAGTGAGGTTGTAGACAGTTGCCAACCAAAATGTTCCTGCTGGGAATTGAACCATGGTCCTCTATAAGAGAATCAACTACTCTGAACTGCTGAAACCCCTCTGTGGACCACTTAGATACACTTGTTAATGGTAGTCTAAAGGTGTGTGTGTGTGCGTGTGTGTGTGTGTGTGTGTGTGTGTGTGTGTGTGTGTGTGTGTTTAAAATAAGTCTGAGAAATCATTCCATGTTTCATTTAGAATTGAAATATTGTCAGTGCCAAATATTTCATGGTAGATAGGTTAAAAAGCTTAAATGGGAGCAAAGCAGCTGAAAATTCTTGACTCTGCATATGTTGTTAAAGTAAGTCTAATTTGTGTTTCATCATGATTGACTAAACTATAAAATGATACCACAGAGCACAGTGAAAGTTGGAGTTTATCCTTTTATTTTGCTATGTAAATTTTAAAGATAATTATTAAGAACACCACATTTTCTCATAATAGTGATGGTATAATTTCTATAGGTGAAAATATGAATACTGATAAAAGAAAAAGGTTAATGATTTACTTCTAATACTGAGAAGGGCTAAGAGCATAAAGCAAACTTGGCAAAAATAGGTCTATACTGAGATATGGCTGGTACAACTTTAACTATGAACTGGATTTTGATTGACTAGCTCTGCCCCTTCTCCTTTCTTTATAAAAAAATCAAATCAAAACAAAACAAAACAAAAAGCTGACATTTCCATTACTGGAATTGGGTTACATCTAATTGAGTTGTTGGCCAAAGATGTCCAATGAGAATCCTCCAAAATCCAGGCTTTTGCCAGAAATAAAGGTTGTTCTCCAAAAACTGATGGCAAGTCTCCTTGCTGAAAATATTACACAACTCAGTAAGCATGGATAAGTACAGCTTGTACCTAGCAGAGCTATAAATTCTGCATGCTACTGTTTTTGGTCTTAGGGAGATTGCATATGACTAAGATAGAAACATAAACACGAACCCATCCACATACCCTAGGATCGACAATGATTTCATACCTTAAAGATATTCAGGTCCAAGATCTGAAACGAGAATTGGGGACATGCTCCCTTACCTAACCCAAAAGATAGTTGCAAATAATTATTAGCTTTCTCCAAGGTAGTTTGTCTTAGTTGGAATATCTCCTACTGGCAAGAGACACCATGACCCTGGCAACTCTTTTAAAATAAACCATTCAATTGGGGCAGCTCACTTACAATTTCAGAGGTTCAAACCATTATCATAAGGACAGGATCATGCTGAAATGGTGCTAGAGTTGTAGTTGAGACTCTTTCATCTTGCAGGCAACAGGAAGTCAACTAACACACTGGATAGACTCCATAGCATAGGAAACCTCAAAGCCCACTCCCACAGTGACACATTTCCTCCAACAAGGCCATACCCACTCCAACAAAGCCATACCTCTTAATTGTGCCACTCCACAGAGTGTCATTGGGAAAAATCTAAAGGGTAGTTTGAATGTTCAGAAGGACGTTGTCAATAGAAAACAAATGCAACAATATCTTTCTAGGATTTTTTTGGCACATAATGTAGTATTATGATTTTTAAAATGTTATTTTAATTTAAAACAGTCATATAAGTGTGTATATGTGTATAAGTTTTATACATGTCCTTTATATATGCTTCAAATTTATGTATTTATGGAATACCTGAGTATTCACAAATCTGTCTTCATCTCTATCTGTTTCTTGTACCATTTCCTCATCCCATTTCTTTCTATTTTATTATTATTATTATTATTATCATTATTATTATTTTGAGGTATTTGTTTTTGTTCTCTCTTTTAAATTATACTAGATTTTACCATTACCCCTTAGAAACCTGCTTGTTTTTTAAATGAGATGGGAGGGAAAGTGGAGAGGAAACTGAAGGAGTAGAAGGAGGAGAAACATAAAAAGGGTATATTATATGAAAATAAAATACATTTTCAATAAAGGAGAAAAATAAAGGCAAATGGATAACTTTAAAAAAGAAAAACAAAGTAAAGAAGATTGAGTTTCATTCTTCTACATCCAGTTAACTAGTATCATTTATTAAAATTATATCTTTTCTACAGTGTGAGACCATATTGATGTCCTTGGCCCATATTCCCCTGGAGACCATATTCATATTCTTGGCTTGTTTTGCTGCCAGTGTCTATGATGGTGTCCATGGTCTAAGCTGTGGCAGAGGCCCCAGTTGATATCTGTGGTTTTTACTACCACCCAAGACCATTCTGATATCTATGGCACATGTTGATGCCAGAGGCCATGTCGATGTCCTTGGACAGTGCTATCACCAGAAATCACATGGCAGTCCATGTGCTCCCAATATCTGGAAAACTCCAGAGTTTTATTTTTTTACAGTGTTACTGATGAATTAAAATTCACAGTTGGGAAAGTGGACATAGAAGGCTTTTGTGACAACAACTACCCCTACCCCACTCCCATCCAGCAAATAAAGTAATGTATGTGGCAGAATAAGAAAGTATTTTTGGACACCCACCCAACTCTATTCTGTATGCTGGCTACCATTTTCAGTAAAATTTTCTTTGCCTCTATTTAGCATGTGTTTTTATGCCCAGAGTTTACAATGAGGAGGAAAACATACCTGGTAGATCATTAAGTTTATCATAAAGTCCTAGAAAATAAAATATGAAATGTAACATATATATGTGGTATTTCACATAGTGTTTGCTACACAGAGCGTATTCGACACATAATTTTGAACACACACTTCTAGAAATAAAGACGTAGAGATTCAAGATGGAGGACAGAGAGAGCAGAACACCATTCCCTCTCTCCTGTAAGATGAGACCACATGGAAATACTTAGGTTAATAGAAATGGGTTAATAGTAAAGACAGAGCTAGTAGACAAAAAACCTGGCCAATTGTATTATATCTAATACAACGTCTCTATGTGTTATTTCAGGCTGGCTCGGTGGTGGGACAAGACCAGTAGGAAAAACCTACTCAAAACAAAATTGCGCCCAACCTGGGGCGAAGAACTTTCATTTAAAATTTTTAAAAAAGCTTAAAAAAAGGGTTTTTGAAACAAAAGAACAGAGACAAGCAAGGCTTCTTGGTAGCAACATTTTTTTTAGTGGGACTCTGTTTTGCTAGAGACAAGCAGAAATTTGTGGGGCTCCTTTAAGGGAGGTTTCTTGACTCAGAATAAATGGCAAAAACCTTCAAAGCTTTTAAAGAGCTCTGCTAACAACTTAATGGTGTGTATGAGAGCTGCTAATGACAGTGACCACATATCAAAGCTGGCAGCTTGCTGCTGGATTGCATAATAGACCAAGGCATTGAGCACAGACCTCAATTCTGGCAGTAAAATTACCCGCCACCATCTTGGATAGACTTCAGCAAATACAGCTATGGCTTTCAATTTAGCAATGTTGTTTAGCAGATAAAAGACACATAACCACAAAAAAGTAAAGATTTACAATAAGGACAGATTCAGATTTAAAAAATAATAATCATTAAAATATTACAATATGTTTTAAAATATGCATAGGCTTGGGAAAGAAAAAGAAACAGGATAGAATGGTTTAAGAAAAAAACAATAATAAAAAAGAGAGTGGCTAGATATGGTGGCACACACCTTTAATTCTGCACTCAGGAAGCAGAGGCAAGCAAATATCTATGATTTCAAAATAAATCTTGTAGAGAACTGCCAAGGGCCGCACCTTAAAGATGGCACTGGCTTCTGCCTTCCACCTTCCTGATGGTGAGCGCTGTATGGCTTAAACAAGTCCTTATTTGGTTAAGCCTGTTCAGCCTGTTTGCTTCTGCTTAGAGCAGCCTATCTGCAGGGTTCACATGGCTCACTGGGGTTGGTCAGCACAAGGGGATTTAAGACTGTGTGGGTGTTTCCCTTGGGTCAGAAGAAGATTGTTCAAGGTTCCTGATTAAAACTGCATGAAGAAGATCTCAGAGTTGCGTCTTCCTTGCTGGTCCAGGCTGTCGCGTTACAAAATCTGGTTTACAGAGTTAATTCCAGGACAGATGAAAGTTTCACAGAGAAATCCTGTCTCAAAAAATAAAAATAAAAGAAATGGAGTAATAAAAAAGCCATGTAAAAATTAAAAACACAGTAAAACTTTGGATACTATATGCTGTTCTGTTATCATTGCATTGTTTGACTGCTGAGGAAATAGCAACAACTGTTAAAACAAATGCTGCTAGATTAATCTAATTTATATACTTTAATTAATGCTTCAAATTTAAGGCCAAGGATAGGTTACAGGGGAAAATTATTTCTATTTTTGCTTCCACAGAAAACAAAAAGTTGTTGATTCTTTCCAGACTAACGTGGTGTGATCAAGACAAAAACCCTGAAACCGTGTCCCAGGTGATCCAGTATTCAAAATAGGTGGAAAAAGGCAGCCTTGCAGACCACTACAGCCAGGATTTCTGCTTCTTCTTAGGATCCCCATGAGAGCGCCCCATACCAGCAGAAAGCAGTTTGCAAAGAAGGACACCCAAATTCCCTAATATTGTCTATAAATGTTTGTTTTCATTTAAATGGGGTTGGTTATAATTGGTTGGTTAAAGAGCACAACCAATATCTTGAAAGTTAAAAAGGGGATTATGGTATAGATATGAATACTTTGTTTTTGAGTGGATTTTCATTTTTTGATACAAATGTAAATTCAATTTTATGATATGCATATTTCTCCTCTTGTTTAGGTTATGTTTACATAGCTCATTTAAAAATATATAATTTAGTACACATTTTAGATAGTTACCTGTAATGCTAAAAATCTTATTTTTAGGTGAATCAGGTTTTTTAAAAATACAGAGATATATTTGATATAAATAGACATTCTTCATACCTTCCAAAGACCTACAAAATATGACATTTAAAATGGTTTAGAGTTTTCTAATCTAATAACAGACCAACAGAATTATATCGAATACAAAGTCTCTATGTGTTATTTGGGGCTGGCTCAGCAGTGGCGCCAAACTGACATAACTGCTCCTGGCAATACCATCTGCATCAGAAAGGAAGATGGACATAGAAGAAAAGCATTATGAAGTTTGTCTCTAATATGGCAAAGCTAGCCACTTGGGCAAGACACTGCTCTCGTCTGTACTGTTTGACTTTATGATGTATAAACTGGACATGCAGGATGCACAGGAAAATGACTGCCAATACAAGATGGACATTGTTACATGTTTCCTGCTTAATGGAAGAGTCTTCCAGACATTCTACAGGACACTTTGTGCACTTTCTGGATATTATTGTCTTTTGCATTTATGTTTTGTGTTTGAGCACATTTGATATTCCAATATATTAGCTCTGTGCTTATTTTACTGTTTAGTCAGCATTCCTGTGAATTTACTAACAACATGTTTTTATTTTATATATTTTATTTTATTTTTTCATTATTTACATTTTTCTTTTAAATTTTGTCTTGCATTCTAACCACATTTCTCCCTGTCACCCCTTTTCTGTCTCCCCTTACTTCCCCAAAGACCACTGCCATTCACTCCACCTACAGGGCAAGGGCTTCCAGGGGGTTGAAAAAGCCTTATCCACTAAGCTGTGGCAAGACCCAGTCCCTTCTCTCTGCATTAAGGCTGAGCATGGCATCTCATCATAAGGAATGTACTCCAACAAGCTAGTTCATGTACCTGGGATAGGCAGTCATTATTGCATTTTGCTGTTTAATACAGTAGTAGAAGATCTAGCTCGAGCAATAATACAATTAAAGGAGATCAAGGGGATATAAATTGGAAAGACAAAAGTCAAAATTTCACTATTTGTAGATGATACTGTAGTATATATAAGTGACACCCAAAATTCCATTTGGGAACTCATACAGCCCATAAGAACATTCAGTAATGTGGCAGAATATACAAATTACAAGAAAAAAATCAGAAGTGCTCCCATATACAATATGATTTCTAATAGTAAGGACAATCAAAACTTCCTATAAGACTATGATTGGTATGTCTGTGGAGATCATGGTTTTTTGAACATTTTTGGTGTATGCCTAGTAGCCCAGGTGTATCTAATCAGAGTATTTTTAGTATTCACACTAGGAATAATTATTTATTTGGTAGTGCATGCTCTTAATCCCAGGAGATACAGGAAGAAAGATTCCTGTGAGATTGAAGTTATCCTGATCTATGTAACTTCACCTCAGTCAGGGATACATAAACTTTTTCTCCAAAATATTATCTAATTTAGGCCTATGATCTAGTACATACCAGTTCAACCTTATCTGTACAGTCATAATGGCACTGTTGAGAGTTTCATCCTTCCTTTTGTCAAGAGAATCATACTGTCAGAAAAACCTAATGGTGCCTGTAGCCACTTGTTGGAAAGAAATAATAACATAAAGAAACAGAAGGACTCTAGAATGAGATGAAGTCTGGGGCATGAGGTACTGATCATTTTTGAAACTGACTACCTTTGAAAGCCAATATAACATTAAATTGCCATCATGATATTTTCCCTGAAATCATTGTTGGCTTAGGCACAATAGACTCATTTTATAGAATGTTTTTATGTTTTTATATTCTTTCTTGTGTTGTTCATTTAGCTAATGATAAACATCTTGTTTCTTTACAACAAATATGAAAAAACAATACAGATAAAAACCTTTTATTTTGTGAAGCACTTAAACATATGTAACTTTAAAAAAGTTAATCTTTCATTGTATATCTAGTAAATATTTGCCAAAATAACACATCATTAAGTTACTCATCTATTAACTAAAAATGAGAAAGCTTAGATCTGGGAAGATTCCTCAGTGATTAAAGCACTTGCATCTGAAATTTTGAGTACAAGCAATCCAATCCACAGAATGGACATTACAGCTAGTAGGTAGCATGCAGCAATTTCAGCACTTGGAAGACAGAGAAATTCTGGAGCAAGCTGCCCATTCATACTAATCAAATCAGTGATCTCTGGATTAAGTTGAGAGAACGTGAATCAATGAATTAGGTGAACAGCAATGGAGACTTACCCCCACACATCTACACACATGCAGAAACATAAGACATGTGTGCATACACACCATGGCAAACATGAATTCACAAGTGAATATACACACCACACATAAACACACATATGTGAGAAAATTTAGATACATCTTAGAATATTTATTATAGAAAAATTAGGGAAACTCTTAATTAAAAAGTGTGGTGATCTAACTTACTCATAACTGAAATGTTCAAATGTTTGTAACAGTAGGTAATATTTTCATGAATAAAAATATAGCTTGTGGTAGCTATCTTTTAAAATACCCCCAAAACTAAACATAATATTATTATTTAATAGACGTATTCTGAGTTTCAATAAATTGCTTTTGTTCATGTAACACTTTAAAAATACATCTATGTACATTCACCTATTGATTAAAAACCTTAAAATATTTTGTAAAGGTCCATTTAAGAAGTAAAAATGGCAAACTTTCCAAAAGAAATCTACAGATTCTATGCAATCCCCATTAAAATCCTAGCACAATTCATCACTGACCTTGAAAGGAAAATAATCAACTTTATATGGAAAAACAAAAGACTCAGGATAGCCAAAATAACCCTGTACAATAAAAGAACTTCAGGAGGCATCACCATCCATGGCTTTAAGCTCCACAACAGAGCTATAGTTCTGAAAACAGCCTGGTATTGGCAAAAAAATAGACAGGTAGACCAATGGAATTGAATCAAAAATCCTGATGTTAACCCACACACCTATGAACACCGGATTTTCAACAAAACAGCTAAAAGATTACAATGAGGGGAGGAAAGAATCTTCAACAAATGGTGCTGGCACAATTGGATGATGGTGTGTAGAAGACTCCAGATAGACCCATGTCTATTACCATGCACAAAACTCAAGTTCAAATGGACCAAAGACCTCAACATAAATTCAGCCACACTGAACCAATTAGAAGAGAAAGTAGGAGAAAGTACCCTTGAAAAAATTGGTATAGGAGACCGCTTCCTGAACATAACTCTAGTAGCAGAGACACTGAGATCAACAATTAATAAATGGGACTTCTTCAAACTTAGAAGCTTCTGTAAAGCAAAGGACACAGTGGACAAGACCAAACGGCAGTCCACAGATTGGGAAAAGATTTTTACCAACCCTACATCTGACAAAGGGCTGATCTCCAAAATATAAAAAGAACTCAAGAAACTAGTCGACAAAATACCAAATAACCCTATTAGAATTTGTAGTATTGAATTGAAGAAAGAATTCTCAAGAGAGGAAATCAAAAAGGCTGAAAGACACTTAAGAAACTGTTCAACATCTTTAGCTATCATGGAAATGGAAATCAAAACAACTTTGAGTTACCATCTTACTCCTGCCAGAATTGTCAAAATTAGAACCACCAATGACAGCTTATGCTGGAGAGGATGTGGAGAAAGGGGAACACTCCTCCACTGCTGTTGGGAGTGAAAACTTGCACAGCCATTTTGGAGATCAGTATGGCAGTTCCTCAGGAAAATGGGAATTAGTTTGCCACAGGACCCAGCAATTCCCCTCTTATGTATATACCCAAATGACCCACATCCATGCATCAAAGGCACATGCTAAACTGTGTTCATAGCAGCATTATTAGTAATTGCAAGAACCTGGAAGCAACCTAGATGCCCCTCAACTTAAGAATGGATAAAGAAGATGTGGCACTCTGCAGAAAAAAAAATAATGGTATCTTGAAATTCGCAGGCAAGTGGATGTAACTTGATGTACCATCCTGAATGAGGTAACCCAGTCACAAAAAGAACATAGTATGTACTTGCTCATATATGGACTTTAGACATAGAGCTAAGGATCACCAGCCTTTAATTCACACCACCATATGAACTGGAATACAAGGTGTATTCTAAGAGATTCATATATTGTCCCTCACTTATCGGGGAAGGGACAAGTCCCCCTGAGCACATGGGAAGTGGGGGGCAGTGAATGAAAAGAGAACTAGGAGATAAAGAAGTGGAGGAGAGGAAAGCATGTGGTACTAGGAATATTGAGTCAGAGTAGGAATAGAAGATAGAAAATTGAGAGAGAGAGAGAGAGAGAGAGAGAGAGAGAGAGAGAGAGAGAGAGAGAGAGAGGGAGGGAGGGAGGGAGGGAGAGAGGGAGGGAGGGAGAGGAGGGAGGGAGAGAGAGAGAGAGAGAGAGAGAGAGAGAGAGAGAGAGAGAGAGAGAGAGGGAGAGAGGGAGAGAGGGAGAGAGGGAGGGAGAGAGAGGACATAAAAGAGAGATCCATTGTTGGTTTAAAGAGAAAACTGAAGCTACAGAAAAGTCTAGAGGCCTAGAAGACTGACTCCAACTAACAATTTGAGAATTTGTCCAACTGTGGAAAGGCTGCCATAAATGCCATTCCCTGATAGTGAGATCATCAACTAAATTATCCACCATCAATGAGCCCTCATCTAGTACCTGTTGGAAACAAAAGCAAACACCCATAATTAAACACTGAGTCGAACTAGAATCCAGATGCAGAGATAGAGGACAAGACCAGGTTGCAGAAACACACAAAGACAGCTGACCTGAACAAGGAAGATCTAATGGGCCCCCAGACTGATAGCTGGGAATCCAGCATGGGACTGACTCAGACCCCCTGAATATGGGTCTCAGCTAGAAGGACTGAGTAGTCTAAGGGACCTCAGACAGTAGAACCAGGATATATTCCTGTTGCACAAAAGGACCTTGCAGACACATCCCCCATGGAGAGATATTCCCTTAACCTAGAGACAGGAGAGAAGTCCTAGCCCCTACTTCAAATGACTTGACAGATTTATATGACCCCACCTGGATAGCATAGCCCTACATGTAGAATGGAGGTGGTGGAATGGGAGGGGATGGTCGTCAGGGTGCATGTGAGGGGGAAAAGAGGGTAAGAGTCTATGAAGGAGGGAGAGAGGGAGGGGGGAGGGAGAGGAAACTGGGATCGACATGTAAAATTTTTAAATTATATTATTAATAATAAAATAAAGAAAAAATAATATAAATAAAAAAGACCAAGTAGTTTGAATTTTAATTTTGATATTAAAATTGAAATTGTAAGCCTGTCTACTATGGGTATCTTTTAACTCTGAAAATATTTGTCAATGAAAATGTTCTAGCTCTCATAACAATATAAGTTGTCCTGGTAAATACACCATTCACTAATGTATAGTTCATAGTAAGATTGAGCAAAAATTTTCCTTTAAACACTTCATAGCATCCTCTGGTTTATAACTTTGCCCATAAATTAAGTTTTTTTTGTTTTATTATAGGTTGCTATAACAAATAAAAATATACTGTTACCATAGAACTATATAACCAGCATGTCATTACCCATGAATGCAATTTTTATTCCAGAAGAAAAGCAACATTCTCTTTGGAATAAACTAATAGAAAATGTAATGTGGGCTGCCCTATTATAAATTTGTTGTCAGAGGAAAATCTAAAGGCTGCACTCACTATTACTATAGAAGTACATGTAAAATGTCTAATATGATTGGTTGAAATATGTGGAAATCATATGGGCATCAGAGTACTTTGCTGACTTCCAGCAATTTTACTTGCTATTTTTTTTATAATATGGTAAAAATATACATTCAGCATAAATTATTTTAATTTTTAGTCTTCATTAGTGTTAGTGAAAGGAAAGGTTCTATGACACTGTCTTGCAATACTGAGGAGGAGCAGAAAACAATTCCAGATCTTCAACATAATCTTATGGCAAATGTGTAAAACAGAACTTTACTACAAAACTGTGAGCGTTTGTACTTTCTATAGCTTAGATATTGAAGACCTACTTTTCCTTACAGCTCCTTGATCCATAAAGGTTTTATTTATTAAAATATTATTACCTGTTGATCCCAGTTCTCTTTCCCTCCATTCCTCTCTCACTCTTTTCCTCCCTCCCATGCCCCCCCTCAAACTCCCTCCCATCGTATTGCCCACTGAATCCAGAGGGAAGCTGAGGCCTTCCAGGGGGGG
This sequence comes from Cricetiscus sungorus, assembly GCA_030556225.1. NCBI lineage: Eukaryota > Metazoa > Chordata > Mammalia > Rodentia > Cricetidae > Cricetiscus > Cricetiscus sungorus. Next base: position 43,657,048 of record JANBXA010000726.1, read on the forward strand.
TCAACAAAATCTATCAAGTCATTTGAAGTAAGGACTAGGCCCTCCTTCCCATCTCTAGGTTATGGGAGTATCTCTCCATGGGGAATGTGCTCCCAAAGTTTTTTTTTGTGTACCAGGGATACATCTTGGTTCCACTGTCAGAGGTCCCCTAGACTACTCAGGCCTTCTAACTGAGACCCATGTTCAGGGGGTCTGAGTAGGTCCAATGCTGGTTTCCCAGCTATCATTCTGGGGGCCCATTAGCTCCTCCTTGTTCAGGTCAGTTGTCTCTGTGTGGTTTTGTAGCCTGGTCTTGTCCTCTCTCTCTGTTTCTGGATTCCAATTTGGCTCAGTGTTAGTTGTGGGTGTTTGCTTCTTTTCCTGTCAGCTAAGAGATGAGGGCTCTATGATGGTATATAAGTTAGTCATCAATCTCATTATCACGGAAGGGTATTTATAGTAGCCTTTCCACTGTTGCTCAAATTGTTATTCTTGTAGTTCTCTGGATGTTTCTCTAGAGTCACTTTTCTCTTTACACCTATAATGGCTCCCTCTTTAATAGCATCTCTCTCTCTCTCTCTCTCTCTCTCTCTCTCTCTTTCTCTCTCTTTCTTCCCCTTGTCTATTCCCCACTTGGTTCAATCTTCCTAGTCCCACATGCTTTTCTCTCCTCCCCTTCTCTTTCTTCTAGCTCCCTCTCCACTCACTGGCCCCACACTCCCAATATACTCAGGAGGTCTTGTTTCTTTCACCTTCTGTGAAGGACCTTGTTTAAATTTCTTTGATTCGTCCATGTATCCTAGTTTCTCTGGCAGTGTGAATTATAGACTAGTGATCCTTTTCTCTATATCTAAAATCCATATATGAGTGAGTACATACCATGTTACTCTTTTCTATGACTGGATTACCTCATTCAGAATGGTTTTTCCAAGATCCATCTATTTGCCTGAGAATTTCAATAATCCATTGTTTTTTGTTTTTGTTTTGTTTTTCACAGAGTAGCATTCCTTTGTATAAATGTGCCACATCTATAGCCATTCTTCAGTTGAGAGGCATCTAGATTGCTTCCATGTTCTTACTATTACAAATAATGTTGGTACAAACATAGTCTAACAGATATCATTGTTGCATGGATGTGGATCATTTGGGTGTATGCATAAGAGTGGGGTTGCTATGTCCTGTGGTGGAATGACACCCATTTACCTGAAGGACCACCGTATAAAAGTTTTATAGCACTGTTTACCAATTAGTCAAATATTAGTGCAGTTAAAATGAAAACACAATCTCAATGCAGTCTATCTTGTCTATAGGTTCTTTATTATTTATCATTTATTGGTAAAGAATTAAATGATGCAACTAAGTTTGAATGACAATAAAACCACAATTTGATATTTTGCCTAAATACCATATTCCAAACTTCACTCCTTAAGATGTATTTGAGGTCATGAAGGCTCTTGTTCTTTATGATTTATAATCCTGATACATGAAAATACTTCTGTCTTCTGTGAAAAAGCATTGTGTTGGGGTTTCACTTGTTTATATGGACATAAAACTGCCTGTGGGATAAATACAAGAGGGATATGTTTGTTTATGAGAACTCTAAGTTAAAAGGGCATCATCCTGTGCTTTACAGAATATTCTTTAATACTTTTAGAAAGATAATTCAGGAATGTAACATCTATTTCCAAAGCAGCTCAAGTTCCATTAGGAAGTTAATATACAGCCCTGGGAATTAAATACTTGGAAAAGAAGTAGACAGTATATTAATTAAAATTATTTCTTGGTTGGGAATATCTTTGTATTAATAGTAAGTTTTCTGGTAAATAAAAGAAAGAATTAAGAGCCACTATGCTATCATGGTATTAGTGCTATTATACTTGTTACTTATAATAGAAATTTGTGGAATACAGAAGAGTTAAGTTTAATAAGTGACTTTTCAGAAGAATACAGTATCCTAGTTTGGAAAATTACCACTGTGTAGTTTGAAATTTTTCCCCCAAAGAAGCATCAACTTCCATGGATTTGGACATAATACTTAGTCAGCTCAATTTCTTTCCTCTACCTGGTTTTATGTCCTGAGCCATATATTTTGGATTAAGGAACAATACTTAATTTCAAATTTGCTTGTTGTATTTTCTTTTGTCTTGGAAATTTGCATCCAATGTAGACATTACAAACTCTCATTATAATCTGAGACTTTGAGATCATATTTATTTCTTTAAGTAACCAAAAAGTATAATTTGATCTTCCAGAATGTAGTAATGTTACAAACTTAAAATTTGCCTAGTTTGTCTGTGCATATAACAAAGCCACAGAAATAAATAAATCTTAGTTTAATTAGGTGTTGATAATATTGTTCATTTTCAATTTTAAGTGTAATTTAAATTATTTACCACTAAATTTTGTTAAGTATTACCAATAATAAATATAATTGTATATTCTGGAAAGATGCAACAATGGATAAAAACACTTGTTGCATAAGCATAAGTATCTGAATTTTAATTTCAAAACCCATGTAAATATTTGGACATGACCCCATAAAGACTATAGCTCAGACACTGAAGTTATGAGAGCCTGAAGGATTACTGGAGCATGGTAACTGTCAGCTTAAGCAGAAAACTGAAAATCAAGGTTCATAGAGAGAAAGTATCTTAAAGGAATAAGGCAGAACATCTTAGGGGAGGACACCCGACACCCTAATCTGGCCACTGCATAGGCACAGGTGTGTACAGGTGATCCGGTATACATATACTCATATGCATATATACTTAAATAAATATTTAAGTGAAGTGTAATGAATGGTTTAACATTAAAATATTAATACACTGAAAAGGTTTTCAGGTACATTATAGAATCATCGTTATTTCTGTTCTCCTTAAATAGTGATCCTCAGATTCACATGTGAGGATAAATAAAATGAAAGACATCACTATGTTTCTAAGTACTTCCTAAGAGAGAACATTTATGTTTAGAATTTTTCTTCTTCCTGTGTATTTCATTACTTTTAATTCACACATTTCTATATTTCCATGTTTGGTATAGCTTCTATTTCCATTTGCAAACAATAGTAAAAATGCTTAAGCTTGATTATTTTCAATGCTACTTCTAATATCTTTAGAAAATATAAAATTTAAATGTAATCTTACTACATTGTTCATACTCATATTTACAATTAGATAACATAAATGGTATTTATATGACCTCAGATATATATGTTATTCACATCAGGGTCAACAGACAAGTAGACATTTATTATGACTTATTCTTTGGGTGAAATTTCTAATACTTCAGCTGGTGTTTGGTATATCAATACAAATTCTAGTGTCTTCTTACTCATATTTTATTTTATATTGATCCATGTGTGAAATTAAATATATTATGCATACAAATATTTAAATCAATCAATTAAGATGTATTTTTTCCTCTACATTGAATTACTGTAAACCTATTTTTTATACAGAGAATGGGAGGAATATAGCATAGGTCATGCTATTTTAATAAGCTACCTAGAGACTATCTATTTCAGCATATTATAGCAGGAAATGAAATTGACATTTTATCTTAAAATCTGAAAGCCTGATTCTTAGCTCTAACTCTTGATCTAGTAGAGAATTTCCAATCAAATTCTATCTGGGGACATTTCATGTTTTAGCTTAGAAGACATAAATTGGGTAAACAAATTAATATGTGGAATTTGAAGAAAGAATATAATGAAAATATATGGTACACTGTGGAGTGTATGTTTCCGCCAGCCCTCCAGCCCGCCAGTCTGGGCCCACAGCCGCGCCAGCCCCAAATAACACTCTGAGACTCTGTATTTGATACAATCCTGTTGGCCAATTACAATTTTTGTTTATGGGCTGGCTCTGTCTTAATTATTAACCCATTTCTACTTATCTAAGTATTTTCACGGGGTCGTCTTATGGGAGCTGCGGCAGGCATCCTGCTTCTTCCCTGGGCTACATATTGACTCCTCCTTCCCACTTCCTCTTTCCTCCTTTTCTCCTAGCCCCGCCTATCTTGCTATCTCATTGGCCACAGAGCTTTATTAACCAGTATGAGAAACATATATACAGAATAACATCTCTCATCAGTACACCCATAAAAGAGAACAGTACTGAGCAATTGAAATGAATATATTATTTTGAAACATATGAATTTTAAAAGCCACTGCAAGGATGTTAGCAAGACAGAAAAAATCCACAAATTCATTTTTTTCTATGAAGATTGATTCAATATCAACATTCAGGTCACTTAATATTGTGGGAAATACACAAATAATTTAAAATATTCCTGTAGCCCAAAGAAAGTGCAATAGTCAACTACCTCACATCTGCTATAAAATGCCATATTAATCTCTTACTATTGCCACTACTCATCTTTAAAAGCAATGCATTGGTGAGATAATCAATACCTCCAGGTTTCTTGATTCTGAGTACATAGAAGACTGAAATGTGAATTCCATCACTAGAATTTGGGGCATGTTACATGAAAGGCCACTTCTTATTTACCTATAACTAAGCACTACATTAGAGGTTGAGAAAACACACACACACACACAAACACACACACACACACACACACACACACACACACACGAGGAGAGAGAATAGAAAACTAGTTGTGTTGGTGAATGTGTGGATATCTTAGTTAAGATTATGTTGAGGTAATGGAAAGTTTCTTTGGTAGGTAAAGTTTGTTTCAACTTATATTATATTCCCATACTGAAAAATTAAGGACAGGAATTTAAGCAGGAATATGGAGGTAGGAATTGAAAGTCGCAGAGGAATACTGCTTTCTTGCATGCTTTCCATGACTTTCTCAATCTGGTTTCTTTTACAATCCTGAATCACCCACCCAAGGGTGTCACCATTCATAGTGAGCTGAGTCCTCCACTTCTGTGTGCGCGGTAACATGCTCTTCTTTGTGATCATAATGGACTGAACCTCATAAATTGTAGCTGAGCTACCCTTACTTAAATTTTTTTCTATGTAAGAATTGCCATGATCATGGTGTCTCTTCACAGTAATAATAAACCCTAACTAAGACAGAACATCATTGAAAAAATGCCTAAGACACACTTTTATGTATAACTTCTATCTTAGAAAAATATAAATAAAATTATTGAAAAGTATATTTTCCCAGAAGTAATATAGGTTACACTTTGTAATGGAGAGAATACAAATAAATTAAAAAGAAAATGTTAGCCAGAGTACAGATTAGGTTTGCCAGATTGATGAATTTGGGAGCTTCCACATTGCTACCCATCTTGATGTCTCCAAGTCACATGAGCAATGTGTGTGATATCTTCAGAAATAGAGTCTTCCTATCAAAATCTGATTAACAACCAAAAGCAGTATCAAGTGGCTATTTTATTTTGTGGGTGTTTAATACACTTCTGAGCAAGAAATTTGTAGGGTCATATACTCCACCTATTATTGAGCTATTTATAAGTTACAGAGCTTTCAATAACACACATGGTAATTGAAAATACATTTTGTAAATTTAGGTATGACATCCTTTAAAACTATACTCAGAAGAGAATTATAAAGAAGCAGAATCTAGATAGAAGTTCTCAATAACAATAATTTTAAAATTATCTGTTTTATAATGTAGCCATTCTTTTCAGCTTCCATGTGAAAAATATATATGTATATATGTATATAACATATATATGTGTGTGTATATATATATATATATAGATATATAATTTCTCTCTATACTGTATATGTTCCACTAAGAGAGAAATTTACTGATAGACTGATCACTGGGGAAGTCATGAGAAGAGCAATAGCATAATTTAGTAAATGTATTACAGAACATGGCAAAGATCTTTTTTCCAAAACTAAAGCTAAAACCAACATTATCCAATGAATATGTTATATAATATTTATAATATTTTTTGAAAGAAAATGAGGTAAGGCTATCAATGATATGGAAATCTTCATGTTTTCTATACATTAATCATATTAGGTGAGGCATGGAATCAGCCTCAGTGCTCAATAAAGGGTGAATAAAGACAATGGATAATATATATATATATATATATATATATATATATGTGTGTGTGTGTGTGTGTGTATACATACATATATATATATATATATATATATATATATATATATATATATTGGAATATTATTCTCCATCACAATGGATTCAAATACTACTATATGGTTCAAAGTGATTAAAACTGCACAACATTATGTTGAATTAAACAAACCCAACACAAAGAATATTGTATGTTTTATTCACATATGGAATCCCCCAAAGATGATGTTGATACAGATGATTAGCACTTACAGGATGCTGGAGAGTTGATATAGGTAACAAGTGACATGAAAACAGAGAACATGAAAGAAGTACCACAGGACAGGAGGATGGCTGTTGTTTATAATAACCTATCAGATTTTTTCTAAAGCTCCAAAAGATAGTATTTCAAAACCTGCAATCAGAAATTATAAAATGCATACAAATAGCCCTGGTTTGGTAAGTATGTGTCTCATATATATATATATATATATATATATATATATATATATATATATTACTACATTACTACATTCTATATAAACATAAAAAGAAATGAACAAAAGATGTTAATGTGAGCCCATCGCCGGGTCTCTTCTAGACAGGGCAGATCCAACAATTCTGCCACAAACAGGGAACTTCCTGGAGCTGCTTTGAGCATATTAAACCTGTATATCCACATGGGACTTCTTTTAATCCCTGACAGCCTGATCTCTGACCCCACCACTGGTCCTCTTCTGTAGTTCCAGGCCCCTCTCAGAGATATGCTTATCCCCACATGATCATCCTGAGTCCCTGTCTGCTGGATCTTTGATCTCCTTCACTGGGCCTCTGCTGGAGTCTGATCTTTGATCCCCATCTCCAGGCCCCTGACTGAGGCGAGAACTCCAGGTGACCTTGGGCCACCAATATCTACAGACATCGAACTTCTGACCCACCGAAACCAAACGGGAGAGGAGAGAGAGAGAGAGAGAGAGAGAGAGAGAGAGAGAGAGAGAGAGAGAGAGAGAGAGAGAGAGACCCCACCTGTACCCACTGGAAGAAATGATGGGAAGATGGCAATACAAGAAAACACCTAACAATAGAAAGACAAGCATGACACCAACAGAATCTAGAGACTCTACACCACCTAGAGCTGATACCCCAAAGCAGATGAAGCAGAAGAGAATGGCGTAAAATATATCTTCATAAAAATGATGAAGGGACTCAAAGACAATGTGAGAAAATCCTTTACAGAAATGGAAAACAAAAACAAAAACAAAAACTGGAAATAATGAATAAATCTCTTAAAGAAAGCTGAGAAAGCAAAGAAAAAAACTAGTGAAGGAACCAGTTAAACACTTGTAAACTGAAATAGAGACAATAAAGAAAACACAAACTAAAGAAATTCTGGAAATAGAAAAAAAAAAAAGAAAAAGTGGGCAAATGATTGGGATTTACAGACATGAGCATAACCAACAGAATATAAGAAATGGAAGAGAGACTCTCAGGTGCTGAAGATAAACTAGAGGAAATAGATACATTGACAAAAGAAAATCTTAAATCCAAGAAATCCTTAACACAAAACATCCAGGCAATATTGGACACAGTGAAAAGGCAAAAGTTAATAATAATACACATAGAGGATGGCTAAGAATCACAGCACAAAGATTCAGAATACATATTCAATAAAATCATTGAAGAAAACTTCACCAATCTGAAGAAGGACATGCCCATGAAAGTACAACAAGCATACCAAACACCAAATAGACTGGACCAAGAAAAAAGAACCCTCGACACATAATAATCAAAACACCTAACATACAGAATAAAGAAAGAATATTAAGAGCAGCAAAGGAAAAATGCCAGGTACCATAAAAAGGAGGGTCTATCAAAATTACACCTGACTTCTCCATGGAAACTCTCAAGGCCAGAAGGTCCTCAATAGATGTTCTACAAGTACTAAGAGTCCATGCATACCATCCCATGCTACTATACCCAGCAACATTCTCAATCACTGTAGACCAAGAAAATAAGATATTTAATTACAAAGTCAGATTTTCACAAACATATCTACAAATCCACCTCTACAGAAAATTTTGGAAGGAAAACTCCAACCCAAAGAAGTTAACTATATTCACAAAGACATAGGCAATATATAATCCCATTTTACTAGAACCCAAGAATAACACTGGGCAAATATATTCACAGTATCACTGCCAACAACAAACCTAAAACAAGCAAGTATTAACAATCAATGAACCTTATTTTCCCTCAACATTAATGATCTTAAATTGCCTATAAAAAGACACAGGCTAGCAGAATGGATATGAAGACAGAATCCATCCTTCTGTTGCATACAAGAACCATATCTAAGCTTCAAGGACAGACATTACCACAGGGTAGAGGGTTGGGAATAGATTGTCCAATCAAATAAACCCAAGAAGAAAGCAGGTATAGACATCCTAATATCTAACAAGTCAGACTTCAAACCAAAATTAATCAAAATAGATGAAGATGGTCATTTCATATTCACAGTTGATATCCCCAGCAAAAAGTCTCAATTCTGAACATCCCTGCCCCAAATACAAAGGCACCCACATTCTTAAAAGAAATGCTACCAAAACTCAAAGCACACCTTAAGCCTCACCCACTTATAGTGCGTGACTTCAACACCCCACTCTCACTGCTAGACAGGACCACCAGTCAGAAACTTAACAAAGAAACAAACAAACAAATTAACAGAAGTTATGTCTCAATTGGGTTTAACAGACATCTATAGAACATTCCATCCAAACACAAGAGAATATACTTTCTTCTCTGTTCCACATGCAACATTGTGTAAAATCAACCACATAATAGGGGACATAATAAACCTCAACAAATACAAAAAATTTGTAGTAGTCCCTGTATCTTATCAGACCACCAGGCTTTAAAGTTGGGACTCAACAACACAAATCCCAGAAACCTTACAAACTCATGGAAACTGACAATGAACAATTGCACGCTACCTGTCAAAGAAGAAATAAAGAAAGAAATTAAGGACTTCCCAAAATTCAAAAAGAATGAGAACACAACATACACGGACATATGGGACACCTTTAAAGCAGAGCTAGGAGGGAATTTCATTGCACTAAGTGCTCATATGAAGAAAACAGAGGATAGTCACATTAGAGAATTAACAGCACAACTAAAGCCTTAGAAAAAAAGAAGAAACTCATTCCAGAGAGTAAACACCAGGAAATAATCGATTTGGGGGCTGAAATCAATAAAGTAGGAATCAGGAAAACAATACAAAAAATAATGCAACAAAGAGTTGTTTTTTTTGAGAAAATTAACAAGGTAGACAACCTTTTATACAAACTAAAAAGAAGAGAGACAGAACATGCAAATTAACAAAATCAGAAAGCAAAAAGGGATCATAACAATGGAAACTGAGGAAATCTGGATAATTTTCAGGTCATACTTTGAAAAACTATACTCCAAAAATATTTGAAAATTCAAAAGAAATGGAGAAATTTCTAGATAAGTATCAATTACCAAAATTAAATCAAGAACAAACAATTTAAACAGACCTATAACCCCTTTTGAAATAGATTGAAATCTTCCCAAACAAACACAAGCCCAGTGCCAGATGGCTTCTGCGCAGAATTATACCAGAAATTCAATGAAGAAGTAATACCAATACTCCTCAAATTGTACCACTCCATAGAAGCAGAATGTTTTTTGCCAAACTCTTTTTAAAAGGCCACAATTGCCTTGATACTCAAGCCACACAAAGACACAACTAAGAAAGAAAACTATAGACTCATGAACATTGATGCAAAAATACTCCATAAAATACTGTCAAAATAAATCCAAGAATACATCAGAGAAATCATCCAGAATGACAATGTAGGTTTTTTCCCTAGAATATAGGAATGGTTCAACATATGAAAATCTATCAGTGTGATACACCATATAAACAATCTGAAAAAAAAAACCACACTATCTTCTCACTATATGCTAAAATAGCATTGGACAAAATTGAACAACCTTTCATGATAAAGGTCTTGGGGAGATCAGGGATAACAGGAACATACATAAACATAATAAAAGCAATATGCAGTAAACCAACAACCAACAACAAACTGAATAGGGAAAACCTAAGGCAATTCCTCTAAAATAAAGAACAAGACAAGGCTACCCTCTCTCTCCATATGTTTTCAAGGTTGTACTTGAAGTTCTCGCTAAAGCAATAAGACAACAAAAGGAGATCAAGGAGATACAAGTTTGAAAGGAAGATGTCAAACTGTATTTGCAGATGATATGATAGTTTACATGAGCGACCCAAAATCTTTACCAGGGAACTCCTACTGCTGTTAAACATCTTCAACAAACTAGTAGGATACAAGATAATCTCAAAAAAAAATCAGTAGCCCTGCTTCGTTCATACAACAAAGGGGCTGAGAAAGAAATCAGAGAAACATCACCCATTACAATTGCCACAAACAACATAAAGTATCTGGGGGTACTGCTTACCAAACAAGGGAAAGACCAATATAGCAAGAACTTTGTGTCTTTAAAGAAAGAAATTGAAGAATATACCAGAAAATGGAAATATCTTCTATGCTCTTGGATAGGTATGATAAACATTGTAGAAATGGCAATCGTGCCAAAAGCAATCTACAGATTCTATGTAATACCTATTAAATTCCCAGCAAAATTCAAAACTCTCCTTGAAAGGATAATAATCAACTTTATATCGAAAAACAAAAGACCCAGGATAGCCAAAACTACCCTGTACATTAAAGCAACTTCAGGAGGCATCACCATCTGTGACTTTAAATTCTACTACAGAACTATAGTCCTGACAACATCCTGGTATTGGCACAAAAATAGAGAAATAGACCGATGGAATTGAATACAAAAAGCTGACATTAATCCACACAATTAGGAACACCTGATTTTGACAAAACAGCTAAAAGTGTACAATGAGAGGATGTAAGCATCTTCAACAAATGGTGCTGGCACAACTAGAAGATGGTGTGTAGAGGACTGCAGATAGACCCATGTCTATTGTCTTGCACAAACTCAAGTCCAAATGGATCAAAAACCTCAACATAAATCCAGCCACACTGAACCTCTTAGAAGAGAAAGTGCGAGGTACCCTAGAACAAATTTGTACAGGAGAACTCTTCCTGAACATAACCACTGTAGCATAGACACTGAGAACAACAATTAATAAATGGGATCTCCTCAAACTTAGAAGGTTCTGTAAGGCAAAGGACACAGTTGACAAGACCAAATGGCAGCCCACAGACTAGCAAAAGTTCTTCACCAATCCTATTTCTGACAGAGGGTTGCTCTTCAAAATATACAAAGAATTCAAGAAACTAGCCAACAAATCACCAAATAACCCTATTAAAAATGTGTTACAGACTGAATAGAGAACTCTCAGTAGAGGAAATCAAACAGGCCGAAAGACATTTATGAAAGTGCTCAACATCCTTAGCTATTAGGGAAATGTAAATCAAAACAACTCTGAGATTCCATCTTACTCCTGCCAGAATGGCTAAAATTAGAAACACCAATGACAACTTATGCTGGAGAGGATGTGAAAAAAGGGGAACACTCCTCAACTTTTGCTGGGAGTGCAAACTTGTACAGCCAATTTGGAGATCAGTATGACAGTTGCTAAGGCAAATTTGAATCAGTCTACCACATGACCTGGCAATGCCCCTTTTAGGCATACATCCAAATGGCCCACATCCATGCAACATGTGCTCAAATATATTCATAGCACCATTATTTGTAATAGCATGAACCTGGAAGAAAACGACATGGCCCTCAACTGAAAAATGGTAAAGAAGATTTGATACATTTACACAATGGAATTCTACTCTGCAGAAAAAAAACAATGGAATCTTGAAATTAGCAGGGATGTTGATGATCTTGAAGAAACCCTTCTGAATGATGTAACCCACTCACAAAAAGAAGTACATGGTGTGTACTTGCTCATATATGGATTTTATACATAGAGCAAATGATCACCAGCCTACAATTCACACCACCAGAGAAACTAGGATACAAGGATGATTCTAAGAGATTCATATAAGGTCCCTTTCAGAGGGGAAAAGGACAATATCTCCGGAGCATCTGAGCAGTAGGGGGAAGTTAGTAGAGAGTGAACTTAGAGAAAAAGGAGAGGAGAGGAAAGCACATGGAACTAGGAAGATTGTGTCAGAGGAGTAATAGATGGGAGGAGAGAGAGAGAGAGAGAGAGAGAGAGAGAGAGAGAGAGAGAGAGAGAGAGAGAGAGAGAGAGAGAGAGAGAGAGAGAGAGAGAGAGAGAATAAAACAGGGAGCCATTTTAGGTTTGAAGAGAAAGCTAAACCTAGGGAAATGTCCAGAGACCAACAAGACGGATCCCCACAACAGTGGAAAGGCTACCATAAATGCCCTTACCTGATAATGAGATCGACAACTAACTTATCTACCATCATGGAGCCCTCATCTAGTAGCTGATGGAAAGAGAAGCAAATACCCACAACTAAACACTGAGCCTAATTGGAATCCTGATGCATAGAGGGAGGAAAATACTAGACTTCAAAAATATATAGAGACAGCTGACCTGAATGAGGAGGAGCTAATGTGCCCCCAGACTTATAGCTGGAAATCCAGCATGGGAATGACTCAGATTCCATGACCATTGGTGTAGGCTAGAAGGCCTGAGCTGCAGTCTAAGGGACCTCGGACAGTGTAACCAGGATGTATTTCTGGTGCACAACAGGACTTGGAGGGATACTCTCTTAACCTAAAGACAGGAGAGAAGGCCTTCCATGGGGAGTGTTCAAAGTCTGTCATATCATTTAGTGAAGAGCCTAGACCCTCTCCCATGTGTCTAGGCTGGGAAAATATCCCTCCATAAGGAATGGGCTCCCAAAATTCATTTGTATACTAGGGATACATATTGATACATTACTAGAGGCCCCATAGAATGGTCATTCCTCCTAAATAATATCCACAGTTAGGGGATCTGGATCAGTCCTATGCTGGTTTCCTAGCTATCTGACTATAATCCATGAGATCCCCCTTGTTCAGATCAGCTGAATCTGTGGGTTTCCCCAGCATGATTGTGACTCCTTTGCTCAACGCTCCTCTCTCTCTGTAAAGGATTCCAAGAGTTCTGCTAGTGTTTAGCTGTGGATATCTGCTTCTGCTTCCATGAGTTACTAGATGAAGGCTCTATGATGACATATAAGGTAGTCGTTAATATCATTATCCTGGAAGGGCCTTATTGGTAGCCTTTCCACTATTGCTTAGATTGTTACTGGAGCTCATTCTTGTTCGGAGGGTCAGAAGCAATTATCCCTTGGTTTATGTATGAAGACTCTTTCTCTCTCGCACGCATGCACACACACACACACACACACACACACACACACACACACACACACACACACACACATGCACGCACACACAAACAAAAATTCATATATTTTCCTTTTGTATATGTTGCTAGTACTGTGAATTTAACTTAAAGTCTCTCTCACTCATATGTGGTAAAGTATAAATACCTACTAAATTCTTATTACATGTTTAGTGTTCTGAAGCATTTCACAAAAAACTCAGGAAATAAGTACAGGAGAAGAAAGCATAGCAACCTGTAAGCTAAAGTAGACATAAACAAAAATGCAGTTTTGAACAAAGAAAGTTACTGAAGGATTTTATTCCCTGAAACATGAAAAGTTGTTAACATTTTACTTTTCTAACATATTGTAATATTTTATGTATTATTAGCTATGCTTTAGATGTAGATTCTTTCTTTTGTTTTATGTGCTTTGTTCTTGCCAAATATTTACCCAGAGTAGTATAAAATATGATTATATATTCCCTCTACTATTTCCTGTAAATACAAATTCTTTTTAAATAGGGGAATAAATATATTATCAAGCAACTACTTTTGCAAACCCCAGCAATTTTATTGAACAGCAAATGTTCATTAGTATGCACCGATTTAGAGACTATCTTACTGTCAATTCCCAGAGTGTTCACTCTTTCATAAACAGACTGCTGTTCGTTGATGTATAATCTGTCTGAGCAAGGCAATAAAAAAGAAAATAGCACAAAATGTGCATAGGGCTTCATAGCAGTGAGTGCCAAATCTTTCAATGGACAGGAAGACAGTATTCATATTTGCACTTTTTCACACATAACAATTTTCCTTACTTAAGTTTAATGTCCTTTGTTTAAAAAAAGACTTGGTTTTGAATAGCTTACAATGCATCTTTGATGTTTCAGTTTTCTTAACTGGAAATTCATCAATCAATACCTACATGGTATTTGAGAAATTTTAATTACTTTAACCAAATGCAAGTATGTCAATGTAATAAATTTTTGATACTTATGTATCTTGTCTTATTTTATTCCAATAATGCTGCCACTTTAAGTTTGTAGATGATTCCCCAAAAATAAATAGAAATACACTAGATAATTAATTCCTCATAATGAATTTATTTGTAAATGAATTTATTCATAACAAACAACGGTCGTGTGGGAAGGAATCTTGTTTTTAGTTATTTATTAAATATATGTTATTATATTTTCATTATTTAAAACAATTTTTAAATTTAAATATATTTTGTTCCTTTTAACCTTGTTCAATTCCCTTCAAACATATGTGCAAATAAATCTCTTGTGCATTCATAACTGATGAGAATTTTGAGGGAAGATATTTATAGGTAACCAGAGAACAACAATTTTAACTGTATTAGAAATAATCTAAAATTTATGCTCTCAAAATATCTATTATTATATTCTTTTTTAATAATTTTCAAATTCAAATTTGAAACAAGCTTGTTTTACTTGTCAATCCCCTTTCCCACAGCCTTCCATCCTCCCCTGCCCCACTCCCAAAAGCTCCAGTCCATTCCAGGGAAGGTAAGGCCTTCCATGGGGGAACCTTCAAAGTCTTTCATATCATTTGGTGCAGGGAATAGCTCTCCCAGATATGTATAGGCTGAGGTAGTATCCCTCTATGTGGAATAGTCGCCCAAAATCCATTCGTATACTGGGGATAAATACTGATCCACTACCAGAGGCCCCATAGACTACCTAGTCCTCCCAACCAACACCACATTCAGGGAATCTGGGTCAGTCCTATGCTGGTTTCACAGCAATCAGAATGAAATCTATTTGCTCCTTCTTGTTCAGGTCAACAGTTTCTGAGGGTTTCTCCAGTCTAGTCTTAATCCCTTTGCTCATCACTCCTCCCTTTCTGAAACTGGATTCCAAGAGTTCAACTCAGTATTTAGTTGTGGGTATCTACTTCTGCTTTCCTCAGCTACTAGATGAAAGCTCTAGGATGGCTCATAAGGTAGTCATCTATCTCATTATAGTGGAAGGACATTAAAGGTAGCCTCTCCACCATTGCTTAGATTGTTAGTTGGCCTCATCCTTGTAAATCTGGACATTTCCGTAGTGTCAGATTTAAACCTTATAATAGTTCCTTCTATTGTGGTATCCCTTTTCTTGCTCTCCTCTATTCTTTCCCTGAGTCAATCTTCCTGCTCCCTCATGCCCACCTCTCCTCTCCTCTTCCTTCTAACTTCCTCTCATCAGAGATGAGATATCATTGTGTACAGAAAAGAATTTTTGAAAGTAAACGGTTTTCACTCTATTTTCAGTTTTTGTATCTCACTAGTGACATAACTGGGTACTATCTCTAAGACATTGTCAAAGTAAAGCAAAAACTATGCAAAGCATAGAATTAGTGGTTTTGAACCTCCAACTTCAGAAACAATGATGCTATGACACAAAGTTCACAAACTTAAAGTTATCTATATTACATAAAAAGCTTAAGTACAATGGATTGAGTCTTTAAAAGCAACTATGACAAAACCTGAAAATAAGAATATAGTTGGTCATTAATAGTTATCTGAAGAAAATTGATCATACTCTAAGTAACCACATCTATTCTCATTATGGGAACACCTCATTATCATGGAGACAGAAACCACAGAGAGATTTTGGAAGGTCACATACCTAGGTTCATCAAGCCTTACCTGAGGTTCTAAGTACCTGAAAGGGAAAGGATAGACACAATAGGCCCTTATTTGGATATGGATAAAATAAGTGAACAAGATAACAAAAGGATGATTGAGATAATTCATCTATCCTTTTTTCCCACTCTTTAAGTTTTGTACGACAGGGTTTTTCTATATAACTGTTCTGGCTGTCCTGGAATCATTCTGTAGACTAGGCTGTACTCAACCTCCATGAGATGCACCTGCCTCTGCCTCCCAAGTACTGAGAATGGATTGGGGTTGGAGTTGGATCACGTGGGAAGAGTGGGACAAGGGGATGGAGTGGAAACTTAGATTGGTATGTGAAATGAGGAAAGACTGTTTAAAAATAAAAAAAATGATAAAAAATCTAAAAAGACTAATTATATAAATAATCACATCTAGTTTTAAAAAATTACTTCATAACAGAACTTGTAACTGTGAAAAGTAAGATAATTCTTGACTTGCTACATGGAAAGTATAAGTGGTATATGTGTGTGTGTGTGTGTGTGTGTGTGTGTGTGTGTGTGTGTGTGTTTAGAACTTCTGTGATAAAAGACACAAGAATAAACTGTGATGCATAATGGCTTTCTATTTTTCTCCCATTATGATAAATTGGTGAATATTACCATAAACTTTGATTAATATTCTTATCCTCTTATAAAGTATATATTAGATTTCATCTCAGAGCACTGACTTCTCAGTACTTACCTAAACATTTTCCCTTTAACTAAAAGTATATTTTTTTGAATAATATCTCTTGATTATGTTTCCTCATACCTCTACTTCCCCCAATTCCTCCCCACATCTCCTTTTTATCAGGATCTGCCAGATTTTTGTCTCTCTCCTTAGAAAACAAACAGGTTTTAAAGAGATAATAATAAAATTAAATATAACAAAATGAAAACTAACAAAAGAGAATTAGGCAAAACAAATAAAATAATGAAAGGAGCCCAAGAGAACACATGAAAATGAGACTCACATGTTCGTACACTCAGCAATCTCATAAAAAAAAAAAACACTAAACTGGATGCAATAATTTATACATAAAGGACCTGCTTCTATGGCTAGAGTGCTTAAACATAATTTTTAAGCAGAGAGGAATGTGCTAGGTGCACTTTCTCTATAAACAAAAACACCTGTGTTCTTTTGGTTAAAAATTGTTTTACATATTTTCTAATTTGTAGTGGAAACAACATTGGATTTCAAAAAACCAAAACACTTTTAAAAAATAGCAAGGAGAAATATTGTTTCATTCTATCAAGAAACACACTATGATACAAAGTGGCTTTACAATATGACAATAAACAGATCTTGGCTTAAATTTCTTTTACTGTTATGTAAAAATTAGAATAATTATATATTAGATATATTATGCTATCAAATGACACAACGAGTGAAAGGTCTATTTTAGTGTATAATGCGGCATTAAATAGTAGTAATTCTTGAATCGCCCATTAACTGAGTGTGATTGTATTGTCTTTGTAAACATGAGTAGGATGAGAGCAAAAGCACAGTGGGGGGTAATGAATTGACAGAAGACAATTGCTCACCATGAGCCATATCCATAAATTGGAAATCTAGATTTTAAAGGATTTAAGACAACACTGGGTAACATTGTCCAAGATTTATAATATAGTTAGTGGTTGACTTACTAATGCTTATAAAATAATATATTTTAAGCAAGTATGCTATTTTTATTTTTAGCTTGACACAATTTAGAGTCACATGGGAAAGGAGAACCTCAATTGAAGAAGCTGAGAAGACTAGTCTGTAGCCAATCTGTGAGAAATCATTTTGTTTGATGAGTGTAGTACCATAATTAAAAGATCCAGTCACATATATTGTGGTGCAAGCTTCAAGGTGAAGATCAGAGAAGCAAAACAGCCAAATGAGCAGATCTTACTTTGACCCAGCTAAAATGGCAACCCTGTCTCCAAGAATCCTCAGAGGCAAAAAACTCCGTTACTGTCTCCTCCTTCCTTTTATTACTTTCTATGACCAGCCACATCACTACTGTCTCCACCCCAGTAGCATAGTGCTGGGATTAAAATTATGTGATCTCAGGTGCTGAGATCATATTTGTGTGAACAGTTTCCTTTAGGACTGGCTTAATTTCATGTAGTCAATGTGGCCTTGAACTAAAAGATCTGTTTACCTTTTAATACTGAGTCCTAGGATTAAAGGTTATCCACAACCAGCTAGATGCTATAGCTAACTATTGTTAGCTTTGCATCCGGAACACTCAGGGAAGCTTTATTAACTCATAAATTATATATCACCACAGTCTCCCTTTCTTGTCTAATGCAATAAAGAAGGCTACAACTAATATAAGAAAAACTATATACAGTAAGTGTAATAACTATATACAAAATGTACAGGTAATAAGTTCATCAACAACATCAATTCTATTTGCATTTGACAAATTCAGACAAATTTGACACATACTTCATTATCCTACCTTTGTAAATCCAAAGTTTTATTCCTAATTTACTTTATATTCTAATTTGTATTATCAAATTATCTTCTATTGTTTTTCAACCATTTACACATTATATATCTTTAGTGATTTTCTTTCTGAGTCTAGTAAACAATGAAAACTATAACTATACTGTCTAGACATGAACTCCTTCAAAGATCCAAGGAGAAAGTAATTATTAACTGAGTAAGCAGAAAGTGTGAGCAAGTGATTTCCAAAAAATATTAGAAATGATAAGAACAGCTGATTGCCTAGACAGTCACCCAGGGTTATTCTGCAGTATTGGTGCATCCATCTTCAGCCTATATGCCTAGCATATCTGACAGGCTATTATGTGAAGTAGAACTTTGAAGGACTTTCCCACTTTGCCTTGGCAAGTTCTGCAGTCTCTTACTTTGTGTTCTGTCTATCCCATTTGGACAGCATACTGTTAACACACAAGGCAAGGGTACTTTCTGGACCAGTGGCTTATTTTTGCCACTGTAAACTTTATGTGAGTTTCTTTGCTGCCTATCATCATCTCTGAAATTGATCTGTGCTACCAGGAACAGACATGTCTCATTGTCATAAAAAAGAACCTATGGGAAAAAAAAAACATTTTAAATGTCATGTTTTGTAGACCTCTTAAGGGTTTGAATATGACATGTCTATCTAAAATATACTTCTGCTTGACCTTGATAGCATGCCTAATATGACTACCAGTTTGAATGTAATAGTTGACTGATTACTAAATAACATTTCCTTATTATCTTATGTAGAGGGTAATAATAACTAACAAGAATTAGAAATTAACATTATATTGTTATATAGACTGTATAGGTACCATACCTTAAATAATATTTGAAACATAACTACAGTATGTCTTAACCAATTAATTTCAAATCAATATATACTATTTGTACACCAGCTGATTAAATTCTGTAGTGTTTTTCTATTATTAAGTGTCTCTCTGCAGCTGTTGTTCCATTCTCATGAACATTCAGAATATTCAAAGTTAATAAAGCAGTATACAATCTATTTCTGGGGTTCCTTATCATACGTTTTGTTTATAAGCATATCTTTTAGAGTTCAATTTGATCTTTCTAAATGCGTCCCCTATATAGGATTATGGTATACCTGTAATATGCTTTATATTATAATAAGCAAAAAAATGTTTCATTTTCTTGGATACATATTCTGGAGCATTATCTGTGAAATGGAAGGGCCCAGACTTCATTGGCCAACACCATCCCTAGGCAAGTGGGCTTGAGCTGCAACAGAAAACTAGTGAGCAAGATGGGAACCAGTTTTGTTCCATGGCTGCTTAAACTTCCTGCTTTGAATAGTTTTAATTTCCACTGTTAAAGAATCTGGCCTAGAAACTGTGCACTGAAATAAAACATTTCCTTGAAAATTGTTATCACACCAACAGAAAAGGATCTAAAATACCAACTTTTTTCTTATTATTCTGAATCTGAATATATCATATCATATAAGTATATATATTTTATCCATACTGTGAATTACTGATATGAGAGTATAAATTGCTTTTGTTGTTATACTTATCTAAGATAAATATGAAAGAAATCAAAAAAACTGAAAAAGTATACTTTGGGGAATTGAATAAATATATAAATATTCTCAAAAAAATAAATCAACCTCCATGAACAAGTAGGCTTCATTCCAGAGATGGAGGAATGCTTCACCACATGAAATTATGCCAATGTAATCCACCATATAAAGAAGCTGAAATCAAAAGCACAATTTGATCATATCACTTGATTCTGAGAAAGACTTTGACATAATCTAAAACCCCTGTAAGATAAAGGTCTAGAAGAGATCAGGGACACATGGAACATACTTAAATATAATAAAAGCAATATACAGTAAGTCTATATCCAATATCAAATTAAATGGACAGAAGCTAAAAGAGATCCATTAATATCAGGGACAAGACAAGACTGTCTGCTTTTGCCATATCTAGTCAATGTAGTAGTAGAACGTGTAGCTTGAGCAATAAGACAACAAAAGGAGAGCTCCTTCTTTTATGGTATCTCCCTCTTTTTGTTTTGCTCTCCTCTATTCCTCCCCTGACTCAATCTTCCTGGTCCCACATGTTCTGCTCTCCTCCCCTCCTCTTTCTCCTAACTCCCTCTCCACTCACTGCCCCCAACTCCCAATATGCTAACAAGATCTTGTTCCTTTCCTCTTCTATAGGGAACTTGTGTGAATCTCTTAGGTTCCTCCTTGCATATAGGCTGGTAATCTTTGCTCTATGTCTAAAATCCACATATGAGCAAGTAAATACCATGTTCCTCTTTTTTTTTGTGACTGCGTTACCTCACTCAGGCTGGTGTCTTCAAGTTCCATCCACTTGACTGTGAATTTCAAGTCCCCATTATTTTTTACTGCAGAGTAGTCTTCCATTGTGTAGATGTGCCACATCTTTATCCATTCTTCACTTGAGGGGAATCTAGGTTGTTTCCAGGTTCTTGCTAATACAAATAATACTGCTAAGATTGTAGTTAAATAGATGCCTTTCTTGCATAGATGTGGATCATGTGGTTATATTCCTAAGAGCAGAATTGCTGATTGCTGTGGTAGACTGATTCCCATTTTGATAAGGAACTGACATATTGTTATCCAAAATGGCTGTACAAGATTCTACCAGCAGTGGAGGAGTGTTCCTCTTTCTCCACATCCTCTCCAGTATAAGTTGTCATTGGTGTTTCTAATGTTAGCCACTCTGGCAGGAGTAAGATGGTATGTCAGAGTTGTTTTGATGTGCATTTCCCTGATGGCTAAGGATGTTGAGCACATTCTTAAGTGTCTTTCAGCCATTTTTGATTCCTCTATTGAGGATTCCTATTCATTTCTGTACCCCATTTTTAATAAGGTTATTTGGTGTATTGGTGACTAGTTTCTTGAGTTCTTTGTATATTATGGAGATCAGCCCTCTGTCAGATGTGGGGTTGGTAAAGATCTTTTCCCTGTCTTTAGGGTACTAGGGTACTTTAGGTGGGGTCGTGTTGACTGTGTCCTATGCCTTACAGATGCTTCTCAATTTTGAGCAGGTCCTATTTATTAATTGTTGATCTCAGTGGCTTGCTAATAGTGTTATGTTTAGGAAGCAGTCTCCTGTACCAATTTGTGCAAGGGTACCTCCCACTTTTTCTTCTAATAGGTTCAGTGTGTCTGGATTTATGTTGATGTCTTTGTTCTATTTGGACTTAAGTTTTGTGCATGGCAATAGATTTGGTTCTATCTGGAGTCTTCTACACAACATAATCCAGTTGTGCCCTCACCATTTGTTGAAGTTACTTTTCTCCTTCCATTGTATATTTTTAGCTATTTGTCAAAAATCAGATGTTCATAGGTGTTTGGTTAATATCAGGAATTTTGATTTGGTTCCATTGGTTTACCTATCTAATTTTTTGCAATATCAAGCTGTTTTTATGACTATAGCTCTATACTAGAGCTGGAAGTTGGGGATAGTAAAGCCTCCTGAAGCTCCTTTATTGTACAGAGTTCTTTTGGCTATCCTGATACTTTTGTTTTTCCATATAAAGTTGAGTATTATCCTTTCAAGATCTCTGAAGAATTGTTCTTGGATTTTGATGGGGATTGCATTGAATCTGTAGATTGATTTTGGCAAGATTGTCATTTTTACTATGTGTATCCCACCTATCCAAGAGCAAGGGAGATCTTTTATTTTCTGATATCTACTTTATTTCTTTCTTTAAAGAAACAAAGTTATTGCTATATAGGTCTTTCATTTGTTTAGTTAGCATTACCCCAAGATACTTCATGTTGTTTGTGGATATTGTAAAGGGTGATATTTCTCTGATTTCTCTTTCAGCCCTTTATCATCTGTACAATATAAGGTTACTGTTTTTTTTTTTTTTACTTATATTGTATTCTGCTGATTTGATGAATGTGTTTATCAGCTGTAGCAGTTCCCTGGTAGAGATTTTTGGTCACTTCTGTAAACTATTATATCATCTGCAATTAGTGACAGTTTGACTTCTTCCTTTCCAATCTGTATCCCCTTGACTGAGATACCATCTTATAACTGTTAGTTATAAGTTATTTATTATAGAAAATAAAGTATTCTGATGACAGATTATGTTGGAGAAAATGTGGAGAAAGGGTAACACTCTTCCACAGGTTGTGGAAATGTGATGTTGTACTGTCAATTTGGAAATCATTATGGTGGTTTCTCAGAAAAGGGGGGAATCAATCTTCCTTAAGACTAAGCAATACCACTCCTAGGCATATACCCAAAGTGATGGGAGATGTCTTTCTGTATGTCATTAATATGTTACTATTATTGGTGGATTAATTAAATAGTGATTGAGCAGCAGCCAGTTGGCAAGAATATGTGGGGCTACCAGATCAAAAGAATTCTGGAGAAAGGATGTAGAGAGAAGTCGAGAGAGACACAGAGAGAGAGACAGACAGAGAGAGACAGAGAGATCATAAAGCTACCAGGAAGATAGGACAATGGGCATTCTGCAGCAAGACAAGATCAAGTGGAAATTCTTAGATTTATGAAAGTGGACTAAAAATTTAGAGAGACAGAGGGCCAATAATAAGCTTGAGGCATTTGTCAATTTATAAGTAATAGAATTCTCTGTGTTTTTATTTGGTTTTAAATGTCTGCAAGACCAGGACCCAGTCTACATGGTTGTCAATTCATACCATGAGGACATTATGTCAACAATGTTCATGGCATCATTATGCTCAATCATGTCATAAGGACATTTGATCAATTATGTTGTAGCTGCAATTATTCCTAATAATCAGAACCTGGAAACAACCAAGATGTACCCTCAACCAAAGAATGGATAAAGAAAATGTGGTGCATTTACACAATGGTATATTAATACATGGTGAAACACTATGACATTGTGAAATTTCGAGCAAATGTATGGAACTAGAAAAAAATTATCCAGAGTAAGGTAACCCAGACCTAGGGAGGCAAACATGCCATGTACTCTCTTATACTTAGATATTACATGTAAAATGAAGGATAACCAGGATACAAAGGAAAAATGAAGGATAACCAGCCCCAGAGAAGATAGGTAAAAACTAAGACCCTAACGGGGATACATGGATCACCCTGGAAAGCAGAAATTTACTATATTTCCTGAGTAAATTGGGGCTTCATGTTGGGAAAGAGGGGATGGACTAGGAGATAGGAACATGCTGTATCTGAATGGCTGATTTGGGGGAGGGATGGAGAGTAATAACAATGAAAGTGATGTCTGCATAGAGGGGGAAATTAAGAAATAAGGGAGAAACAGGGTGTCAGGGTAACTCGCAAAAATCTACAAGATGACCTTAGCCTAAGACTCATAGCAATGGTGGAGAAGGTGCCTGAATTAGTCTTCTCCTGTAAAAGAATAGTTACTATTCTAATTCTCATCATATAATTTTCTCCCAGTAACTGATGGAAGCAGATACAGAGACCCAGAGATAAGCATTGTGCTGAGCTACAAGAGTGCATTTGAAAAAAGGTAGGATGGAATATATGAGCACATGGGGTCAGGAACATGATGCTGGCAGTTAGTTGGTGGTACATGTCTTTAATCCCATCACTTAGGAGGCAGAGGCAAGCAGATCTATATGAGTTCAAGGTCAGCCTTGTATAAAGCAAGTGTCAGGACAGGCTCTAAAGCTACACAAAGAAACCCCGTCTTGGGAAAAACAAACAAACAAAAGAATAAACAAACAAAACAGCAGCAACAACAACAAAAAATCATGATGAGAAAACTCACAGAGACAGTTGACCCAAGCTAGTAGGAACTCACAGACTCTACACTGAAAGCTAGGTAGCCTGCATGAAACTGAACCAGGCCGTGTGTGTGTGTGTGTGTGTGTGTGTGTGTGTGTGTGTGTGTGTGTGTGTGACAGTTGTGCACCTTATGTTGGCTTTTTATAACATAGAGGGGATGCCTGGCTCAACCTTGATGCTGGAGTGAGGAGCTTGGTCCTGCCTCAACTTGATATGCCATGGTTTGTTGACTCCCATGGGAGGCCTCACCCTTTCTGAGGAGTAGATGAGATGTTGCGGGAGGGGGTAGGAAATGAAGCAAGAGGAGAGGAGCTTGGGGAATCTGTGGCTGGTATTTAAAACAAATAAAGAAATTTACTAAATAATAGTTCTGTGATAGATTAAAATAGGAAAAAACTGAAATGTTTCAGATCCAGATATTAGCAAATCAGAAATATTCACATAAGTATTAAAAATATCAAACTAATTATTCAATCTAAACATCAAAATTACTTATTTTATATTTTGTTTTGTTTCTCATTCTTTCCTGGTAAGCCTATAATTCTGAACTATTTTTCGTTTTTACTATAGAAGTTTTAGCTTATTTGCCACTATCAGTAGGCTTGATTCCATGAAGAACTCTAATTGCCATTGTGATTAATAACTTGTTTCTCCATAGACATTTTCTGTAAATTTAATGATAAATTGCAGTTACAAATTTTCAATGCATTTTGATAGTTGATACATTGATGTTTATAAAATAAAAGGTCAATTCAATAGTGAAAGTAGTTGTAATCATAGGCCTAGTGAACAAACACTTGCTAAAATTCAGAATTAATAGAAAAAAACAGCCTAGGAAGATCATAAAGTTGAACAGCAGAATGTGTCTAATTGTCCTATTTCTTTAAAAGGTCATGAACTTTGTTACATTTTGTAAATGCCACAGTTACACTCCCATATATAGAAATGTTTCTAATGCACCATAGTGAAGATATGATTTTAAAAAGGTTAGAAGCAAAACAGAACGAGTACAAGTTTACCAAATATGTTCTGGAAAGGGATGGAAGAAAGTGTGATTTAAGATGTTGACAAGGAATAAATAGAAATGTTTTGCAAGAAAAAAATATTTTAAAATTATTCATTACTCTACAGTGATCTGCTTTTAAGTGTTGAAATTTTGACAATGTTCACATTTATTTCTGTTCTTGAGAAAGCAATAAATAGGAATAAATTATGTTCAAGTTATCTTAAGATCTTTGTTGTGCTTAGAATTTTTTTCTTTTCAGTATTAAGTATTGTTCCTCAAAAAAATTGTTTAGAGTGTAAAAAAGCAAGAAACTATTTCTAATGCCAGTGTGTAGCTCTACTGTGATTAAGTTAACTTACAATATTTATAAAAGACTGCACTTGATTATTATAATTATGTGTTTTTTTCAATTTCAGTGTCATATTAGGGATCATTATCCAAAATCCAACAATAAGTAAGAGTATATTTAGTATGTTCTGAGAAAATCTATTTAACAGATCAATTTAAAAATTATTTAAATGTTTAGAGTACCCTAGCTGTGCTTTACTTTGTAATTTCTATTTGGCTAGAGCCTCCACTTTAAAATGCTTCCTATTAGCTTAAAAATTTATCTAAATAAGAAAGGTAGGGTCAAAAGTGATAATGAACTCCACAAATATTTCAGAATTTCTTTTTCTGTTGATTTTCATAAACCCTGTTATGCAATGTACTGTTATTCATATTGTATTAACAAAATATCTAATAATGTATTAATTCTTTAATTTTAAAATCCTCTATTATAAACATTGAATAGAATAATTATTCCTTATTTAAATGCTTGAGATAAGACAATTTTTTATTCCTTTTATGTAAGGCTTTAGAATATTTACATATTCATAGTAGCCAATTGGAAAATGTGACTTAAGTTTAATAAAATATTCTAGGTTTGTTTTTAGTTCACCTTGTTATGGTTTTCATCTTACACGAACCCCAGGGGACCATATGGTAACAGACTGATCACTATCCTGCAGTAAAATTGGGAGATGGGATATGATGAGATCTTTAAAATGTGTTAACCAGTGGGAGGAAATTAGATTACAGAGATATGCTCTTGGGAACCTGAACCTCTTCTCTCTTTTCAGTTCCCAACTTTGATAGGGTGACAGCATCCTCTATGTCATGCATGAAATATGTTGTTCCTCTTCATTTTAGACCTAACTGAATCCAACAGAGAATGGAATAAAAACATGATCTGAAACAAAAACTTTTATATTTTTAAGTTGTTTATTTCAGGTATATTGTTCAAAATAATCATCATAGACCTTATTAGTAAAGAAACAAATGATTTGACTAGGAAATGCATAACAAATTTGCTAAGTTTTTAGTTATAGTTAAGGACATAAACCTGAAAACTGATGATATTCAGTATTCAGTTATGATAATTTTGTTCTTTCAAGTTCATGTAAGTTGAATCAGATCTCATATAACCATTTAAAACTGATTTTGTCTTCTCTTAATATAATGATATGTGGATTTTCCCAAGTTGTTTATAACATTAGTTTGTTGCTGATTTTTTCTGAGTTATACTCTATTGGAACCATTGACAATTTGATTTATTTACCTGTTTAAAGAAATCTAATTTTTCTCTATCATGGATAAATATCTATAATCATGAATGATTGTTTGTGTAAAGACAAATAGTCACTTTTTACATATAAATGGCCATGAGAATTACAAAGTCATATACTATATGTTCAACTTTGTAAGAAACTGCTAAATCTGCTAAATTGTATTGTCCAAAATAGTTTTATCATAAATCCATGATATAGAATAGTTTCCATCATTTTGTTTCCCTGATAGGACATGAAATTGTCATTTTTTTATAATAGCTATTTTAATTATGCAAAATATCAAATATATGTTAGTAATCTCATTAGACCTTCATAAACCATCTTTGGTGAGGCTTTCAAATAGCATTTGAAATCTTCATTAACCATTTGCAAAATGGGTGCTTCTTTATTTTTATGCTTGTAATATTTTTGTGTTTTCTACATGTCTTTCATCAGGGATGTGACTGTCCTTATAACAAGTAGTATGTTTCCTGTTTTGTAATTATTTACATAAAACCTGTCAGAGTGTGCTACAACTCCAAATTGTTTTGTTACTTTACACATCTTAGTCCCTTTACATTTCTATATTCATAATAGAATCAGTAAAATTTTCTCTCCAAATAATTTTTGGGCATTTTGAATGGAAATGTGCAAAGTTTCTGGGTTAGTCTGGAGACACACTATCTTTAAAGTATCAAGTCTTCAAATTTTTAAATATATTTATTTTACTTTATTTTTAAGGATTACATATGATGTATACCTAAAGGAACACTCCAAGAAAGTGTGCCTTCAACTTCCTTCAACTACATCACACCACCATAACATCACAATGGCCTATTAAAATTATAACTATAGCAATTAATTAACACAATAATGCAATCAGTGAGAGCATTCAATTAATTTATAGCATTCCCCATGTCTGAACATCTCTGTTCCTAAGCACATTAGAATTTAAGGGACATTCTCAGCCTAGATCATAAAACCATGAAATGATCCTTTGAGCAATTATGATAGGGTCAGAGAAGAAGGAAGCTATAGAGATAAACTTGTACTTTGTAGATAGTACTTAAGTAGTCATGAGTACTGTGTTGGAACAAATATGGTGATAAAAGATATGCTAATAATGTCTTGCTTAAAATGGTATTAGCTTATTGACAACTATGAAAATGTCTATTCTTAGTATAATGTCCCCAAAGTCATATTTGAATTTTGTCAATGTCTTAAGGCTTTATGGACAGTACAACTCAGGAATGAAAAATAGTGTATCTGGCAGACAACATTAGCAATGAGTCACAGCCTTTAATTACTGCATATAGTAAGATGCTCTAAGATATAAGCATGCATTTAAGGTATACTATTCATAGGTGAGAGGGAAACCATGTAGAGAATGTCTGAATAGCTTATCTGTGCAGGAAAGTACAGAATGGTAAGGGACAAGGATAATAATATGTATAATAAGAAAGACAAGTTGTCATTTAAAACACACAAAGTATTATGGTATTGAAGGACAAACCCTTAAAAGCAAAATATTTAGTGACTTATGGGACCAAAAGTATTTCAAGCCTGGATCACCCCAACTTTCCATTACAGTACTTTGTACATTGGCTAAAGCTCAATAAAGGAAATGCTTTGCACAAGCAATTGCTCTACAAAACTGAACCCATGAATATTGGTGGTATCTACAGGGAGTTAACTAATTTTTCAAGTAAACACTGTGTAAGATAAGGTATCATGGCTAAGTCTATCAAGGTTTAAAGGATGTATCAAAATCATCCAAAACTAAGGGAAGTACTTGTCACAAAAATGGAGCCACTACAGAGAGTTCTTATTAGACTACACCTAACAGAAATGTTGGAACAAGTTTGAGACCCTCCAAAACTCCCCGTGACCACAAACAGCACAAGATGGGGTTTATTGAAGTTATTGGTCTAGAATAGGAACATCCTGGAATCTCCAGGGTTGTGGAAGCACTGCATAACGTTTACGTGGAAGAGTCACAAGCACTCAACTTCACCTAGTGTGAGCTTTTACTGTTAGTCTCATATTTCTTGTATACTTTAGGCTTATTTCCTTTAGTAAGGATATATCTTTTTCTTTTTAAATATTTTATTTATAATATTTTAAAAATTAAAGTGAATTTTGTTAACATTACTTAAATTACTTGTATTTATTTTAAATCTAAAAATTCCAATTCATTAAAAATTAGAAAACAATATGAATAGAGAAGGCATTAGTTTCAAACTCTGGACTAGTTAAATAAATATTTTCTCTATGACAGTTTGGGGGGGCGGTAGGGGGTTTATACATGTGTATTGTCTGCCAAACTTATAAAAACTCTTAGGTGCAAGCACACCAGTGTGCAAAATGGAATGTCCCTGTTAGGGGGGTTGCTATGGGAAATGAAATACTTCCTGACTCACTTCCCAACAGACACTCACATTAAGACTACAACCCTATCTTGACTTACTTCTTGCTTCTCCCTGTATTGTAGAAGATTTTACATTTGACAACTAGTAACTATGTTCTGCTACACACAGAATCTTTGTAGAGATGACTTTAGAATCTTCTGGCCCTCCAGGAAAAGGATATAAATTCTACAGGGTTCATGAAAGGAATTCGAAAGGTATAGCTATTTCCATAGCTTCCTTTTTTTTATTTGAAATTTGAATTTTTGTCATACCATGTGTTATGACTATGGTTTATCTAGACCCAATACCTCCTAGCTCCTCTTTACCCCCACTTCCATCTGAATTCACTTTCTTTTTGTTTCTACTTTGGAAAAAAAACATACATCTAAAGAATGATAATAAAATAAGATAGGACAAAACAAAAGTAAGCAAACTTGAATAGGATAAAATAAACAGACAGAAGAAAAATAAAACCCTTCAAAATGCTCAAGAAACACATATCTTGTTCTAACACACTAGGATACCCTAAAATATTATCACTAGAACTTTTTTCAAAGCCTTGTTTTGGTTATCTTTCAAATTTTGACATTTCTGGGCTTTCATTTTATTTTAATTTTCTTGAGCATTTTTATTGATAAATGAATTAATAAGTATTATGCTGTTTAATTTCCATATGCTTTGAAATCCTTTTTGTTTTTTTGTTATTGATATATTTCATTACACTTCTAGCATGCTTTAGATTACTTCATTTCTTTCATTTTGAATAAGGTCTAGTTTATAAATCATAAAATGATCTAGAGTGGTGATTATCTCAAGAATACATGAAAACTGGTTATTTTGCTGTTGAAAAATGGATTTCTTTATTAAAAGTCAATTTGATTCTGTTAGTTGGAAGCATTAATTCTTTTTTCCTTCCTAATATCCTGTTTGTCAGTTTTATCATTACAAAAGAAGTTTGAAATCTTCAACCTTAAGTATAAACCTACCTATCAATTTTCAGATTAAGGTGTTTAAAAGTACATTGTTTGATGCATACTCATTTCTACTTCCTTTATGATTACAATGGATTTACTGTTTTGACAATATATAATATTCTTTCTGCTCTGATCCCATTTATTATATATCATGTTTGATTAATACCATCATCACAGCTTAGTTAGGGATAGTCTTAATATGATTAATCATTTTCCATCCTTTTAACTTTGTATGCATGGGATTGTGCATGTGTGCATGTGTGTCTTTTACTGCAGTGCACATGTGGAGGCACTCCATCTTCTGTGGCGTCTCCAAGGAATTAACTCAGGCTGTCAATTTTGGTGCTCATCACTCACCCACCCTCCTATAACTTTAACATCCAAATATCATTATGTTTGAAGAGATTTTCAAGGGTTTGACTTTGAATCATTTTAAGACATGTATTATGGTATTAAGAAAACCTTTAGTGGCAATTGGAGAGATTCTTCACTGGTTAAGATCACTGGGTGTTTGTCAGGTGGTGGTGGCACATGCCTTTAATCCCAGCACTTGGCAGGCAGACATAGGCAGATCTCTATGAGTTCGAGACCAGCCCTGATCTAAAAGAGTTATTTCCAGGACAGCCCCCAAAGCCACACAGAAACTGTGTATCGAGAAACCCTGTGTCAAAAAAGAAAAAAAGACAAAAAGAAAAGATCATTGGATGTTCTTCAAACCCAGGTTTCCTTCTCGCCACCCACATGGCATAATGGCATATAAAAATTGTTTATAACTTGATCCCTAGGGGATCTGATGCCCTCTTCTGGATTCTTTGAACTCCTAATCATATTCCATCTACCTCCACATGTGAGGGCCAACACACCTAGTTTTATTGATACTGTACTGATTCTGACTTACAAAAATATGTATTCTTTGACATTTATACACACACACACACATACACACACACACTCACTAACACAACTCTTCCCTTCCCCACTTTAAGCCCTATCATTTTTTTTGTTAATTTCTTAAACCTTATTGAATGCAGTTGGGATACCCACATGCACATAGATATTGAGATGTCTGATGGGATATTAATGACGTAAGAGTGGACACACCCATAAAGATGAATTACTCTTGTTCACATTCACCAGTAGCCATAAACTACAAATAGCTCCTCAGCTAGTTCTAGTGGCTGGTAAACCACACACCAATACATGATGGAATTTCTAATTGTCTTGATCTTGGGAAAGCAATGTTTCCTTTTTATATGTGATGAATATTCAAATTAGAAATACATTTCATGGTAGCTATTCCGAAAGGAATAAGATGGTATCTCAGAGTTGTTTTCATTTGCATTTCCCTGACGACTAAGGTTGTTGAGCACCTTCTTAAGTGTCTTTCAGCCATTTTGGATTCTTCTATTGAGAATTCTCTATTAACTTTTGTACTCCACTTTTTAATTTTTTAATAAGATTATTTGGCAGTTTTTTTTCGACTAGTTTCTTGAGATCCTTGTATATTTTGTAGATCAGCCCTCTGTCAGATGTGGGATTGGTGAAGGTCTTTTCTAATTCTGTGGATTGCCCTTTGGTATTATTGACTGTGTCCTTTGCCTTACAGAAACTTTGCAGTTTCAGGAGGACCCATTTATTAATTGTCAATCACAGTCTCTGTGCTCCTTTTGTTATGTTCAGGAAGCTGTCCTCCTGGACCAATTCACTCAAGGGTACCTCACACTTTCTCTTCTAAGAGGTTCAGTGTGGCTTGATTTATGTTGCCGTGTTTGATGCATTTGTACTTAAGTTTTGTGCATGGCCATATACATGGATCTATGTGCAGCCTTCTAGATACCATCATACAGTAGTGCCAGCACCATTTGTTTTCTCTCCTTGCATTTTATAATTTTACTGTTTTGTCAAAAATCAGGTGTTTTGTGGGTTAATAACAGCATTTTCAATTTGATTCCATTGATCAACCTGTCTATTTTTGTGCTAATACCAAGCTGTTTTCAGGACTATAGCTCTATTGTACAGGGTTGTTTTGGCTATCTTTAGAAACACCAATGACAGCTTATTCTGGAGAGAATGTTGTAAAAGGGGAACACTCCTCCACTGCTGGTGGGAGTGCAAACATGTACAGCCATTTGGAGATTAGTATGGTCCATCTTCAGGCAAATGGCAACCATAAGACGCAGCAATTCAACTATCATATCCAAAGGATCCATATCCACGCAATAAAAGACTAGGATACAAGGAGGACTAAGAGATTTATACAAGGTTCCTCACAGAAGGGGAAAGGAACAAAATCTCCTGGGAATATTGGGAGTAGGGGGGCAGTGAGTGCAGAAGGAGTTAGGAGACAGAGAATTGGAGGAAAGGAGAAAATGTGGGACCAGGAAAATTGAGTCAGGGGATAAATTGACCAGAGGTTAAAAAAAAGTACATTAACGCAATGGAATACTACTAAGTGGAAGAAAACAATGGAAATTTGAATTTCACAGGCAAGGGCTGGAACTTGAAGAAACCATCCTGTGTGAGGTAATCTAATCACAAAAAGAGGGACATGGTTTGCACTCACTCTTGTATGGATTTTAGACAAAGAACAAAGGATCTCTAGGCTTCTTTTCTTAGAAATATTAATCTCAATTTTCTTTTTAAATATTTATTTCTTGTAAAAATATGTGTGTATTGTTTACACAAGTGCTTCTCTAATAAATTATTCTATCTTTTCTTTTCCATTTTTAGGTTTAAGTGAGGTTTTATTAAAATATATGTTATGTAAATATTTGAAATTTCTTTGCATATGAATATAGAAATCATTATAGAATTTATTTAATGTCCTAAGGATATCCAAAAATCTTGCCTATGGTCTAAATCAAAGGACGCAGTATAGCACATATTAGGACCACAAAGCTCTTTAAGGAGTATAATGTCAAATTTAACATATTAATCACAAAGACCTCAACATAAATCCAGCCACCCTGAACCTATTAGAAGAGAAAGTCTGAGGTCCCTCCAATGAATTGGTACAGGAGACCACTTCCTGAACATAACACCAGTAGTACAGATACTGAGATCAATAATTAATAAATGGGACCTCCTGAAATTGAAAAGCTTCTGTAAGGCAAAGGATATAGTCAACAAAACAAAATGACAGCCCACAGAATGGGAAAACATATCACCAATCCCATATCTGACAGAGGGCTAATTTCTAAAATTTTTAAGAATTCAAGAAGCTAGTTACCAAAACACCAAATAATCTAATTAAAATGTGAGGCACACAACTAAATAGTGAATTCTCATTAGAGGATTCTAAAATGGCTGAAAGACATGTAAGAAAGTGTTAAACATCCTTAACTATCAGGGAAATGCAAATCAAAACAACGCTGAGAAACCAACATACTCCTGTCAGAATGGCTAAAATCAAAAACACAAAAGACATTTTATGCTGGAGGGCACGTGGAAAAAGGGGTAGACTACTCCATTGCTGGTTAGAGTGCAAAATCCTACACCCACTATGGAAATTAGTATGGCTATTCCTCAGAAAAATGGTAATGAATTTACCTTAAGATCCAGTAATTACATTCTTAGGCATATACCCAAAAGATGCACATTCATACAACAAGGACATCTATTCAAGTACATTGTGAGCATTACTTGCAATAGCTAGAACCTGGAAGCAACATAAATTCCCCTCAACTGAAGAATGGATGGAGAAAATGTGGTACATTTACACAATAGAATACTACTCAGCAGCGGTTGGGGCACAATGGAATCATGAACTTTGCAGGCAAATGGATAGAAATTAAAGAAACCATCCTGAGTAAGGTAACCCAATCACAAAAAAACAAGCACAGTATGTGCCCACTCATATATGGATTTTAGACATAGAGCAAAGGATTACCAGCCTATTATTCACAGCACCAGAAATGCTAGGAAAAAAGAAGGATCCTAAGAGAGATATAAATGGTTTCCTGGAGAAGGGGAAAGGGACAAGATCTCCTGAGCAAATTGGGAGCATGGGGGAGAGAGAGGGATTTAGGAGAAGGGGAGAAAAGGAATGGAGAGGTGGGCATAGGGAGTAGGAATATTGATTCAGGGAAAGAATAGAGGAGAGCAAAGAAAGGGATACCATAATAGGGGGAGCTATTATAGGTTTAAAGAGAAATCTGACGCTAGAGAAATGTCCAGAGACCTACAAAGATGAGCCCAACTAAGAATCTGAGCAATAGTAGAGAGTTTACTTTAAAAGCCCTTCCCTGATGAGATTGATGACTATGTTATATGCTATCATAAGCTTTCATCTGTTAGCTGATGGAAGCAGAAGCAGATATCCACTGCAAAACACTTAGCTGAATTCCTGGAATCCAGTTGTAAAGAGGAAAGAGTGATGAGCTCAGGGAAGAAGATGAGTCTGGAGAAACCCACAGAAACAGCTGACCTGAACAAGTTGGAGCTCATGGACTCCAGTCTGATAGCTGGGAATCCAGCATAGGACTGACTCAGACCCCCTGAACATGGGTGTTAGTGAGGACTGGGTAGTCTATGGGGCCTCTGGTAGTTGATCAGTATTTATTTCTAGTATACAAGTGGACTTTAAGAGCCCATTCCACTTCAGAGGTGTACTCTCTCTGCCTAGTCACATCTGGAGTTCCTAGATCTGCTACAAATAATATGATAGACTTTTTAGACTCTTTATGGAAGCCTCACACTCTGTGGGTAGAGAAGAGGGATCAGAAGGTGGATCAGAAGAGGGTTGGTGTGGGGGGACAGTGGAGGATGGGATGGTGCGTGAACTGGGATTAAAACAAGCTTGATTCAAATTTAAATTAAAAATTATAAAAAAAACAAAACTGAAAAAACAAACAAAAAAAATGTATTAAACCCGACTGTTTCATTCTTCCTCTAAACAACCCACGGTTTGGATTTGCTGTCATCTCATATGATTGAAGAGCTGGACACTCATTTATGTTTATATAATGATCATTTATATCACTGATATCACCAATGTATAAGGAATTGCTTTCCTTGCAATTTAATTACTATCCTACTCTGTACTTCATCAATAAAAATGCTTCCTGATTTATGTTTTGCTGACAAGATATGTTTTTCTTTCGACTGGAACAATAATGTTCCAATTATATTCCATGTTTTATGTACCAATTATAGTACTTGTGATATTTTTAATTTACATATTCAATATTCTCATTTTTTATTCTTACATTTGTTATTCCAACATTTTTTCTGTGTATTTCTCTTGAGTCCTATATGTCCTTTGCTTTGCATTATTCAATTTGAAATAACTAGTAAAAGTCAGGTGATGAAGTGTTAGGAAACTTAAGAGCCATGTTTCTATTTTTCTTAACAGTTTTAATTGCTATCTTTGCTATGTCCTCAATCAAAAGTTCAAGAGAACAAGAACAATGAATATTCTGTGCAGGATATACAGATTAACTCTTTTATGAATTATACTGCTGCAAGATAATAAATAAATGTACATCTCGTTTGGATATAAAATATATTCTGAAATGCTAGCTATAATGTTGTTAGTGAATTTTTCTTTGTACAATTTATAGTATTCAGCACATACTAATGGCAAGTCCTGGAAAAATCACCAAATAGTGGTGTTTTCTAACAAAAACAAATTATTTAAAATCACTTTCTTACCTACTGTTTCTTGAATTTTAAGAATTCAACAACTATGTTCAAGGTAAAGTTTCATACATTTTAAGGTTAATGTGAGTCTTGCATACCAGGAAATTTTCCATAATGGTAAGAAATCTCTCTGCTCACATTCTGCAAAACACTCTGGAGTTTGCATATATTTTTCTCTAAATTATCCTATTTGCTTAAAAATTACACAAAATACTCCACTGTGCAATTCCTGACTCATTCCTGACTCATTCCTAGAGTGTAACTCATAGATGTATCACATCACAACTGGTTTACTCTGAAAATAACAAATCACAACTAAACAACATTAATATATCTTCACACACTGTAAGCAATTTTGAAATACGGAAACCTCATCTCTTGATTCAAACACCGACAACTCAAAAACTGAGTTGCTATCTAAATATGGGCTCATTCTAAGCTTTAAAAATACAGACTGAATTTCCTAGATACCTGTCCAATCATAGCAAAGAAAAGAATATCATTTGGAGGGCCACAGTGAAGCTGAGTAACCTCCTTCACAAATAATGATGATTTTAATGTTAGATTTGTTTTCCCTGTCTCCTTCAGTTGTTCAGGATAAGTACAACTCTGTATGTTAAGTAAGTGTAGAAAAGTCAAATGGGGGATTGCCACTATTTTAAAATGTGGAGTGCTTTATTGGCCCTGAAAGAGAGAAGAATGTCCACCATTTGTTTCTGTCATGAGTTTCAATTTCTTTAATGACTATGGATTCTATTAATATTGTGCGTTTCTTCTCACTTACACATCTCTGCTTTCAAAACAAACCTGCTTTTAAG
Source organism: Cricetiscus sungorus (assembly GCA_030556225.1). NCBI lineage: Eukaryota > Metazoa > Chordata > Mammalia > Rodentia > Cricetidae > Cricetiscus > Cricetiscus sungorus. The sequence goes on from JANBXA010000726.1 coordinate 43,693,772, forward strand.
TCTATAATAAGCAATGTATAGTCACCAATCTTGCAAAGATTATTTTTCTCCAAAGAACTCACTGCAGCAGGACAGTAAAATTTGGAAACAGCACTGAGAATTGTAGGTAGTGAGGAAGCAGGGGGATTACATAGGCTGATACAAGCATGTGCTGAAGAAATGGCAATAGCAAGTTGAAATTGAACATGGGAAAATTTAGTCTGAATGTCAGGAAAAGTTGTCAACTCACAAATTTAATTAGGTAGTGGAATAGCTTCCCAGAAGAAATGGCAGGAATTTATTGCTGGAGCTATTTAAAATTGGCCTGGACAAAGCACTAGGGAATACACAGAGGGCACAATCACTCACAGATTCTTGAAGATTTATATAGAGCAATTGGGCTTTTGAATTTCTAATTCTCATGACCATTATTCTACCATTTCTCTTTCCTTTGATAAGTATGTCCATTTTACAAGTATAACACTGAAAATCAGAACATTATACTATTCCATAGGGATATCCACAACCACTTTTAAAGAAAGAGTTCCAACTATATTCTTAGTTACTGCAGTAAAGTCTCAACTCTTCTTCCTTTAGATTTTCATTCTTTGTATTATTGTGAAAAAACAATCTAAGGAGACTTCTGATATTTTTCTTCTCATCTTTACAAGAGGAATATTATTTTTTTATTATTTCAATTTTCACTTTGTGGGCTAGTAATCAGTTTATTCAATGACTTGTCTACTTTCCACTTTCTGTCTGAATAAAGATCCACAAAGGATTTTTTCTCTTTAGGTCTCGTGTAAAACTACTGGCTATGCCCAGAATCTGTTCATTCAGAATACTATTTTAGTATTTCTTTTTCCTCTGTTCAATCTCTGGGTGAGAAAAAGATAGAGTTTGAAACTTTGATAAAATTATTGATAGCCATTTCTTCAGTGATTCTTGATAGCCAAGGTAATAATTCTTATTTCTGTGAATTATTTTGCATGGATAAAATACATATTCTGTATACAAGTTCCTTGGTCATATTCAATAGGCCTCAAGTAAATTTTACTTGGTTGGACTTTTCATCTCAGTAATAATGTGAGTGTATTATGAGATACTACAATATAACAACAACAACAACATTCTAGTAAGCATTTATCTACTTTGACTAGACTTTATCTTAAACCTTTTGGAATGTAAAGCAATATATCCCCACTTGAATATTCATTTTCCTTTTAATAATAGTCAACAAAACATCTCACCCCTGAATAGAATGTGTTCTCTTGGAATGCTCCTCAAAATGGGGCCCTGGGGACCCTACCAACATTTGCTCCTCAGTTCTTTTCTCCTACCTACTTCAATATCCAGCAGACCCACTCATTCCTGCACCAGGAACCTGCTGTCCATGGCACTATTTCCCTACTCATGCCCAGCACTGACCCCAGAGGAGAAGATGATGCTGACATCACACACCAAATTGGGAATCCAGGCAAGGATATCATGGCTGTATTTGAATCTACAAGATGCATTGCAAAGAGGCTCCAGTCCCTTGATGATAATGAGTGATAACCCTGAGGAGAATAGGGCTTCTTAAAAGAATGATGCCTCAGGCAAGAACCAATAAGTCTTATAATAGGCTTCTGAATACTGTGTATGCGGAGGATAGTGATGACTTTGCATGCTAAATATTGGGGAACATGCATACTCGGCTCTTTGCCATCATCAAAAATGCCAATGTTCTGACTTGTTACACTAACATCTACCAGCAGAATAGTATTATACCCATTGTGAAGTCTGAAATCCCAACTGATTAAGAACCATTACTTGAAGTACTGTTGGAATGTACTGAGAAGGTACTGGCTGTTCCTGTCTAAAAAGCTCTGTGTAACAACTATGTCAATCTGGAACACATATTGCTGAAACCTGATATAGTCACCCCAGTCCATACTTAGTCCCAGAAATTTTCCAGAGATTCATGGTAACTGCTACAACATTTTGTTAATAAGTGTCCTCTGATGTTCCTGGGGTCACTTTATTGCCTTGAGGGCAGAGTGAAGAAGAATACATCGACCTTGATTCTACCAACAAGTGACCACTGTTCTAAAGCCTTTAAGAAAGCTGAAGGAGCCCTGAAGGCTGCCCAGGAGTACATCAAATAAGCACTAGAAAACAGCCTCAATTGTCAAGGAAAGTATACCTCAAGTGGTCAGTCCAAATCACAGCCAGTGACTTCCTCTTCATCTATAACAATGCCTCCTAACCACAGGTGATCTTAGGATGCCCCATCAATACTATAGGCTCCTGTCTACCTATTTGCTATTGAAGAGGGTGATGTCAGGCTCTTTCATTCTTGAAACTGTCATGTGGTATTGTTTCTGAATGCTAATTCTGCCATCCCTTTCATCTCACTGCCAAGAAAAAACTGTTTAAGGCAAAACAATAAACAAAACAAAACTTAGTCCTTATCAACAAATTAGGTTCTTTTCTTAAAATCATATTCAATCATCACAGAATTAAATTACACACACACACACACACACACACACATATATATATATATATATGTATATATATATATATATATATACATATATATATATATATCATATTCACAAAAGCAGCTTGTTCGGGGTCTTAATTTTGGGATTTAAAATTAAGGAATATAGGTAATCTGATATCATTGTGCATGTTTCCTAAATAACTAGAATGAAATGATTACTGTCTATGACCAAAGTACCTCTGAGTGAGTGGACAAAAATGACTTTTGTAGACTTGCTTTGTGATCCGTGGTTTTTGAGAACTTTAGTAAGAAGTACTACTGAGTTGACTTCACAGTGATGATGTATGCTCTAAGGATATGTACAGAGGAGCAAAAATTGTCTTTTGTGATATATTACCCCATAATTATTTTTACATTTGATATTTTATTTCTGTAAATTCACTTTTTCCTCACATATTTGAATTGTCCATGTCAACACGTGGTTTAAGTGCATAGTAATGTAGACGATTCATTAGTTATGAATTGCTAATAGCCAATGAGTAAGGATTTAGTGTAAGCCTTTCTCATGTTTTTTTAAAATAACTGCTGTTTTAGTTAAAAATTTTAAGAATTTTAATAGTGTCCCAAAATATAATTATATCGCCAGCCAATCATTCTTTTTAATCAAAAATAGCCTTAATATTTTAAGGTATAATTAATATTCATGCATATGTATATTTTCATATCAATTGGGGAAAATAGAAAAGTTTATTTTATGTGAATTTGCTGTGTAATTTGATAGGTAGAAATGAGCAAGTTTGGTCCAGTCTAATTATTACTTTGCAGAGAGAATCATCAGTTTTGTTCTGCCTCTTATTTCCATTCTTTTAATTACTAATGATATTCTAATATATACAATATTCTTAAGAACAGAGTTGTACTGCTTACACAATAAATATTATATCATTTACATTCAAAATACCTGTTTGTAATCTATGTTTTTAATATATTGAAATTATAGAATATCTAAACATAGTAAACCAAATATGCTACACCCTCAAATTTGATCATATTATGCAGTGAATTTTCTAAGCTCTTTTGAATCAGCAGAAAGTGCTAGAACTATTATGAGTCAAGGGGAAAAAACTAATTAGCAATAATGAAAGAGGCTGAAAGCATACCTAAAAGCTGCTTTTTTTTCTGTCAATACCAAAAGAAATAATAAAATCAAATCATGAATGTAGCTTTGAGGGCTTGAACAGTTTGCACCAGAAGCAAACAAATATAGCTAATTAGTGAGTTAGAGACAAGAATTTAGTAAAGAAATCTCTAACAAGATATGTACATGGAATAATTTTCTTCTTTTGGTCATGTTTTAGCTGGCCCAACTATCTCTCAAGGGTTGTCATGAATCAACACTCAAATGTAAAACAGCTGTAAATACTAACATAAACTTGACAAAGTTTTGGGAATATTCATTTACATTTACTATTGAGTAAAATATCCAAATTTCACTAACCCCACCAGAAAAGAAATGACGGGATACTGTAAAACCTGAACACTATAATTTCCAGTATCCTATCAAGAGTCAAATTATCCTTGTTTATAAGCGGGTCTGATACATCACTGGAATCTGGGGCTGATTGGCAGAACTGAATTAACAGAGAGGTATTACAAGAATTAGAACACAGAGATGAGGGCTTATTTTTAATAATTTTCATGAAATGGTTGAAGTAGGAAAAGTTGAGAAATAATAGACCTATCATCTCAAGAAAACTTAAAGTGAAAGAAGTGTTAATTAATTATACATTGCTATGATCCAAGCAGAGTAAGCATATAGAAGGGCTAAGGAATAAAGTATAAAGTGATGTTGAGAATGTAAACAACCCTGCATAGTTGATAAGTAGAGCTTGAGCACCAATGTTACATTCTAGTATCATATTAGTGTACTGATTTTATTATCATGAGAATTGGGTTTCTTTAGAAAGATAAATGACCAAAAAAACTGTAAAGGATAGAATTAACTATGTTGCACATCAGTTAATCCATATAAGGATTATAATCTAAATTTAAGAATTTTACCATGCCGTTAAAATTCCATTTTCAATTTTTAGCTATTTTCCCTAGATTTTTCTTAGAGGAATTTATTTGCCTGAGATAAAATACTACTGCCTCTAATCAGCAGACCTGCTTATTCATGTTCTTCAGCGATTGGGTAGCCAACCATTTTTAATGACTTCTAGAAGGGTTATTGTGGAGATGATCCTCTAACTTGAACTTCCAGTGAAATAAAGAACTAAATTGATGTTGTTAGACCTATTTTTACAACTCCTTTGCTAGTGTTATTCAGGTAATTCTGAAGCTACTTTATAAAACATGTCTGATGACCTTGATAATAGAAGAGAGGGCTCATTCTACTGGCTTTATGATTTAGCACTATCTTCAACACCTTATGTCATATTAAGGGAAAAACAGAAACACCAAATATGTAATTTCATTGACTGAGACAAAGCATATTATAATCAATTTTTAGAATCCACCATCTTTTATTTATGTTGCATCGAATTTCTAACCTTCCATTTGCACCCTTTAATCATGAAAATAAATATTACCTACTTCAGATGTTTACTAAGGTCAAATGAGATCAAATAATATTAGATGAGAATAGTTGGTGTTTGTGTCTAGCCCATAATCAAATTTCAATAAATGTTTATTAAATTTAAGCCAAAATGTTCCTCAAACAAGAACTAGCTCTCTTCACATTAGACAATTTTCCTTCTCCCCAACACAATAAATATGTCCTGCTACATCCGTGTGTATTCACTATTAGGTCATGCATGAGTACTCCACTTCTTTCTTCACAATTTCATAATTCTCAGTTATATAATGGGTGAACAGCTTGGTAGGTACATAGTAAGAACTTTAGTTTCTATAGGTGTACCTTACTATAGAGGAACAAAACAGACCTACTAGGAGAGCAAAATATAATCAGTATTTGCCCTTCCCTGAGACTACATCAAGGACAGAAACATGCTATGATCTTGGACCATATTTTTCCAAAATATAACATGAAATTACATTCATTCTTCACTGCTTAGATTATACAATATATTTTATTTGTCAAATGATACCCTTTTGGTGATGTTTAATTCTGTAAATCCATTTGCAGATCATTAGTAATACTGAGTTGAGAGTAAACTAAGAAACCCCTTTGCCACTTGGTAATAAAAATACATAATTAGACTCATAAATATACTCTTTGTGTTTCTTAATCTGGTGTGATATAGATCAAATATATGTATAAATGGATATCATGTGCATATAAGAAGTTAACTTTTCATGTGGTTCAGAAAGGGCAAGGAATACTAGCTTCACTCTTTAAGCTTCAAATCTTTATTCTCTCCTCCATCAGACACAATATTCCTCTCAGTGAATAAATGAATGAAGCATAATTTGAAAACTGACTTGTACTGTTATGAACAAATATTTCCTGTGGCATAGTTCTTTCAAGTAAGGTTCTTGTGATATTGATCTTTCACATAATTAATTCCAAGGCTCAGGAAATTTTATGTCATTATAATGAACTTGGTTTCCATTGGTGCTACCAAATACAAACAAAATGGAAAAGCATACGCCCTCATCCTCTGACATTAATGACAGTTCAGTTAGTTTACTTTGAGCAATTTCTTGCTCAAGAAACTCTTTTTTGTTTTTGTAGACAAATGACTATTAACTGACTTCTCAATGAATTCAATCAAATTTACCTGAATCTTTGTCTACATATCGGTGTTTTGAAAACCAGATTCCTCTTCTAAATCTGACCCTCAAAAATATCACTGTAAAAGAAGCTATTCATATTTTATACTAATCTAATATGCTTCAATGACAAACTAATGAGATAGTCATTTTTAAATAGTGGCTTTATTTTACCTACTTTATGTCTAATACTCTGTGTTAAGAGATACTCTTATATTATGCACCTTTTGAGAAGAAACCTAATGGGCAGAAACACAGGCCCATTCAAGAAAACCAGAAAAGTGGAAATTTGGAAAAGCAAGAGAGAGCCTAACGAATGCTCTCAAAACAAATTTGGCTCTCCACAGGTTCTCTTACTTCTGAGTACGTAAGATTCATATGGGCCTTTTTACTGAAGTACAAGAATTCATCCCTTTCAAATCTACTGAGTCATTAAGTTTGGGGTATGCTGGTAATTTCTGTTTTTATAAACATTTCAAGTATTTCTCATATAGTTGCCTATGAAATTTAGGAAAATAACTCTGACACTGCAAAAGGCAAAAGATTTCTTTTGCTTTAAAGTGGCAATTTTGAAAACCCTTATATTTCTGCTAAGGATAGAGGAGATGAGTATAGACAGCAAGAGCTACACGCCTAACTTTACAAGAAATAACAAAAAAAGCAAATTTGCCACTTTCCTTAAACCCAGAGTGTTAAACATCAAAAGTCAAAAGTCAAAAAAGAAAATGTCTTCAGGGAGAGCCAGATGAGGCACTGACTTACTAGAAAAGGGTGCAGCCTCCAAACTCTGAGTTCTCTTAGGAAGTCTGATAGATAATTAAGAGTGACCTGCAAAATAAAAGCCTCTGGGGATTTAAACTAAAGAGTTTATATGTTCTGCCAGGGTTTCTCATCACTCTTGAACATAAATTTGCTAAAATGTTTTAAAGTCCTAAGAAAATCCCACTTGAACTACAGAAATGGAAATGAGGCACAGCAGATATGTATAGAACAGTACAAAAAATAACAAAAAAAACCCAAAAATCAAAAATAAAAACAAAACAAAACAAAAGTCTGTGGGGACCTTCTTTCCCATTAGCCCTAAGTGCAAAAGAATTTTACTGTGTGCAGTAGGTGTAGAAAAGACAAAGCAAACACCATTGTCCTTTGGGTACTGAAAAAGAAATGAGAGGGAAAAGAACAACCTGTTACCTCTGGGGTGGGCTATGAAATACATGCAGGTTTTAGAATCACTGCCTTGGGATAAAGGAATATGAAGAAAGAAACAACGTCCTTAGAATATAGGGAAATAATGCTATCCTAAAGCTGAGGTTTCCTCAGAACAATGGGAAGAAGTTTTGCAGCCTCCAATATAAAAAGCTGAAAACCTGAAACACAAAGAAGCAGCATAAAGGAAAGGCAATGGATAAGGGATGAACATACATTGATAAAATCCTCCTAAAATTCCAGCTCCCACTCTACACACAAGGTATCACTAGAAGAATTTATAGCCTAAGGCCCACAAAAAGTAACCACAGCAACAATAAGCTTCAATCATCCCATTTTCTAGTTCCAATAACATGAACTGCTGAAATACTAGTGGTCTGAATTCTATAGAATAAGCGAGACAGAGGAAGCTGAAGAAATGATGGCCAAATGTTTCTCCAAATGAACACCAGGTGCTTGCCTAAAGCATGTGCATCCCCTGGCACCATGGTCATTAAATTTAGTTTCTATTGTCCTACTTAAAAGTTAAGGCTTTTGAAAACTTGCAAAACAAATACAAAACAAATACTTTAATAAATGGAAAACACTGATTTCAGGAACAAAACGCAACACCCAAGAGACATGAAAACATGCTCATTCAGCCTAGACCTGACATAAATGTTGGTTAACTTATAGACAATTTTAATTCTAACTACTATATTAATTTTCACCATGACAAAATATGAACAGAGATTTAATAAGTGGTGCCAACATCTCCATGACAACCATCAGCTGTCTAACAGAACTCATGATACAATCAACATGAGGGAAGTGGTGTTTGGTACTAAAACCTAGCCACCTTCCCAGGGATAATAAAGTGGTGGACTTTAGAAAGGAATCTACTTCCCCCACTGTGATAGGCCAGCATAATTTCTCAGCATACTGTAAGTCTTACACTTAGACTCACAGATAAGTATTGCTATCACCCTCTTACCACCAAACCTTCTTTTCACAGAAATGGAACAATCGCGGGAAACTACAACTGGAAACATTATAGAGATGAACAAATAATGGAGATTCTTACCTCAGTGGATACATCTCCTTCTATATCACATCTATGATGTAGGGAACCTCTTATAGACAGTGGTAAAAAGATTGAAAGAACCAGAATACCAAGGAAACTTGTTGTGAAACTAGCAATGACTGCATAAACAAGATCTAAAGAAACACACACACACACACAGAGAGAGAGAGAGAGATAGAGAGAGATAGTGAGAATTCAATTTGAATGAGTTTGTTAATACTTAAGACCTGAAACCAGAAAAGTACTAAATGAAAGCACAACAGAAAAAAAAATATATGTATAATTAAATGGTGGTTTTTATAAAAATCCAAAAGAATTGGCAACGTGAAGAAAAATGACAAATATGGTTATACCCAACATAAGGAAACATCCAAAAGAGCAAAATGACAATTTTCAAAGTGAAACAAAGGTTTAGTAACCCATCTTACACAGTACTCTTATTCAGAATATAAAACCAAAATATCTTCAGCAAAATAAAAAGGAATAATGATATCAATAGATATTTCATAAAGAAGAACAACTATCAAACATATTTGGAAACAATGTCTAGTATCATTAGTTTTTGATTAAATAGAAATCAACATTAACATGACATATAATTTAACCCTAGTTAATACAACTCGTATCAAAAGATATGTGTACATAAAATTTACAAAAAGGCAAAACCACTTTTGAGGGCAAAAATTAAAGAAAACTTTTAAATACCATAGAGGGGAAAATGAATTCTTCTAGTCATTATGAAGGAAAAACTAAAAGTTCTTTGTAAAACTGACACATCACCCAGTTATCCCATTTCCAGATACGGAAAAAAAAAATGATTCAGCATCTAACATAGAAATCTATACTTCTAGATTTATTGTGGCCATCCTCACAACACCTAAACTGTGTGTATATGTATGTGTGTTTGTAAAGGAATATTATTTGGTAATGAAAATATAGATATTTATCACTTAAAACAGAATAAGCTTGGGTGGATAGTACTATTTTAAGTGAAGTAAGCCAAATGCATACTGACAAACATTGCTATACAATTTCAATTTGGATGTAGAATTACTAGTTGCTGAAAAGGTAGGAGGGAAGATAAAAGAGTCAGAAAAACAGGAACTACAACTAAATTAGATGTTCCACAGCACAGTATGAGAGATTATAGTTCATGAAGGCTTTTTAAATGTTTCATGGAGAACTAGAATTGTGGAAACAGGCGACTGCAATCACAAAGAATTATCACAAAAAGAAATGCTAATTACCTTGATTAGACCAGTACATATTACAAACATATGCTGAAATATCACACTGTGGCCATGCAACTGCATGTTTTTTAGCTGTTAATTGAATGCTTAAAATTCAAAATAATATGCATTGGATGGGAAAGAGTTTATTATACTGAATCTTCTAAAAGATGTGGGGACAGTTAAAGTGTTGATATTATTCTTTATAATATTTGTTGTTTTTGTAGTGATAGAAATTGATCTAAATATTTTTCACATACTAGGCAAATAATATACTATGGAGGTTCATTTATATCTCATGAAAAGTGTTTTCATAAAATTTGCCTTGATTATTCTCTGGTGTGTGAAATAATATTCCATCTGTAAAGTACTCATACACATTCCAACAAACCAGTAAATATGTTGCCTTGTGTATCAATGGCAACCATATAGATATGATTCATTAAGAGAGAAATGAACCAGGGTTATCTGAGTGAACTTATATAGAAGTGTGATGTTGTTACACTACAGGCTTTGAAGACAAAGTGACACACTGCGAGTGAAGGAATGTTGGTCTTTCTAGAAGCTAGCATAGGTAAATTAATAAATGAGTTGTCTCCTAAATTTTCATTAAGAAAAGATATTCTGTTACTCTGTTAAGAACTGTTTTTAGTACAACGATGTACGACAGTATTTGCCAACTTAAGAAATGTTAACTAAAGATCAGTGTTATTATAAGCCACTAAGTTTGTGGTAATTTGTTGGAGCAATAATAGAAAATGAATAAACATTCTACAATCTTTTTTGTGATATAATGGTTTAGCTTTTTTATATTGTAACTTCAAATTTGTAGTGATTTAGATGTCTTTTAAGCAATTAAAAGCAATCATCAATCATTTTTAGCATGCTTGAAAATGTACTCATTTTATTCTAAATTTGAGGAATTATATCAAAATTTTCTTCCTGTGTGATGTTGCTGCATTTCATTCTAAGAATTTATTCAAAATAATTGTCAGATTGATGATACTACATTGGATGCATTACCCTTCCTGAGGAATGGAAAAGGGGTGAGATGGAGTGATGATGGGGGCAATAGGAGAACAGGAGGGAAAGGGGAACAAGAATTGGTAAAATAAGCTTGTTTTTAATTTATTAAAAATAATTTAAAATAATTTTTAATTTTATATACATTAGCTTAGACTTTCATTATTAAAAATGACTTCTTCCTTCTTCATGCATATACCACTGGAGGCTAGGAAATGGGCTTTGCTTCTTTACCTGTTTACTTAAGATTCACATTCATGTAGATTTGTGTTTTGCATTTAATTGAAGTTTATGAAGTAACACTTAATATCATCAAAACATATGAATTGTATAACATATACTTGCTTTCCCCCAAAAATAGTTCCAATGTCATGATGGCTGATAAAGTACTGACAGGTAAGTTTATATTCCAACCACATCCAGCTGCCTCATCAGCTACTTTCCTGGTAATACAGATAGAAAAGCTGGGCTTTTTATAAAAAGTTGAAATTTTATTTTCTTCCCTGTATTATACTAGTAATATATGAGTAAGTGTTCCTGAGATTTCATATTAGGTTGAAATAACTATATATGTGGAGGTTAATTACCCAATAATTAAATGATTAGGTATATAAATGACCAGAAATGCTGAATCTGAAAAAGTAGTTGAAATAAAACAAACAAAATCGAAAAAGAAATTAAAAATGCTCCTAAACCTAGAACCCCTTTGAACCACTTTAACTCAAATTACTAGAAGTTGCAAAGAAAAGATTCCAATAACAAAATATATAGCCTTCTATCTATCCATGTTGCAACCACATAACGTGTATTAAGGATGCTGGCCACCAACTTGGATCTGGACAAAGAAAACAAGAATTTAAAATTTCCCTGTTCAACTTTTTTCCTTTTACCTGTAATAGACGGGATGAATACAATTAGGCAAAATTATTATTAATTGACTTTCTATACCAAAATGGCACATGTTTTCAATCCAATGAAAGCAATCATTGATTTATATAATATGTGGAACACTTAGGCCTTAAAGGTAATAAGAGTTTATGTATAATAAGCGTACATTTCCTCTTCATCACAGATAGAGTAGTGAATATCACATGGTTTTCAGTAACAACTAATCAATTTGTTTTAAAACATAATGCCTCAAGATCTATTCTTGACAAGTACAGAGTTTACCAGTGACTCATATGCCAGGGAGTTACTAGATATTTTAGAATATACATTTTGCCATAAGTGCTAGGATTACTACTGACATTTACATGTTCTTGGACCAGCTATATAAATATTTTATAATGCAAGCATCATAAGCATGCTGCCCTCTGGAGTAATATTTTGACACATCAATGACAGCATTATCCTTTATCTATCACCCTTACTCTGATATTTTTTCTTTTACAAAATAACCAAATTCATTGTGCAACATTGTCTTCAGACTCTTATAGTTGAATCAGCATATGGGGTAAAGAGTACAACCATGGCTGAAGCCTTCCTTAATCAAAGAATAAGTAGATGAAGACTATCTCTAAGAAGCTCCTAAAGGGAAATCCCAAGAAGAAGATTTTATAATAAACAATAAGAGTTTTTCTACTTAGCGTTACTTTTGCTCTGATGAAAATATCTTGACCAAAAGCAAGTTGAAGAGGAAAGTGTTTCTTTGACTTACACTTCACACCACTGTTCATCCTCAATGGATATCAGGATAAAACTCAAACAGGGTAGGAACCTGATGGCAGGAGCTAATGGAAACACCATGGAGGGGTGCTGCTTACTGGCACCCCTCACAGTGGTGACCAAACACACAAAGGTCTGGGCCCTTCCCGACCAATCACTAATTAAGAAAATGCTCTTGCCTATTGCCTGATCTTTTGGAAGCATTTTCTCAGTTGAGGTTTCTTCCTCTTAGATGACTTTGGTTTGTGTCAGGCTGACATAAACTAGCCAGCACACAGTCCAAATCTAGAGATGTCTCCAAAATTTTTAAAATCTATTTTCTACAATAAAGCAGTATTCTAGTTTGCTTTCCTATTGCTGCAATAAACACTATGATGAAAAGTAACATGTGGGGAGAAAAGTTTTATTTCACTTTACACTTTCGAGTAGCAATATATCATTGGGAAAAGTGGGATGGAAATTCAAGGCAGAAACCTAGAGCGGAAACACTGGAAGAATGATGCTTACTTACTTGCTGCCTCTCAGGGGGACTTGACTAGCTTTCCTATTTAGCCTAGATCAACCTGCCTAGGGATTAATATAACTGCCCATAGTGGACTGGGCCCTTTTCAGTGAATCATCAATCAACTCAATTACTTACAAACAAGGCCACAGGCTAATCTGATCCAGACAATTCCACTAGGAGCCAAAAAAATGACAAACTGCTGGAAGCTAAGAAAATATATATTTACATATTCTGGGTTTTAAATCTCAAATGACTGCCTAAAAGTTTGATTTTTTTCTATTATAAATTTTTACTACATCCATTTCTTGAGAGATATCAGATACACATGTGCTATAAGCATGTGTGGATATCAGAGAAGAGTTTGCAGGCGTCATTTCCATACTTAACTATGTCACTGACCCTGAAAGTTTTCACAGTTATTTATTTTATTATCTTAGTCTATATTAACCTTAATAAGATTTTAACTAAATGCTATCATTATATTGCATATGACTGTTCTTCAAATATTAGAAGTATCCTTAAAAATTTACTGTAGTCTAAATAGAATTAGTAAAATACTGAATTTGAAATACTTTGCTAAATGCCACTTGCCAAATAAGAAAATGTGTCAAAGATTTCAATACTAACCCAAGGCAAAGGAATTCTCAGAACCTATTTTAGTCTCTTACAAGCTATTTCTTTAAAGACATTCAATGATTTGAGATTTGAGCAGTCCAGTTGCTTATTGTTTCTAGTACACTGTAATATATATGAAGCCAAGATATTTACATCTGCTCTTTCAGGAATATAAGAAGCTTTCCACACATACTTCATAGTTTACATAGGAAAATAAAATCATTATGTACAAACTACCATTCACATTATGCTGTTGCAAAAGAAGGTTTAATTTATAGAATCCTAAATACTTCTTTAGTTGATGCACTTACACTCTAATGCTAATGGAAAGAAATTGCTTTGAAAAACTTACATATGTTACAGCAGGTCTCGAGGAGATGATGGGAGATGTTATTCTGTATATATGTTTCTCATACTGGTTAATAAAGCCCTGTGGCCAATAGAAAACAAGATAGGCGGGGCTAGGAGACCAGGAGGAGGAGAGAGGAAGTGGTAGGGGTCGAGATGTAGCCCGGGAAGAAGCAGGAAGCCTGCCGTGCGGCTCCCTGATAAGACGACCACGTGGAAATACTTAGATAATTAGATTAAGGCAGAGCTAGCTCATTAACAATAATGGTAACTGGCCAACAGGATTGTATCAAATACAGAGTCTCTGAGTGTTATTTGGGGCACACGTGGTTGCAGGACAATGGCGGCAGGACCAGGAGGCCGGCGGGAACAACATGCTGTAACATACATATACTTAAATTATTTTTAAGAAGTATTGAAATTTGGATGCTGATATTGTACTGAATAAATAAACTAGAATTTGAGTCTTTGATAATAAAAAAATCAAATCTGTAATAAGTTTCATAGGTAAAATTCATATGAAAATTTATAGTTTAACTAGTTTTACAAAATAAAATAACTTTAGTAGGAAAAATGAGTGGTTGTATTCATGAAGGGGAAGAGTTAGAGGACAAATACCTAAATTCTGTGTAAGATTTGAAAATTGACCACAAAGTTTCTTAGAGAATTCCAAAACAACACAGGCTATTGTCATTGTTCTTGTTTGCCAATCATGACTTGGTAGAAAGTCTATTTTCAAAGATACCAGAACACCTTTGTCACAGGACTTGGTAAAATCAAATAGATCCTGACTAGGGAGCTACTGTTATTCCTGCTAGTTACCTTTCACAGGACTGTAGGATATTATATATAAAATTCATCAGCAGTCTTATACAACAGTGGAACTGTGAGCTATAAAAATGAAGATCTTGGCCAAATATTCCCATGGGTGGCATGAATGTCATGAGATTTACCAACTGCTTTTTCATCAGTTTTAAGACCTATTACACCATAGAAAATACATGCCTGATTCTGCAAATCTGGATGGTAACCCATGGTTGGAGAGCTTAAGGTGTCCATGGATAAAATTACTACTATTATTTTTTAATAAATATAATAGAAAACTCCACTCTAAATTCATATATCTCTATCAATAAAATAAAATAGAGTAGCCCTCAGATCTTGCTACAAAAGTTTATTTACACAACATATATAATTAACTGAGAATTTCACTACTGGTCAAAATACAGAGAATAAGTATCTGTGGAATGCTTAGTCAGATGTGGTATATCCAGATCATACTTTTTCCTCTAAGGCTCACAGACCATCTCAAAAGATTGTTTGAAATGTTTTAAGTGCCAGGGTTTAGTTAGGGCCAGAGTGAAACAGTATCTTCTGGACATGATAGGACCACTGTACTCAGGAATTCAGAGCAACTATGGTTACCTGCATAGACCTACACAAGATCAAGCTAGTCATTATTCTAGCATAGAGGCAGAAGGGAGTCATGATTTCCTATCTTAAATGAGAAGCTGTGGATCGTTAATGATTTGTAGGAGAGGGAGAAGGATTTTACTCTAAGGGTACGACCCCTGGTAGAACAACCAAGCTCAAGTGGAGGTGCACTATATCCTGGATTGTATAGGTAGGAAAATTAGACTCAGTGAGTTATTAATAACAAGTAAACATACAAATTTAGGAGAGCATAAGGTATCTGGAAGAAGTTAGTAGAAGGAACAGAAGGTGAATATGATCAAAGTATATTCTAGTATGAAATTATCAAAGAATTAAGGAAGTTAAGCAGTAACTTGAAAAATGTTTATGATCAAACTGTTGTAATTATCTACAAGAGAATTTGAAATGGGCTGTTACAAATGCATTCTGTGTCTCAAAATATGAGGCTTATAGTAAATTAAAATTTCAAAGTTAAATACTGAAAATGTAAATATAAGTCTTCGAATAAAATTGTGCATTATCTCAAATATAGAACTTAGCTGACAGCTTCAAGAACAAATGAAAGAAAAAAGTGTCAGTAAATTTGTTGCTAGAATAAGCTAAATTATCTAATACAAAAAAGCTAAGAAGATAAAAATGGTGAAATTAAAAACACTGAATAACTTGAGGAATTGTGAGACATCAGTGCTTCAACATGCAAACAATTTAAGATATAACATGAGCAGAGAAATTTAAGAAGGAAAAATATTTTAAAATAAAAAATTCATATTTGGCAAAAAACAGTATTACAATTCTCAATAGTGTCCAACCAGAAACAATGAGTGGTTCAAACATTATACACAGTACAGATATATTAAAAACTAAAGATAAAAAGAAAAACTTGAAATTATAAAAACTGACAAGTTACATTTTCAGCAAAATATATTTGTAACGAGTATGTTTTCCCCACCACCAGTCTGGTCCCGCCATGCCAGCCCCCAATAACACGCTGACACTCTGTATTTGATATAATGCTGTTGGCCTGTTACGTGTTTCTTATTGGCTAGCTCTTTTTAAATGATTAACCCATTTTTATTACTCTAAGTATTTGCACGTGGCTCATCTTACCGGGGAGCAGGACCAGAACTTTCTTCTCTGCAGCCTCTACATGCTGATCCCTCCTAACTACTTTCTCTTTCCTCCTAGTCTCCTAGTCCTACCTATCTTGTTTTCCTATTGGCCAACAGTGATTTATTCATTAACCAGTATAAGAAACGTATTTACAAAATAGCATCTCCCATCATATATTTAACTAGCTATTGACATTGACACAATGGAGCTCAAAATAAAGTCTAATGATACCTTTCAAGACATGTCTACCAAAACCCAAATTCCATTGAGAATTCTATATGAAATAAAATTAATCTGAGAAAGGATGGCGAACTAAAGTTATTTTCACAAGAAAAATAGGAGATGCCTGGATGGGTAGATGACGTATATATGCCTCATTCCGGTGTGGACATCCTCCAATCTCTTACTTTTTACATCTTGTTCAGCTGTGAATCACTCTGTTGATCACCATCTACTGCAAATAGAAAGTACTCACATAAGGGTAGAGTGATCCATTTTTTCTACTACAGGAATAATGATAATCATTAGGAGTTGATTTAGTATCAGTGATCATTGAAGGTTCATAAGGAATATAAAAGACAGTTGGTATTTAACAACCAAGAAGCAAGTCTTCCAAACACAGAATGGCATTTGGTACAGTATTCACAACATCTGTCCAAATCCAAGAGAGACCAAATCCCAGCACTGAAATATCAGTTGGTCATGAAATCCCACCCGTACTGTGCTAGCTAATATTATGTTAGCTTGATACACACTAGTGTCATTTGGAAAGTTAACTTCAATCAAGAAAATATCCTCATCAGACTGGCCTCTAGGCAAGTCTGTGGTGAATTTTCTTGATTGGCAATTGATCCTAGAGGGCCCAGTTCACTGTAGTCAGTGCCAATACTGGCTTGTGTTCCTAGGCTGTATAGGAATGTAGGCTGAGCAAGTAAGTAAGGAACATTCCTTCATGACATATTATTTAGTTTCTGCTTCCAAATTCCTGCCTTGCATTCCTATTCTTGCATCCTATGATAATGGACTTTGATGTAGAACTACAAGCTAAATAATCCCTTTCCATCCAAAGTTGCTCTTAGACAAGATGCTTTATCACAGACATACAAGACCTAAGTCACATAGCCATGGAACTATTGGCAATTGCTAGCAGATTGGAAAGGAGAGCCAGTGATCTCTATTATAGCCCTGATAAGTCAAAGATGCTCCAGTAGAAAACTGTACATATAAAAATATTTGATATTTAAGCAATACAAATAAGTCTTGATGGATTTTCAAAAACAAGGACACAAAACTGGGTAGGTAGGGAAGTAGAATGCATATGTGTAGAACTAGAGGGTGAATATGATCAAAATACATAGAACAAAAATTTCAAAAAACTAATTAACAATATAACTTAAAATGGAAAGAAAACTAGGTGTTTCATGTCTACTGAGGAGGAATTGGACCGGTATAACAGTTTCTAATATCCTAAAACATTATAGAATAACTGTGCTTGATAATAATCAATTGCATGTTTCAAAATAGTTGGTGTCACAGATTTAAAATGTACTAATAAATAGTAAATGTTTGAAACTATTGCAATACAGGTTACCACAATCTGATCATTATACACTACATATACTTACTGAAATAAGACATTATGTCTTAAAATACACATAATCATGAATCATGGCTATTTTCCACATATTTAGGGCTCTCAATAGAGCTTCTCTGACATAATCAATGCCTCTATCACTGTCTACATGGTTACATGTTCTCTGATTCTGAGCCACATCATTTTATAAGGGCCATGACTAAATTGGCACATTTGGAAAATTTTAAACTAATTTGCACAAATTAAAGTGTTTGACTTAATCACATTTGATAACCTGTTTGCAATATAAGACATTTATGGGTTTTCAGGATAAGGATATAGACAATATAGAGATGAATTATATGTCCTAGAGAAACAGCGTAGTGTTTTAAAGGGCAACTATACATAAAGATTTCTTCCAAATTAAGGTGAAGTTTGAATGAGCAATAAGTACATAAAAATATGTTGAACATCTTTGCTCTTTAGAAAAAAATGGAATCAAAACCACATTGTGGTATTATTCATGCACTAGAATGAAATTTAATGTTTAAAATTTAAAATTAAAATATCTAGCCATATAAGATGTAGAAGAGATGGTAGTTTCATATTATGCTGTTAGCACATAAAATAGCCCACCCACCTATTTTTAATTTCACTCCTTGGGTTTTGCCACTCAGCTTCCAAATAAATACCTGGACACTTACCCTTACTTATGAATTCCTGGCCTTAACTTGACTTGTTTCTAGCCAGCTTTCCTAACATAATTGCAGCATTTCTCTTCTTCTGCATGTTGTCTCTGGACCTTTTCCCTATCTTTATTCTAAATAATCTTTCTTTACTCCACAGCTGTCTATGTGGCTGGGTGGCTGGCCCCTGGTATCATTCTTTCCTTTTCCTTTCCTCACTCTTCCATCCTTTTGCTCTTCTTTTTAGCCTATATTTCTCCTCTTACTTATTCTCTCTGCCTATTCCTCTCTCCTGACTAGCAATTGGCCCTTCAGCTCTTTTTTAGACAAATCAGGTGTTTTAGGCAAAGTATCAGCTTTAAAGAGTTAAACAAATGAGACATAAAATAATGCAACACATTTTAGATTATGAAATAAATGTTCCACAGCTCAAACAAATTTAACACATCTTCAACTATGATCCACAACACAGTTTAGTTCCTATTTCAGCAAGCCTTATTTATAGGCCACTGAACAAACAAATGAAAACTAGTGCTTACAATAGTCTTCCTCCTATTTCCAGACTAGAAAAAATCCATTGCAGTATTGTATTTCTACTTAGCAATAAAATTTCCACCAATGTATACAAAATAAACCAGACACAAAAGAATACATACAGGGACTATAGAGGTTGCTTGGTGGTTAAGAGCACTGGCTGCTCTTCCAGAGGTCCTGAGTTGAATTCCCAGCATTGATATGGTGGCTCAAACCATCTATAATAGACTCTATTTTCCTCTTCTGATGTGAAGGTATATAATCAGAGTACTCTTACATAAAATTAAGTAACTAAATAAATAAGAATACATACTTCAAATAAAGATCACGAGGAATGAACTTAATATCTAATTATAAAAAAACCTCTCACTTGCTGTAGAATAATACTTCCATATACTGTGTGAATATATGTCACTATGATTAATTTAATAAATCACCTGATTGGTCAATAGCTGAATAGCAACAAGTTAGGCAGGGAAGCCAAACTGGGAATAATGAGATGAGGAAGAATACAGTCAAAAGAATTGCCAGCCAGATGGAGAAAAAGTGAGACATTCAAAATGGAATTAAGATAAAAGCCACAAGCCTCAGGAAGGGCAAAGAATAGTTAAAATGGGTTAAGTTGTAAGAGCTAGATTTAACAATCGTGAGTTATTGGCAAAACATTTATAATTTATAGGAAGCCTTTAAATCAGTTTGTTGGGTAGCAGCAGCCAATTATTTAGGTTCAGTCAATTAGGACAGGAAAACTTTGACTATACTCACTGTCACATTTTTCTCTAGGAATGGGGCAAAATGTTTGCAAAACACAATAACTGACTTGGTTCATATTCAAGTGTGTCTATTTGCCAAAACATATTAAACTTCACAATCAAAATTGATTAATTACGTTATATTCTAATTAGACATTAATAAATTGAAAAGTACATCGTATAAAATTTTTGTCCTTTAAGAATAAGAAAGAATACTATAACTGAAGGTAAATGACAGTTCATTAATTTGAGTTTGAATAAATTAATGAATTGCGACACAATGTTGAGTACTTTATAGGTTATAGTACTGTATAATTTTGTGTTGAGCATATATTATGTGTCAGACATATCCTATTATGTAAAAATTGAATGTACTTAAAAATGTCATGTTTCCTTGGATGATAATGGATGATCCGCACATAAATAAGATAATTGCAACAGCGATAAGCATGATGAAAAAAGTTGGAAATAAAAGATGACTTTAGGGCTCTTGGTTACTTGACCAAGAATATTTAAGAAACCTTCTCTGGGAGACAAAGGCAGGCAGATCTCTGTGAGTTTGAGGCCAGCCTGGTCTATAGAGCTAGTGCTCCAAAAGAATACAGAGAAACTCTGTCTTGAAAAAAAATGTAGCAGCAACCCTCTTTGAAAAAAAAAATTGACCATTTAGTTAAATTTTATGTTTTTATTAACTAGTCTTTCTAAGACTCAGTGCAAGTTGATATTGATTGGCAAATAATTGTCTCAAATAGCATAAAAGGAGAAATATAAAAGTATTGCAATCTAAACTTTTGTGAGGATATAAGTTTAGTTAGGCTCTGAGACTTTGGTAGAATTGATAGAAAAGTATAAATCAGAAAGTAATTATAACATCTATTTTCGTATTTCCTTTCTGTTCTCTCCTGTAATTTCAATCTTTCTTTTGGAGTCTCATGGAAGTTTCTGTTTTCAATTTAAATTTAAATCAAGCTTGTTTCTTCTACCTTTCCTCCTTCTCTCCTCTCCTGCCTTCCCCAACTCTCATCCCATTCCATCCCTTTTCTGCTCTCCAGTGATGGTGAGGACTTTGCTGCAGGGATCTCAAAAGTCTGTCATATCATTTAGAGAAGAGCCTAGGCCCTAGGCTGAGAGATTGTCTCTATGTGGAATGGGCTTCCAATATCTATTTATATCCTAGGGATAATACTGATCCACTACCAGAGGACCCATAGACTACCCAGTCCTCCTAACTAACACTGAAGTTCATGGGTCCTGGGTCAGTCCTGTGCTGGTTTCCCAGCTATCAGATGGGTCTGTTTACTCAGGGAAAGAAAAGAAGAGAGTATGAAAAGAGACACCATAATAGAGGGAGTCATTATAGGTTTAAAGAGAATCTAGCACTAGGAAAATGTCCAGAGACCTACAAGGATGACCCCAAATAACAATCTAAGCAACAGTGCAGGGGCTACCTTAAATGCCCTTACATGATAATGAGGTTGATGACTATCTTATATGCCATCCTAGAGCCTTCATCCAGTAGCTACCAAAAGCAGAGGCAGATACAACTGAACACTGAGGCAAACACATGGAATCCAGTTGCAGAGATGGAGGAGTGATGAGCAAAGGGGTCAAGACAAGGAAGGAGATGCCCACAGAAACATCTGAATTAAACAAGGGGGGGGTCTCATGGATGTTTCTTACATCCAATGCCATTTTAAGTGTTTGTTGCCATACAGAGTTCCAATAGGGTAATTTTACCTGTATATTATTAGCTTATATCAGTCTTCATATAGGCCCATAAAGATTAAAAGCTCATTAAATGGACTTGAGATAATGATCAATATTTTAATTTCCACACTGACCTTCTTCTTAGATCCTAACTCTAACCCTTCACTTCTAAAGAAGCAATCAATTAAACATTATGCTTATGTGTTTGTGGGTATGCATTGTATCCATATGTGTGTGGAGGCACACATGTTCTTACGTTCTTGTAGAAGTCAGAAGAGACACAGCCAATGTCTAATAGTCTCTGCCTTATTTTTGAAACAGTTTGTCTCACTGAAAATGGAGCTAGCCTTTTCACCTAGAGTGGCTGAAAAAACTAACCTCCACCATAGTACTCATAATACAGATGTATCTGGTTGCTCGAGATGCAAAACTGTGTCTTCATTGTTGCATACCAAGCACTTTATTCACTAAGCTGTCTTCCAAACTCTCTACAAAATTATACTGCTTCTCCAAAAGTAACATGGGTTAGCGAATGTTACAAGACAATAGGGATCACAAAAATGTACATACTACTGAAGAAAATCTCTTTCTGCCCCCGAAAATAAAAATAAAAGAAACAAGAAAATCCCATGTGTATATACTACATATGGCCTCCAAATGTTGAGTTCCAAGAAAGACTGGCTCTGTTTTCTTACATGTATATCTCTTGATATATCCACCATCAAATAAATGGCTACATTCTGAATAATTCAGTAGCACAATATCTACTGATCACCTCTGATGTCTCTGAAAACATTTTTCTTTTCTAAAATCCGAAGTTAGGTTCAATTTCAAACTCTACGCCAAAAAATCTTTCTGTTCATCAATTTCCATATCTAAAAATTAGTATCAATTACTGTTTCATAAGATTGTTATAAAGATTAATTTAATCAGTATCTTAAATTATTAAAATAGTGTCTAGAATTAATTTTAGGCATCTTAAAAAATGTCATTATAATTATTCTATGACTACTAAGATGAGAGTCTATAAAATTAAGATATATATGTATATGTACATATACATATATGTGTGTGTGTGTGTGTGTGTGTGTGTGTGTGTGTGTGTGTTTGTGGTAAACAGAATCAAATGAAAGTATCAAGTCACATTTTACAAAGGAGGACTTTGGCCTGCTTTATTTGGATATAGGCATTCTGCTATTCCTGACACTGAATTACTTCTGTTTATGATCATTTTTAAGCTACCCTCTTCAGCATTCCTTTTATGACTGAGTCTTACAGTGAATTTGAGTCATAATATACTATCTTAGATTGTGCAAGTATAAAAATAAATTGAATCATTTTGTTTTCCACTCAAGTCTAAATTTAGGTAAACATTTTTCCCTAATGTTCTAAATATATGGTAAGTTTAAAAGTGAATTAGTGTTACATTCATAATTATGTCTTGGTTTTAAAGTAAGTTTCCCATTTTAAGAAGAGATTCTCTTATTTGAATATTTCAAAAATCATCCATAAGCTATTGATGTTGAAAAATTAGTGTGCACTCAAATGTAATAAGCAGAATATGTTTTTGGAGGGACAAAGAAGCATAACCCATATGATAACCACTTCAATTTATAGTCTACCAAATCAAGTACATTTCAAACTAGTCTCTTATGAATGTATATAGGAAAAATTTTAAGTTTTAGTAGATGACTTTACATTGATCTGCCTCATACAAAACAAAATGCTCAGCTAAAAACATGAGGCAGATCATTTAAACTGTAAAAACTAACAAGTTTACATTTATTTAGAAGAATGACCTTAAGAAATTATTGAAATTGCCAAAACACTAATGCTTTGTTTGATGATATTACATTAGATATAGTTTCTGATGTTCTAACATTTTTTAAAAACATGATAACAAGAGGGTATTTGTTAAATCATGATTATAATCAAAAGGTAGAAAAAGAGTCTGGAGTTTTATGCCTCTTTTATTTCAATGCATTCTATGGTATGTTTATAGACCTTTGAAGTAATCATACACTTCCTAAGTGAATATAAAACAAAAATTCTTATGCACATCCTTTAAATCAAGACCTCATTAACCATATGGACTCACTATTGCTCACTCTATGAAAAGTAGCAGTTGGCATTCCAAACCACACTAACAACTTCAATTTGAATATTAGCACTCACTAAACAATCTTTGATATGAAAGAAAATTCCAGACTCTACAAATCTGGTAAAAGGAGCTGTTGTGCGTTAAAGTAAACGTCTTCATCTACAGACAGAAGCAGAATGGTAATCAATGACAGAAATTAAGAGTAAGGTATTAAGTAATAAAAGAGGTAGTATCATTAAATCCTTTGGGCCAGCATTCAGTTTATTCTTATGATTTAGTCATTTGCTAAACTGTATAACATTAACTGGACCTAAGTCATCATTTCAGTGTGTTAGTCTCCCTTTGTAATTTTTTATTAATTTTGTGCTATGACTTTATCATGACAGCAATTATTAGTAACCCTCTTCATCTCCATAGTCTACATAATACTTTGGTAACAAAACTGATGTTTAATCCTTTTAATAATTTTTCTTCTAGTAATATGTTATTTATTAGCAAGTTCCTTAGTAAGACATATGTTATTCCACTAAGCTGCTTAACCATGAGTACATAAAAGTCATCATTCAAGAAACTAATAGAATCAGAAGTTATTACTTATTTCTGTGTTTATAGAGCTGTACCTTTATGTCTCAATCAATTTAATTTTATGATTATGGTAGATTAGTCTAAAGCTTAGTAGAAGCTATATTGCTAACTCGTGGACAGTTCAGAAAGTTGTAGTCAAAATAAATGCTTTCATAAACACCATATAGAACAAAAATTTCTATTAATACAACAACTGCCTAAACACACACATATGTGGTTTTGCCTGTGTGTATTTATACATAATTACCAGATGTATTTATACACATGTAATTTAAGTAAATGTGGTATAAAAGAGAGAGAGGTGTGTGATTTATAATAGTTTTTAAATGCTTCCATTAAAAAATTCAGTGTGTTCTATTTCCTACATGAGTTAGTAAGTTAAACAATTTAAACATAATTTTCATAGAAGCTTGTAATTGCTCCTGTTCAATAGCTCTTTGTAATATTTTGCAACAATAAACCTTTATCCGCAGTTGTGTTCTCCTTTCTTGACATAATCTTTTAATTCTATTATGTGAACAATCAACATATAAAACATTTTCTTAGCATTGTTCTTGTTCTAAGTTAAACCAACATAAAAATACAGGCTTATACTTATCAGGAGAAAAAGAAAAGATCTGAGAAATATTAGGAATGTGTCAGTGTTAACTAATTAATCACGTATATTGACATTTGAAAAAGTCAATGAGTCCATCCTTAAACATCTAAAAATTTTATATTTAGCCATCGTGTAAATAACATCAAAATATATCTAATGATAAATTGATAGGCTTTTTTTATTAACTAATGAAAGTAAAATTAAAAGGTAGCTTGAGGAATGGTCTTTGTGGTGGTTTGAAAGAAAATGGCTTCCATAGATGAATAAGAAGTAGCATTATTACAAGATGTTGCTTTATTATAGGAAATGTGTCACTGGGGACTGGCTTGGAGTTTCAGATGCTTGAGCTTGGGCCAGTGCTTTACAGTCTATTTCTGCTCCCTATGGATCAAGATAAAGAATACTCAGCTCCTTCTCCAGCACCATGTCTGCCTCATGCCACCAAAGTTATCATCATCATGATAATGGACTAAAACTCTGAACTATAAACTAGTTCCAATTAAATGTTTTACTTTATAAAGTTGCCGTTTTCATGGTTTCTACTTAGAAAATCTAAGTATGAAAGTCATGAAATGCAAACTTGAAGAAACAAATTATACCAAACAGTGACTGCATAATTCTTTAAAAATTTTTATTTATTTATTTAGTTAGAGTAGAGCCACTATGTAGCTCCTGGGGATCTGACTCAGTATCCCAAGCATAGCATGTGCCTTAACCTGTGAAGATATTTTGTCAGCCTACAGATAATTCATTTTTAAATTGCCTTTTCTTAAAAAATAAAATAAATAAAATTATAAAAATTGCTTTTAGTTACAAGAATAAGCATGTCATCCTATTGTCCTTGAAAGTGAATAATTGAGAGAGGCGAAATTCATCAATTTGAATGTTTATGAGCAAAAAATTTTAAATAGATAGATAATATTACCTATAAGAGTACATATTATCTCTTTAATTATTCAACTTCAACTGAATATTATTCATTTATATATCTATAATGTAGATTCAAAGTGAAAAATTTCTCCCACTTTAAAAATGTGGTATGTAACCAGGCTATAGTAGTTCATGCCTTTTAATCAAAGCACTGGAGCCAGAGGCAGGCAGATCTCTGTGAGTTCAAGATCAGCCTCCTCTACAAGAGCTAGTTCCAGGACAGGCTCCAAAGCCACAGAGAAACCCTGTCTCCAAAAACAAACAAACAAACAAACAAACAAACAAACACTACAAAAAGTGGTATGTATATGGTAAAAGAGCCACCAAAGAATCTCATTTTGGCTCTGAACCCAGAGTCAGTAAAAGGACCGCAATCTTGATCTGAAACCTGAGCCAGTGCAAAAAATGTTTTTAGTCCTGAACTGAGTCCCTAAGAAATTTACCCTGAATCTGAAACCAGACCCCCCCCCCACACACACACATGCTTTTTGCCCTGGAACCAGAGCCAGCCAAAAAGCTAAAGAGGCCGGTGAAAGAATCACAGTTTGGCCCTGAAATTGGGACCATCTTTGCCCCTGAGCAGCTGAAACCCAGAACCAATTAATCCCTGAGCCAATCAATCTCTGAGCACCCTGACCCTGAACCCAGAGCAGTGAAACAAGCAAACTCAGGAAACCCCATTACTGAACTCCAAAATGGCTGTACAGAGACAGCTGACCTGAACAAGGGGGAGCTAATGGGTCCCCAGACTGATATCTGGGAAACCAGCATTGGACCAACTCAAACCTCCTGAACATGGGTCTCAGTTAGAAGGCCTGGGCAATCTAAGGGACCTCTGACAGTGAAACCAGGATGTATCCCTGGTGCATGAAAGGACTTTGGGAGCTCATTCCCCATGGAGGGATACTCCCCTTAGCCTAGAGGTAGGAGGGAGGGCCTAGTCCCTACTCCAAATGACTGGACAGATTTAGATGACCCCTCCTGGAAGGCATCACCCTATATGTGGAGTGGGTAGGGAATAGGAGGGGAGGGTGGTTGGGGGCCATGGGAGGGAGGGAGAGAAATAAGAAGGGATGGAGAAAGAGAGAACTGGGATTGATGTGTAAAATAAGAAAAAAATATATTTTTCCGGATCTGAAACCTGAGTGAAACACTTTATCCCTGTACTGAGAAACAAAGAAACACACCATGACTCTCAAACCAGTATCAAAGAAACATATTTTGGCCCTAGAATCAGAGCAGTTGAAGAAATATTTCCTGGCCCTAAAATGAAAGAAATGCATTTCGTCTATCTACAGATAGAGCCATCTATGCCTTTGTGCAAATAAACTAAGTAATCCCTGAGCAGGAAAACTTCTCCCTGGAAAAACCCTGCCCCATAAAGGTGCTATATAAGCCACTCTGTTCAGTTATTTGCTCTATTTTCCTACCCTGGCAGAGTCAGTCAGTCTCCTGGACTCCTTCTTCCCAAGTAAATCTTTTTCTAAAGAGCCTTGAGTGAAGATCTTCATTTGCTTGTACAGAAAGAACCTTGCTGAGATGTTCCTTTATCGGGCTGAGCAAGGCTGAACAGAAAAAGTAACAACTTTTCTATGAAGGCTGAGGAGAGTTTTAACATTTCTTCAGGTGCTTCCCCCTTTAGCAAAGTGTAGTAGAAGTAACACTTTGTGTGGACAAGAAGCAGATAGCTCTGCTAGGATGTTCTAGGGAAACAGAGCAATGCTCAGCTACACTGGCTCTCTCTAGGAGAGGAGCAGGATTGCTGTAACCTGCAGGGGAAACCATCCCCCACTGCACCCCAACTTCAGGTAGCCTGGCTTCCTGACAAGTCAGGACACCTTTACAGCCCCAGAACTGTAACTCACACTCACTTATGTTTGAGTTGCCAAAACATGACATCCACACTCACAATGTATATCATACTCAATAAACTGGCTGTAGATTGTAGGATCAGAGGGAGGAAAGAGACAGGGGAAATGATATAATTATATTTTAATTTAAAAAACTTTAAAAATATTTTAAAAATAAAATGAACAAAATAATGGGAAGAAACATACAATGAACCAGATAAAACTCTTAAAAGAACTGAAAAGGCAAAAAAAAAATATTTTGGGTAAGTCTTATGATACTGCGTGTTTTAAATACCTGGGTCATGAGGTAAGAACATAATAGTTTTAAGGAAATAAAAAGCTTTCCATGAAGAATTTCAAGAGTTCTAATGTGAGTTTCCTAGTGTTGATAATGTACAATGGTCATATACTATGCTGTCATTGGCAACATCTGGGTAAAACATAAATATGAAAGCATATAGCCTACTTGAAGAATCTAAACTAACCGAAATTTATTTTGCAGAAGTAGAAACGGGGTAAAAACTTCACTTGCTACGATAGAATTGCAAAAGTCTGTATGCATTAAAGTGAAGGTTTGGACTTCATTCATTAGTCAGCTGGAAGTGCTTGTTATTTGAAGTTATTGAGTTAGAGCGTTATGTTGTCATAAGTGATTTAGAGAGAAATGTCTGCTTGCAGGGATTAGTAAATGAACAGTAGTAGTCAGTGAGTCCTTCATCAACTTATTAGGACAAGTAAAAGGAGAGAGGAATAAACATAAGACTATAACAATAGGAATAAAGTAGAGTTTAAAAAGCCTGTTATTTATAGAGTACAAATGACTGTAAGCTGAGATTGGATGTAGTTATCCAACACTGCCTCAACTTGATATGCCATAATTTGTTGATGCCTTGGGGAGGCCTATGCCTTTGTGAAGGGAAAGGGAAGGGAAGTAGATGGGGAGTAGGTTAGGTGGAAGGAGAGTGAAGGGAATGAGAGCAGAGGAAGAAGGGAAAACAGGTCAGTAGATACAATAAAGAAAAATATATAATTAATATAAACACTACAGCAATTAAAAGAAATAGACTAATGATTAAGCAAAGATCTTAGGGTAATTGCCTAAAATGTTATAAAACCAATGGTTCATTATACAATGAACTTTAGGTGGTTAAGAAGGTAAAGTAAAAACAGTAATACTTCTCTGACAGGAATTACCTCTAATACAATTAATTAAGGTGAGAGATGTACAGCACAGAAATTCAGGATGAAACTGAGATAGGGATGTGGATTCTTGACACAACACTATATGAATATTTTTCAAAGTAAGAATTAGAGCATCCAAGCAAAGATCACAGAATAAATTTGTGCACACGAGACTAGAGAAATACATAAAAATATAAAATAGAAAATAACAAATGAAAAAGATAACAATGATAGATAAGACCACCATCAAAATTAAATTTTAAATTACTTAAAGATTAAGAGTTTTGTAAGGATTTTGCTGAAATCTGTATTTTCCTTGTGAATAATATTTTGAGTAATTCACTATATCCAATGATTTGTATGATGTTTTCAAAATGTATTTTTAGAATAGACTCAAATAACATATGTAGCAATGTAGATTAATTTTATACTTTCCATGCTATACAATGGTTTCATTGGATACTAATTTTGAGAGATGCTGGGGGATGGTTATTAGTATACAGAGTTATATATGGTACAATAGACTTTGTTTCCATTTTTAAGGACAAATAGAATTTATTTGCTATTATTGTAATTATTGCAGCCTGGGGGACCAGAATCCAGCAGTGCATGGCTAAAGGGATTCACAAAGTCAGCATGTGCTATGATGAGTTTATATGACAGTGTTAGGGGAAAAAGACACTCATAGTCTTGATGGTTTATTTCTTTATTCTTCTTTATTTTTCTTTCTGTGTTGTAGTTGGATTCTTTCTGTCCCACCCATCAGTTCCCCATAGATGCTTATTTAATAACACTCTGAGACTTAATATCTATTACATTGTTTGGCTAATGGCAGTGGCTTCCCTATAAGCTCTATCATGTTACCCCTTAGGCAACTACATAGCATCTCCTTGACTTTGGCTTTCTTCTCTCTCCAACTTTGTTTGAATTTTCTGCCTAGCTATATTTTATCTGGTCATGTGCTGAAATAGCTTTATTCATAAACTAATATAAGCAATGCATATCACTGTTTTCTTTCTAACTCATTTTAAGTCTATCATTATTCTTTCCCTTACAACTATTATACCCCAACAAAATCTTTTAGACAATATAAAAATTAAAATGGGGTTATGTTACGTTTTTCAAGTGAATGATTGCAATGAATACAAGTAAAAAACAGCATATTTTCCATATCCTTTACGTGATTAAACATTTTACATATTACAGGTGAAATAAAAATTATATCAAAACCCACGTATATTCATACCCAAGCATTTTGCATTTAAAAGGAAAGGACCAATCACTTTATTAATTACCTTAAAAGGTAGTCTTATAAGGAATCTTAAAGGTCTCACAAACCTAAACTTGCATATTTGTAAAACAATCAGTTTTACTCTAAATATTCAGATTGTAAACACACTCACCAATAGTTTTGTTCTGTTTAAATCGGGAGATGTAGGAGTAGAAATGGGTACAAGCAATTAATCATCACCTTTAGTCATCAACCAATCCTAGCAATAAAAGTACATCACTAATGATAACTGGGCTGTTCATTCTTGTTTCTTGACCTTAAAGAGTTCAGGACTTTCTAAAACTTTATTTTTCTTCTTGGGTTTTTCACCTCAAACTTATTTGACAAAAACATCTTAATCTAAAATTAAGTTATTTTCAAAGCTGTGATGCACTCTGAAACCTGTGAACAGATTTTCCAACATTAAGGTTAAAAGAATTTAAGCTTGCTGGGCTACTGGGACTCAATTGTTTTTCTTAATCATTAAGCCATAGTCTATATGGTTCCTCAATAGAAGCTCATGTGTTCTATCAGTGTGACACATCATTATTTATATTTTTATTCATTAAAATTCTGTATGAACTCACATTATAATAACATTATAATTATATATTAGACAGTACAGCTTAGGAAGAAATCATCTTCATTATAATCCATAGGTAAAAATGCACCGTAGAACAGAATGTTTCCATGAAAAACACACACACTACCTTACAGATAGTAGGGATCTCCTCTCCTCATACCCATTTGCACTATGCCAGATAATGAAGATATATTACAGAAGCATATTACAATCAAAGGCATATTACAACCAAATGATATTCTGGTGAGTGTAGTCTAGGGGCCTTGCCTATCTGCAATTCACCCATCAAGGGTTTTCCTCAAGGTAGACTGATATCCCTATTGTGGTTTAATAAGGATCAGGAAAACAATTAGGAAGAATTGATGAGAGATGTTATTCTATAAATATGTTTCTTACACTGGATAATGAATAAAACACTGTGGCCAATGGGAAAGCAAGATAGGTGGGGCTAGGAGACAAGGAGGAAAGAGGAAGTAGGAGGGAGGGTCCGCATGTAGAGCTGAGAGAGAGCAGATGCGGGCCCGCCATTCTCTGGTAAGATGAGCCATGTGGAAATACTTAGAATAGTAGAAATGGGTTAATTATTAAGAAAGAGCTAGCCAATAAGGAATTAGGAACTGGCCAACAGATTTATATCAAAAACAGAGTCTCAGATTGTTATTAGGGGCTAGCTTGGCAGCGGGACCAGACTGGAGGCAGGCAGGCTGGTTGAAAACAACTAGCTACAATTGGCGCCCAATGTGGCTAATAAGAACTTTCACTTAAAACAAAAAAAAAAATAAGAAAGAAAGAAAGCAAGAAAGCTTAAGAAATATTTTATAAACAAAGGAACAGAGACTAGCAAGACTTCTTGATAGCAGCATTTTTCTCAGTTGGATTTGTTTTGCTGTAGACAGAGATTTGAAAGTCTCCTTTAATGGAGGTTTCCAAAATTAGCATAAGTCATAAGCGACAGAAACTGCCTTGCTTTTAAAGAGCTCTGCTAACAATTCATTGCTGTGTATGAGAGCTGGCAATGAAGGTTTACAATGTGTTTTAAAACATATGTTGGATTGGGGAAAAAAAAGACAAAGAATAAAATGGTTTTAAAAAGACAGAGTGTGGCTAGGTGTGGTAGCACACGCCTTTAATCCCAGCACTCAGGAGACAGATGCAAGCAGATCTCTGTGGTTTCAAAGTAAACCTGGAATACAGAGTAAATTCCAGGGCAGATAAAAGTTACACAGAGAAACGCTGTCTCAAAATATGTAAAAATAAAAGTAGAAGAAACAGAGTAATAAAAAAGCCACGTAAATATGGAAAGCATAGAGAAACTTTGGTTATTGTATGCTATTCTGATATCTTTAAATTGTTTGACTACTGAGGAAATAACAATTACTGATAAAAAAAATGCTGCTGGACTAATCCAATATATATATTTTAAAAATGCTTTGACTCCAAAATTTAGGTTCAAGGACAAGTTACTGGGGAAAAGGATTTCTATTTTTGTTTCCACAGTAAATGAAAAGCTGTGGATTCCTTCCAGACTAATGTGGTTTGATCAAGCCAGTCTCCCTGAAACAGTTTCCCAGGTGATCCAACATTCAAAGCAGTTGGGACAAAGCAGCCTTGCAGACAACAGCCAAGATTTCTGCATCTTCTAAGGATCCCCAATGGCAGTGCCCTCTACCAGCAGGAAGTAGTTTGGAAACAACGAAGCCAAAATTTTGAAATATTGTTTATAAATGTTTGTTTTCATTTAAATGGGCTTGGTTAAAAAGGGCTAATGACCACAAGCAATCTTTTTAAAGGTAAAAAGGCAATTATGGTATAGAAATGAATGCTTTGTTTTGGAATGGATTTTCATTTATTGATACAAATTTAAGGTCAATTTTGTGGTTTGTATATTTCTCCTCTTGTTTAGGTATTGTGGTTATATAGCTCATTGAATTATAATTTAGTACAGATTATAGAGAGTTACCTATGATAGTCAAAACTTGAAGCTAAGTTAGTTAGGATTTCTACATATACAGAGAGGTATTTGAGATGAATAGGCATTCTTCAAAACTTTCAAAGACCTACAGAATATGACATTTAAAATGGTGAAGGTTAAAAGATAGGTTAAAATGGTTTATAGTGAGGCACAACTGCTCCTGGTAACACCACCTGCGTCAGAAAAGAAGATGGAAATTGAAGAGACGTGTTATGGAATTTGCTTCTAATATGTCAAAACTAGCCATTGGAGCAATGTACTTCTCT
This sequence comes from Cricetiscus sungorus, assembly GCA_030556225.1. Lineage (NCBI taxonomy): Eukaryota > Metazoa > Chordata > Mammalia > Rodentia > Cricetidae > Cricetiscus > Cricetiscus sungorus. Next base: position 43,726,761 of record JANBXA010000726.1, read on the forward strand.
TGTCTAGATTGTTTGACTTTATGCTGTATAAACTGGACACGCAGGACCCACAAAAAAGGTGACTGCTGAAACTAGATGGACAATGCTACAGGGTTCCTGCTTCATGAAAGAGTCTGCCAGACACATTATGGCCTATGGGCTGAAGATGGAACATTACAGAAGAACTTTGGGCGACTGACCAGGTAGTGAGTTATCTCTGTCATTTCTAGAGTTTATGTATTATCCTTCTGTGGTCTTTGAAGGAGTTAAAGACAGATAGTTATGGTTATAGTTTTCCGTAGTTAGGACTAAAGATAAGTTACACATAGGACTTTAGACTCATAAAGATAGGATAGATGATATTTTCTTTAAGTCTTACAAAATGTTAATAGACTAAATATTGTTAACTGTGAGTCTTAATAAATAACTGTTGTGTGATGCATTTTGCTATGTTAAGGTTAAAACCCTTATTTTTATTTTAGACTGAAAAGAGCTGATGTTGGGAGATAGACCAGGGGCTCTTCCTGTTCTTCCAAAGAACCTTGTTTGGTTCCTGACTCACAACCACCTATGACTCTAGTTTTAGGAGATCTGATGCCCTCCTCTCATCTCTGAATGTTCCAGGCACTAAGGTGATATATGCACATACAGGTAGTGAAAACAATTATGGATATAAAATACATATGGATATAAAATGCATATTAATGTGTGTTTTAGTTTTTTAAAGTCCTATTATTTAAATCAAGACAAGAAGTCATCTTTCTTTTTGTATCATCATAAGTCTTTTGGCATTCTTGTGATGTAAGAAAACAGGCTCAAAAGACAAGGACCCAAGCACAAGTAAGGTGTGATCAGAATCTGCGCATAAACTTTCTCCTGAAAGACCTTAATTCTGTTGAGCTATATTCCTGCACTCCCTGGATTTCCTAATTTGTTTCTCAATGCATACCTTTGGAGAGTGAATCCACACTGATCAAAGAACATGAAACCACCAAGCATATGTTCAGTTTGACAAAAATGCAATGACTTGGTAGTATGGCAAAATGAAGTCTCCAATTTCCTGGATGAATACCCTTTAATAAAGGCTACAAAGAATTGCCAAATCAAATATGAAAAAGAATCCACAATAAAAATTCATTATAAGAGACATAAAAATAAGTCACAACAATGATAACAAACAGTAAAAATAAACTAGAGAGTGAATGATATTTGTAGGTATTGAAATTTTTACTTTCAGAATTTAAACTTAGTTTATATATGTAATAGAAAAGTAAATGAATAAAATTTTAAAAAATAAGACATGAGAATTATACTGTCATTTCTGATCCATTTTATTTGGCTATCTTTTTGTGAAGTGAAAGATAGCTTAATTTTTCTTGTTGTGGACATTCATCCTATTTTCCAATATCACTTATGAAAAGACTATTTTTCTCTAGTGTGTTTTTTATGTTTTTGTTAAAAACCAAACAGTTGTACATCCTTGGACTTATTTTATTTGGATATTATATTCTAAACTTTTCATCTTCATGTGTAGTTATGTGCCAGCAACATGGTAGTTTTGTTATTATGGTACTTTATTATAGTTAGAAATCTAGTATTCTAATACTACTCTTTTTGTTTGTTTGTTTGCTTTCTTTGTTGGTTGGTTTTAGTTCTTCAGGACAGTAATTTTATGTATTACTTTGGAGGCTGTCATAGAACTTGCTCTGTAGAGCAGGATGTCCTTGAAATCACACACATCCACCTGCCTCTGCCTCCCCAGGGCTGGGATTAAAGGCATGGACCACCAATGCCTCACCTAACACTACTCTTTTTTGTTAATGGTTAGTTTATGTATATGATGTTTTTAATGCTTTTATGTGATTTTTTTCTAATTCCATAAAGAATTCTAATGTTTTGATGGTGATTGTATTTAATCTGGCCATAACTTTTCTAATATGGTCATATTAAATCATTATTAATGCGTATAGTGGAGGCATATGCCACCAAGTGGGTGCCGTGATCAGAGAATAACTTTGAGGACTGAGTCCTCTCCTTACACCTTTGCATGACTTGTCGCGATTAAACTTATTCTCCAGGTATATATGGCAAAAAATTTACCCACCAAGCTACTCTGCTGGCCTTAAGACATAGTCATTTTAGTATTAGTCCTATTATCTGTGATTATCAGGTTTTTTTAGAGATTTATTTTTAATTTATGTGTATGCATGAATGTATTTATGCTTTTATATCTGTAAATTCATGCCAGTGCTTGTGAAGGCCAGAAGAGACCACTGAATATGTTAGTGGTGGAGCTACAGGTTATTGTGAGCTGCCTAATGTGGATACTAAAAAACAAACTTCAGTTATTTGAAAAATAGTGTTCTTGACAAACTGGTACCACATTTTCCTTCTTATGTGCTTTATAGTTTTCACTGCAAGATATTTAAAATTTTGGTTGAGTAAATGCCTTATATTTTATTGAACATTGGGAAAATACTTTAAAATCTATGTATAGGAAATGGCTTTCTGAATGGTGTTCCAATATCTTAAGAAATGCAAAGAAATATTAAGAAATGAGTGTATTAAATTAAAAAGCTTAACATAGAACAGCTAGAAAAAAATGAATAATAAACCAAATTAATCATTGTTCTGATACAGAAATGAAATCCATAGTAACTAAGATTCTTACGAATTGAGAATATCAGAGGGAGATAAGTTCAGAACATCTTTCCCCCAAGAGAATAAAATCTGGGCTTGTCCTATACAGATAAATAGGTACTGTGGGAGAATCAAAAACAATAGCTACAGTAGGATCCTGTGAGTTGAGCCCTAGATAATTATCACATAGAAATGCAAGTTTGTGTTCACATAAAGTCTACACATAGTTGGTCATAACATTATTCTTTGTCATTACCCCCAGACTGGTAGCAATTCGACAGAAAAATAATTACACTAACTCTACTACAGCCATAACATTGAATATTACTGAACAAATTTTTGATACTCAATACAAGTTGGTTGAATTGAATTATAGTTAGTAAAAGAACCTGGATGTTAAAGATAAAATACTGTATGTTTCCATCTAAATGAAAGATCATATAAAATGCTAAGTAAGTATTACTGTTCGAAAACATGTAAATAGCTTTTTTGGGGTTGAGAGTTGTATGGATAGTTGTAAAGAAGTGGATGATACATTAATCTGTGATGATGCTTAAGTAGGAGCATGCATGTGTGGAACTTATCAAATTGCATGCTGTAAATGTGTATAAATTATGTTAA